>CM064512.1:51499959-51551148 GCA_032716605.1 Paralithodes platypus | reverse complement strand
AACAAAAAATTGTCTTGACAAAATGGTTTGACATTGCTAATGTCAAACCTATTTCAATCCTGTAATATAATTTCTTCTTGTTGAAAACCAACTAGAATGACTAGAAATGAGATGTGAATTAATGATTTGAGTTTGTTTGTGAACATCTTTGCTCTGTTTAACTGGATGTATTTTGGTGGTCACCCTCAACATAATTGGCTTAAACAAGTTGAATGTTAGGATTAAATAAACAGATTGATATTTAGAATCATTGTGGTCAAGATGAGGTCCACAGCCTGAACAGTTTGAACAAGCAACCCTCTTTGGCCAAAGTGGCACCCTGCTTATGTACGCTTCTTTGTAGTGAGATACCTCTACATATTTGTCTTCTTTGTGTCACATTGATCTGTCTATATCCGCCATAGAAGGTCAGAACCTCATTGAGGCTGTTTCAGAAGATAGAATAATTTTAATTATCGTTACCAATGTGTACGTAACCTGAAAGAATCATCAATAGGAATATAACTGATGATGTTGGATTGGCACCCTCTTTTGGTTGCGCAAACCCTGTCTTGCTAATACAAATGTGGTCTGCTTCTTGAACATTTTTTGATATGCGCGTTTCAGGTTGCCTGTTAATTTTATGTACTGCAATGGTCTGAATACAGGATAAATATGATCCTTAGGATGATTTGGTGTAACTGCTGGATAGGTGCAGGGTTGGATTGATCATGTTTTGGTGTAACTCTGGATAGGTGCAGGGTTGGATGATCATGTTTTGGTGTAACCTCTGGATAGGTGCAGGGTTGGATGATCATGTTTTGGTGTAACTCTGGATAGGTTGCAGGGTTGGGATGATCATGTTTTTTTTCTGGAACGTGAGTCCAGTTCTTCCCATTGCGTTCAATCTAGGGTAATGGTTTGGTGGAACCAATCCTATGTGGAAAAATCATACAAAGCTGTTTTATTTTCTTTAGCAATGCTAGAACTAAGGAAGTTTTATAATCAAAGTAATATTCTGCATTTCCAGACCCTACCGCCAGAATAAAATTCATAACTGCCATCATAATCTGTTTGTCCACTGGTTCCACATCGTAAACCAGCTCCCCAGCTCAGTGAAGCGGTCAGCGTCCCGGCCATAGATGGTTAACCAGTCCGTTGACCCCATGTCCTTATTCACTACCACTGTAGGGAGTTTATGAAATTGTATTTAATCAAAAAAATTGAATAATAGGTAAATGCTGCAAAAGATCCATATTACTAGGGTATGCTATGAACACAAAGGAATGTGAACCAGGCAACATATCAAGTTGTCATGACGAGATCTGCTCGTATTTGTAGGTAAAAGGAGAAAGTAGCACATACTGCAGATTATTATGTGTATAACTCAATTTACCCTATTTCACTAATCCACTGTGAAATTTTGTTGAGGTTTTGATGTGCGTGCATGGTATTTAATGTACTTTGAAAGACGTTAGAGCCTGACAATTATCTAACCTTGTGGCACAGCTTATTCCAAATGTTTGGATCTTAAGGGGAGGTTTTTAGTTCGTTCCCTAGGAATTTCCATCAAACTTAAAAATTTTCACCCCCTTGGAGGTCCCTTTCAAGATATATTTGTACATTTTTCGGGGGGGGGGGTAGAAAATATTTTCCCGGCCGAAGGCCGAGTTCCTCTTAAATTACAAGGCTCGCTATCGCTCGCCAGGATTAAAATTGACACCTGAATGGCTACGGAAATGTCTTAATATGGGGTGAATAGTTCTTAAATATCGCCTAAACTAATGGGGCAAACGTTTTATAATATCAAAAGCATACGGGGGCCTAAACATGAGGGAGAGGAAAGGGGTCCAGAAAAAAATACCTTAAGTGGAGATCTCCCCTTAAGGCTTAGCCTTGAATCTCTGTCCCACAATTTTATAACTATTTCCCTTTGTGTAATTGACTGGTTGAAATAATCATCTAGGTTATGAGAGCCTTTGAAGATCGTTATATTTATCTCCCCACCATTCTTCACTTTTCAGGCTAACCAGGGCCAGCTCTTTAGGACGCTCTTCAGGCGGTTTTATTTCCTCAACGTTGCGTATAGTGTTTGCGTTATGCCAGGGTTTTTACCGGGGTTTTATTGGACAATGGTAGGTTCTTACTCGACTGGGAGAAGTTCAAAGCCAAACAACACATGCCACACAAGTCGTAGGAGGGTGAAATATAATACAGCGTACACTCAGTGAATATAAATACAGCGTACACTCATGAATATAACTACAGCGTACACTCATGAATATAATACTAGCCGTACACTCATTGAATTTCCTTGTAATAACTGCACTTGATTACACAACATTAAATAATTCACCTTACAAACTGATACATGGCATTAATTCACAATATAATAGTATATATAAAATCATAATGGACGAGGATCCACGAGGGAACGTATGGAATGCACTTAGCTCTCTTTTACTGTAATTTAATTTATAGAGCATAACACCTGGGTCGCGTTGGTGTAAGAATTAATATAACCTTCTGTGGCACTCCCTATTCTAACACTATGTAGATCTGAAGCTGCAGGCACAGGTGGGTGAAGTGGAGAGTTGCTGAGTCCCTTTCTCCTAGTTCCGTCGAGCCGCTTATAGTCAGGTGGCCTTAGCGGCAAATATGGGTTCATTATTTGTGTACACAGCGGAATGAAAAGTACCAAGCTTTGGGTATGAGGCTTCCTTAGGGTCTAATGATGAATTTTTAGAAAGGAGTGCCCTCCAGAAAATTTAAGAGATATATATAAAAAAAACTATATTGAAGGGGGGAAAAATAGTATTTTTCTCACATCATAAACATCGTAATTAGACGTATTGATTGACGATACAATTACATTTGATACCTCACTTATGAAAAAGTAATTATAATGTTGCATCTTTTTTATTCCAGGCCCCACTTTTTGTATCCTGATTCAAGCGTTATATGAGGGGTTGAGTTTTTGTTAGTTTTTGAGGCTAATTTTTTTTTAATTGTAATACCACGATATTGGTTAACGATACACATTTAAATTTGTGACACACGCTTTAAGAAAGGAAATTATAGTTTGCATGATTTTTTCTATTCGTGGACACTGTTTTTTGATCTGATTCACCTGTTTAGGAGATGTTGAGTTTTTTTTTTTCAATTTTTGAGTAATTTGGAATTTGTAAAAATTTTACCATTTTTAAGAAACATTAATATTAATAGAGGCATTACATGGATAGGAAATTGTATATTAAATACCTTCTAAATAATTATATTATTTATTGAACAAATCAATGCAAAAATGACATAATTTCATAACCAAATGTACAGTCATAAGGTGTAATCAGGTGGATAGAGCGGCAAATATTGCCATTAGTATCGTTACACGGCCGTATAAAAACCACGCACATTTTGCATGAGGCGGATTCCTTAGGGTCCTACTAATGAATTGTAGAAGGGGTGCCCTCCAGAAAATTTAAGAGCATATTACAAAACCCCTATATTGAAGGGTGAAAAGTAAAAAAAAATCCCAAGCACATACAAATCGTAATTATAACGATATTGGTTGAAGATACATTACATATGATACCACAGCTATGAAAGGAAATTACATTTTTGCATAATGTTGATTTAACTCATGCACTTTTTGATCTGATTCACCATTTATGAAAAAAAAACAAGTTTAAATATGAATTGTTTTAGTTTTTTGACGCTAAAACATTTGAATTGTAATAAAACGATATTGGTAGGAGATACATTAAATTCAAGACCACGTATAAGTTAAGGATATTAAGTTTTTTGCATATTTTTCATTTGTGACACTTTTTTTGGTTTTATCTGATTCAACGTTTAGGAGATATTGAGGGGGTTTTACAAGAAATTGAGTAATTTTGTTTGTAAACATTCAACAATTTCTAAGCATAATATCATTATAGGCATGTAATGCCTATATTATATTATTCTTTAGAAATGTGTGTAAATTAAAAACAAAATAAGTACCTCAAAAATAATCAAGAAATAAACTCAATATCTCCTAAAACAGAGTGAAGCAATATAATAAAGTGTCACATATGAAAAGATGTAACATTTAATTTTCCTTAAAGGTGGATCTCAAATGTGATTGTACCACTATTGTGTTATGAACATTCAAAAACATTAGCTCAAAAACTACAAAAATCAATATCTCGTAAGCGGTGATGATATCAGAGATAAAAAAGTGCATGGAATAAAAGATCATTTTTTATTCCATGCACTTTTTTTATCTGATTCACCGCTTACGAGATATTGATTTTTGTAGTTTTTGAGCTAATGTTTTTTAATTGTCATAACACAATATTGGTACATCACATTTGAGATCACCTTAAGGAAATTAAATGTTACATCTTTTTCATATGTGACACTTTTTTATTTGCTTCTCTGTTTAGGAGATATTGAGTTTATTTCTTTTATTTTTGAGTATTATTTTGTTTTTAATTTACCAATTTCTAAGAATAATATAATTATAGGCATTACATGCCTATAATGATATTATTCTTAGAAATTGTTAATGTTTACAAACAAAATTACTCAATTTCTTTAAAACCCCTCAATATCTCCTAAACGGTGAATCAGATAAAACAAAAAGTGTCACAAATGAAAAATATGCAAAACTTAATATCCTTACTTATACGTGGTCTTGAATTTAATGTATCTCTAACCAATATCGTTTTATTACAATTCAAATGTTTTAGCTCAAAAACTAAAACAATTCATTACTTCATAAATGGTGAATCAGATCAAAAAGTGCATAGTATAAACATTATGCAAAATGTAATTTCCTTTCATAGCTGTGGTATCATATGTAATGTATCTTCAACCAATATCGTCTAATTACGATTTGTATGCTTTGGGATTTTTTTTACTTTTCACCCTTCAATATAGGGGTTTTGTATATGCTCTTAAATTTTCTGGAGGGCACCCCTTCTAAAATTCATTATTAGACCCTAAGGAAGCCTCATGCAAAATGTGGTGGTTTTATACGCCGTGTAACGATAATGGCAATATTTGCCGCTAAGCCACCTGATTACACCTTATGACTGTACATTTGTTATGAAATTATGTATTTTTGCATTGATTTGTTCAATAATAATATATTATTAGAGTATTAAATACAATTTCCTATCCATGTAATGCCTATAATATTATGTTTCTTAAAAAATGGTAAATTTTACAAATTCAATTACTCAAAAATTGAAAAAAAACTCAACATCTCCTAAACGGTGAATCAGATAAAAACAGTGTCACGAATGAAAAATATGCAAACTATAATTTCCTTTCTTAAGCGTGGTCACAAATTTAATGTATCTTTAACCAATATCGTGGTATTACAATTAAAAAAAATTAGCTCAAAAACTAACAAAAACTCAACCCTCATATAACGCTGAATCAGATACAAAAAGTGCATGGAATAAAAAAGATGCAAATTATAATTACTTTTCATAAGTGAGGTATCAAATGTAATGTATCGTCAATCAATACCGTCTAATTACGATGTTTATGATTTGAGAAAATACTATTTTCCCCCCTTCAATATAGTTTTTGTTATATATTCTCTTAAATTTTCTGGAGGGCACTCCTTCTAAAATTCATCATTAGACCCTAAGGAAGCCTCATACCAAAGTTGGTACTTTTATCCGCTGTGTAACAATAATGACAATATTTGCCGCTAAGCCACCTGACTATAAGCGGCTCGACGGAACTAGGAGAAAGGACTCAGCAACTCTCACTTCACCCACCTGTGCCTGCAGCTTCAGATCTACATAGTGTTAGAATAGGAGTGCCACAGAAGTTATATTAATTCTTACACCAACGCGACCCAGGTGTATCTCTATAATTAATACAAGTAAAAGAGAGCTAAGTGCATTCCATAGTTCCCTCGTGGATCCTCGTCCATTATATTTTATATATACTATTATATTGTGAATTATGCCATGTATCAGTGTAAGGTGAATTATTTATGTTGTGTAATCAAGTGATTATTAAAAGGAAATTCATGAGTGTACGCTGTATTATATTCATGAGTGTACGCTGTATTATATTCATGAGTGTACGCTGTATTATATTCATGAGTGTACGCTGTATTATATTTACCCTCTACGACTTGTGTGCATGTGTTGTTTGGCTTTAACTTCTCCAGTCGAGTAAGAACCTACCATTGTCCAATAAAACCCCGGTAAAAACCCTGGCATAACGCAAACACTATACCAAAGTTGAGAAATAAACCGCATGAAGAGCGTCCTAAAGAGCTGGCCCTGTTTAGCCTGAAAAAGTGAAGAATGTGGGGAGATAAATATAAATCTTCAAAGGCTCTCATAACCTAAATGATTATTCAACCAGTCAAATTACACAAAGGGAAATAGTTATAAAATTGTGGGACAGAGATTCAAGGCTAAGCCTTAAGGGGAGATCTCCACTTAAGGTATTTTTTTCTGGACCCCTTTCTCCCTCATGTTTAGCCCCGTTGCTTTTGATATTATAAAACGTTTGCCCCATTAGTTTAGCGATTTTAAGAACTTTCACCCCATATTAAGACCTTCCGTGCCATTCAGGTGTCAATTTTATCCTGGCGAGCGATAGCGAGCCTGTAATTTAAGAGGAACCGGCCTTCGGCCGGGAAATTTTTCTACCGAAAAATGTACAAATATATCTTGAAAGGGACTCAAGGGGGTGAAATTTTAAGTTTGATGGAATTCTAGGGAACGAACTAAAAACCTCCCCTTAAGATAAACATTTGGAATAAGCTGCCACAAGGTTAGATAATTGTCAGGCTCTAACGTCTTTCAAAGTACATTAAATACCATGCACGCAATCAAACCTCAACATAATTTCACAGTGGATTAGTGAAATAGAGTAAATTGAGTTATACACATAATAATGCAGTATGTGCTACTTCTCCTTTTACCTACAAACGAGCAGTCTCGTCATGACAACTTGATATGTTGCTGTTCACATTCCTTTGTGTCATAGCATACCCTAGTAATATGTCTTTTGCAGCATTTACCTATTATTCAATTTTTTTGTTAAATACAATTTCATAAACTCCCTACAGTGGGTGAATAAGGACATGGGGTCAACGGACTGGTTAACCATCTATGGCCGGGACGCTGACCGCTTCACTGACTGGGGGGCGGACGAGTGGAACCAGTGGACAAACAGATATGATGCAGTTATGAATTATCTGGCGGTAGGTCTGGAAATGCAGAATATTATTTGATATAACTTCCTTAGTTAGCATTGCTAAAGAAATAAAACAGCTTTGTATGATTTTTCACATAGGATTGGTTCCACCAAAGCCATTACCCTAGATTGAACCAATGGAATAACTGGACCAGTTCCAGAAAAAAAACATGATCATCCAACCCTGCACCTATCCAGAGTTACACCAAAACATGATCATCCAACCCTGCACCTATCCAGAGTTACACCAAAACATGATCATCCAACCCTGCACCTATCCAGAGTTACACCAAAACATGATCATCCAACCCTGCACCTATCCAGAGTTACACCAAATCATCCAAGGATCATATTATCCTGTATTCAGACATTGCAGTACATAAAATACAGGCACCTGAAACGCATATCAAAAAATGTTCAAGAAGCAACCACATTTGTATCAAGCAGGGTTGCCAACAAAAGAGGTGCCAATCCAACATCCAGTTATATTCCTATTGATGATTCTTTCAGGTACGTACACATTGTAAGATAATTAAAATTATTCTATCTTTCTGAAACAGCCTCATGAGGTTCTGACTCTATGTCGGATATAGAAAGATCAATGTGACACAAAGAAGACAAATATGTAGAGGTATTCACTACAAAGAGCTACATAAGAGGGTGCCACTTTGCAAAGAGGGTTCTTGTTCAAACTGTTCAGGCTGTGGACCTCATCTGACCACAATGATTCTAAATATCAATCTGTTTAATCCTAACATTCAACTTGTTTATAGCCAATTATGTAAGGGTGACCACAAAATACATCCAGTTAAACAGAGCAAAGATGTTCACAAACTCAAATCATTAATTCACATCTCATTTCTAGTCATTCTAGTTGGTTTTCAACAAGAAATTATATTACAGGATTGAAATAGGTTTGACATTAGCAATGTCAAACCATTTTGTCAAGACAATTTTTTGTTTAGCTTATAAATCATATTTTCTCAGATACATCCCTTTCAAGCCAATTAGTAAGTCTGTGTTCCACATAAGTAAATATGCTTTTAACCTGTTTTCTCTTGACATAATTACAGAAAAGTATTTCAGCCAACAAGATCAAGAAGTCGTCCCCTGTGTGCAAGGTGTTCTGGAATCGCCCCACAGGCACCAATGATAAGGTGCTATTGGTGACACAGGGCGGTCAATCTTACCTGGCCTCACAGGTCATCTTCACCGCCTCTGTTGGACACCTCAAGGACAAACACTTGTCCCTTTTCGACCCACCGTTACCACAAGAGTACCAGACAGCTCTCCAGGTACACTAGTCTATTGTTTATTCTTTTTTTACCTGTATTTGTTTTACTTAATTAGCAGCAGATTGCTTGAAAATTAATGGACAGATATGAAACTATTATATATCTGCACCATATTAATTCCACGTTTTCACAATTTGCCTTATATTTGGCTAAGATAAATTTGTAATAGCCAAGTAATTAATAAGAAGATAAGCCAATTTTTTGCCCGCTTAAAAACAATTACTAAAATGTTATGAAGCCAGTAGGTAAAGGAATCAGATTGTTGGGCATAATGAAGTAGATTATGAAGAAATGTTGCTTCCTTGGGAAGGTATTATCGATCAATAAATCAGATCTTAGCTTTATCTTTGGGAATTCGTATCGAACTGTTTATAAACAGAATCAATTGTGGGGCTTGTGTGGACAGTTAATAAATATGAAAGGATGAGGATTACGATTTGTAAATTACAGATTGGTGATCGTAGCCTTTACAAATATAAAGGGCTTAGCTGTTAACTATGTTCGTGGAAGCTGTGGCGAAAACTGAGTAACTAAATAATGATGATGGCTCCCCGGTGTTTGTGTTTTATGGCATAGACAATAATATGCATGTATGTATGTATATACTCAGGCACATACCCCATTGCTGGGGGTGGCTGACAGGAGACAGAGCCCGAACAGAAGCAACATTTAACGTTCAGTCTCTCAAGGTCCGGGACCACTTTCACGTTCTCTCGCCCGATTCTCTGTCTCGTCGAGCAGGAGAATTATACAAGGGGAGGAGGATTCCTAGCCCCCTGCCCCCAGAAGGAAAAGTAGGACAGTAAATTAAGAGCCACATACATAGCGGTAATAGACTTCTATATTTGTTTTTGTTCTGAGGATCCAAACATGGGATTTGAATAAGACATTTTTAAAGTGTTGCCGTATTTTTTTTTAAATACGGAGTTGATATCTGGTAAACATGTATGCTTCGTGTAAAAGAAAGGCCCCATTTACAATTTGCTAGAAAAGATAATTGCATTCACAACCCTGCAAAATATGAGGATCAAACCATTGTTGTGATCGCCGTATTAGTTAAGATACTAAATTTAAATTGCAAATAACTATCACTACAGGAAGCACCCCCTTCATGTTTTGCTTGAAAAGAAAACGTCACACCGTAGGTATCATGTACGAAAAATGAGCTTGTGTTGAAAGGCTGGTGTTGGTTGGTTGATCGGTAATATAGTCGGTATGAATGGTCTATGGAACAAATATAAGTGGTTTAAATGGTCTATGGAACAAATATAAGTGGTTTAAATGTTTTAATGGTCTATGGAACAAATATAAGTGGTTTAAATGAAATGTTGTAATGGTCTATGGAACAAATATAAGTGGTTTAAATGTTTTAATGGTCTATGGAACAAATATAAGTGGTTTAAATGTTTTAATGGTCTATGGAACAAATATAAGTGGTTTAAATGTTTTAATGGTCTATGGAACAAATATAAGTGGTTTAAATGTTTTAATGGTCTATGGAACAAATATAAGTGGTTTAAATGTTTTAATGGTCTATGGAACAAATATAAGTGGTTTAAATGTTTTAATGGTCTATGGAACAAATATAAGTGGTTTAAATGTTTTAATGGTCTATGGAACAAATATAAGTGGTTTAAATGTTTAATGGTCTATGGAACAAATATAAGTGGTTTAAATGTTTTAATGGTCTATGGAACAAATATAAGTGGTTTAAATGTTTTAATGGTCTATGGAACAAATATAAGTGGTTTAAATGTTTTAATGGTCTATGGAACAAATATAAGTGGTTTAAATGTTTTAATGGTCTATGGAACAAATATAAGTGGTTTAAATGTTTTAATGGTCTATGGAACAAATATAAGTGGTTTAAATGTTTTAATGGTCTATGGAGCAAATATAAGTGGTTTAAATGTTTTAATTAGCATATTTTAAATACTCTTAAAACATTAATTTGTTCCTTGGGCCTTGTAGACTCTTAACTAATATGTTATAAGAAGAAAAGACTATTCTGTATGCATATACTGTATATTAAATACTGTTATGTTGACATATATATGCATATACTGTATATTAAATACTGTTATGTTGACATATATATGCATATACTGTATATTAAATACTGTTATGTTGACATATATATGCATATACTGTATATTAAATACTGTTATGTTGACATATATATGCATATACTGTATATTAAATACTGTTATGTTGACATATATATGCATATACTGTATATTAAATACTGTTATGTTGACATATATATGCATATACTGTATATTAAATACTGTTATGTTGACATATATATGCATATACTGTATATTAAATACTGTTATGTTGACATATATATGCATATACTGTATATAAAATACTGTTATGTTGACATATATTTTCACTTAGTAAATTAATTTTGTAATTATGTTTTTCTGCCTGAAGCGCATTACGTTGGGTATTGACAATAAAGTCCAGATAGGTTGGTCCACTCCCTGGTGGGGCTCCAAGCCGCTCAACATACACATCCTCTTCCCAAAAAATACTTTACCTGCAGAGAAGGTAAGATGGATATAAAGTGTATTGCAGGGGGATGGTTCACTTTTTGGGCGATTTTTGCATGTATTCATGATTTTTCTAGTTTCCTCCCTAGACCTCCATCAAATTAAAAAAAACATCCATTAGATCTCCCTTGTAAATTAATTTATACATTTTTCGGTAGAAAAATGTTCCGGCTGAAGGCCGGTTCTTCCAACATTACAGGCTCACTATCCTTCGCCAGGGAAAAAATAGACACCTAAATAGCACGAAAGGTCTAAATATTGACGAAGAAATGAGTCGAAAGGTCTTAAAATCGACTAACTAATGGGGCAAACATCTAAACATCTGAAAACAAATGGGGCTAAACATGAGGGGAAAAGTGGTCCAGAAAACCGGCCCATCTCCCCTTAACACTTTCACTAATTTGACGCCCTTCTTAAACCTTTGAGTTATATTATATTCTAGCTATATTTAAACGATAATATGCAGCTTAGGAAGGAGCTGTGGTAGATGAAAGGATTGGTTGAGATAGTGTGAAGCTTTAGTATTGCTAGAGGTCCTTCCTAAGCTGAATACAATAGTCTAATAGTTGCCAGATTAGGATGAAAAGGACCTCCCTGGTACTGAATGGGTTAATCTTACTCTGCCTAATATACGATGTCACTGGGATTAAGAAGGATGTGTGTGAGCTAAAGAGTGTTCTGTCCGATGCTGAATAAAGAGTGTTCTGTCCGATGCTGAATATGCTGAATAAAGAGTGTTCTGTCCGATGCTGAATACAATAGTCTACACTTCCACCTTCTCTACCACATTCCATCACCTCATTAAGGGGGTCACCGGCTTTTTTTGTTATCTGTCTCTCCTTTTCTCTCTTTCCCTGGCTTGTATTCATTCGGCCCCATTTAGCCAACTGTTTTAAGACGTTTATCCCCATCCAGGTGTCGATTTCTTCCTGGTGAGCGAAAGCAAGCCAGCATTGTATGGAGAAATCCGGCTTCGCCGGAGACATTTTTCTATCGAAAAATGTACAAATTTAGCTTGCTGTCAAAACAAAAATATATATATGCTGGCTCGCTAACCGCTCGCCAGGCAAATATTGACACCTGGATGTGGGTAAGCGTCTTAAGGGGGCAGTGGCTATTTTTTGGTATATTTATTTATTCATTCATATAATCTAAACCTTCCTCGCTAGACCTCCATTAAGCTTAAAAATTGCACACCCTAGATCCCTCTTCAAGATAAATGTGTACATTTTTCAGCAGAAACATTTCCCAGTGGAAGGCCGGTTCCTCCTAATATTACAGGCTCGCTATCGCTACCCAGAAAAGCATCGTCACCTAAATGGCACGACAGGTCTTAAAATTGACAATGAAATGGGGCGAATGGTGTTAAAATCGCCATACTAATAGGGCGAACGTTTTAAAATTCACAAAAGTAATGAGGTTAAACATGAGGGAGAAGGGGGTCCAAAAACCAACCAACTCCCCGTTAAATTCAGAAATATCTATTCACTATTATTGTCTTGCCATACTACCTCACTATACTCTGTTTCTTGCCAGCTGACGATAACTGGAAGCTCTTAGTAACCGATTTATCGATGCTTAAGGGGTGAATGGTGGTTTATATTTCTGGATCCTCTTCTCCCTCATGTTTAGCCCCATTATTTTTTTAGATTTTAAGACCGCCCAATTAGTTAGGCAATTTTAACACCTTTCGCCCCATTTCGTTGTCAACTTAAAGATCATTCGTGCCATTTAGGTGTCAATTTTTTTCATGGCGAGCGATAGCAAACCTTTAATTTTAGGAGGAACCGGGCTTTGACCGGGACATTTTTCTACCAAAAAAATGTAAACAATTATCGTGAAGGGGGGTCTAGGGGATGTATTTAACCCCTTGAGGATCATGACGCTTTCTGAAAGATTATGCTGGCTATCATTAGACGATTATATGCTGTTTAGGAAGAATCTCTGAAAATTGGAAGGGTCAAGAATATCTCTATTAACTGTCGTGATGGTGTGTTGGTTAGAGCGTGTAAGTTCTGTCTGAGGTAATCCTGGGTTCGAATCCTGGGAGGATCACATACTTTCATTAATTTCATTTATGAGATTATTGGTGCTAACCCCTTGAGAATCATGATGCACTCTGACAGTTTATTCTGGCTATCATTAGACGATTGTATTAAGTTTAGGAAGGGTATATAGAAGACACAGGGTTAAAGGTTCAGCTCATGACCCCGATTTAATATCCATCTATTTACGTTAGGTGGCTGAATTCTGATAACTTAACCCTTGACGATTGTGACGCATTTGACAGTGTATTCTGGCTATCGTTAGACGATTTGATACAGCTTAAATAGGATATGTGGGAATTATAAGGGTATCACTCATTTAACCCTCTGATTTCCATATACCCTTCCTAATCTAAATAAAATCATCTAATTATAGCCAGGACACAGATAACAAATTCGTATCGGATCTATGTATGTATGTATGTATGTATATACTCAGGCACTGACCCTAGTTTTCCTTTGTTATGTTTTATTTCTTTTAGCGGGTGGGGGATAGCGGAGGGGGGGGGGGGGGGCGACTCGAGACAGAGCCCGAACAAGGGACATCACAACACATCGGAAAAACAAAACAAAATGCAAAATCACACACACATCTAGATCGTCCAGGAGAAATACCCAGAAACCCAAGCCCATTTGAGGTCCCCACCAAAGATTCTCAGGTCCCAGATCCCACGGAAATGCTCCGATTTCCGCAGGCAGACCCGTAGCAGCGGAGCCACCACAAGCCCGCCCACCATGCTTCCAGGCGTACCCTTCATTACCACCGGCTCCCCGGTCATGCGTCTGACGGACTATATATTATCTAGTCCAACTGGCGCATGATCCTCTCTCCCAACCGACCGCGTTTACACCCATTTATTCATCGGACCTTCTAAGGGTTATTATCATCTCTTATTATAAGCAAAAAGTTATCCAAATACAAATGTAACCACTAGGGAATATGCTGTTGGCTTTGTTAATTTATTAGGAATACAGACTGTCACATACTAGCAAACTGTCTTCGTGATGCAATGCATAAGTGTGTTGATTTTCGGTGTGAGCATCCTAGGTTCGAATCCCCGGACTGCCACATGTGTTTGTTAATTTCATTAATCGAGTTTAGGAGTAAAGTTGGTTAGTGGAGAGAACATAATAATATGTGTTCTTCTCCTATCACCTCTTTTTCCTTTCTTGTGTCTCTTGTTGATCCTCCCTACCACTTGTTGAATTAAAATGTAAAACTTGCAAACTAAACAAACCAAAATTGGGACAAGGACAATATAAAGTCAAATTAAATTATCAAAATCGCTATGTGGAAACAACACTTACTAAAATGAAAATTATTAAATAAAAGAACACAATCCACCACATAGGGTGTACATTACTACATGAGCAAGTTAATCTGTTTCCCAAGGAAACTAATCGCACATATAACAACGCACTATCGTCACGTTAAAGGAAGTAGTCAAGTTTGGGAAGTCCGGGACGTTCTGGCAAATTTTACTAAACTCTGCATGAATAAAGAAACTACATGTTAAATGTCAAAATATTATTTAAAATCAAATTTGCAACATGACAAGATATTAACAATAGTACAAAATACAAATATTGATAAGATATCTATACTATTACAAAATAATATAAAATACAGTACAGCACTCACTAACGATAGTGCTATCGGGTAGGTACCTGTAAGCATAGCATGCCTCAAGTGACCCCTATCAATAACTACCCTACAAATAACCTACATTTATAGCACAAATAAACTAAGGAAATCGCAAAAGTATGCAATTGATACTATCGACAATGAATACATATAATATAAAGACAAATAATTGCAAAATATGAAGTAACAACATATTTAAACAAAGAGTACTCTTTTAACAAGAACAATAAATTTAAAAAATCATCAATATTAATATTAATAATAGAAAGTAAGGGCTGTCTACTGACTGACTGACAAACTGATGGAATTTGGAAGGGTAGGACACACATTTTGATCATAACTGTAGAGATGTATTTCCACATGCAATGTATCATACATCCAAAGACTGAGCAAGACCCATACTATAAGCTGAGCAATATTTGTTTTTGATATATACAAATAGAAATATTTTTCCACACTCATTCCAAATGTATCATCAGAATTTATCTATCATCAATATTTTATTTCATATGAATAACATATACAGTAGATCGCTTTCTGGCAGAACAAAAATATGCATGCGCAACAAAAATATTCAATCAACAGCGATTTTCAGCACCAACAATAACTTTCAGTACAATCTATAATTTCTCAATAGAAAGAAGAAAGGTTGATCTATAATATTTCCATAGCAAAACGCACACAAAATATATTTTAATTAATATATATGAAGAAAAAAAAATCCAACATCCCCTCAATTTGCACCTCATAAATGATCATATTCAGCGAGATCAATAGGATTTAATACATGATTTCACAAGTACTTTTCAGATACTTTCCAAAAATGCAATCATAATTTGTCTATCGTCAATAGTTTTCTTCTATATGAATATAGTAGCAAAATTGTATACGCTCCTGTTTCTCAGACTCTTACGACGTTCAGCATACTTGGTTGATTCTGTTCCAAGATGTCTTAGAGCTATAATATATAGTGATATGTATAGTTAGTGGTATGAGGAAGAGGATAATATAAAATTGAAGTCCCTACTCCTAATACTTGATTATATACAAATATTTACATATCGGCAATAATAGGACACAAATGATTAGCTTTGTAACGGTCTCATGTTAAAACCAGTTATACCATACTCTGATATTAGCTTACACCACATATGTATTTTAACCATCTCCGACATATGACGCGATTGTGAGCCTATTGGGGATACTTTAAAGCCTTTGTTACCATTAGGGGTATTTCGAAACCTTTAGTTTAGTTACTTCAACCTCTGCAGTTGTCTTTGAGTTAGCTGTGGGCAGAAAACTAATTTTGGAGAGGTATTTATAAGAGTGAGAGAACTCTATTTCTTATTGCTAATCTGGCAACCTCTGCATCATAAATGCGTGCAAGGGTTAAAAAAGATGTATTCTAAGATATAAAACTCTATCATATAGTCCAAAAGGATATGTTACAATGTTAAAAGGGATCACTGGATTACCTTCCTGCTTCACTCATGGAGTAAGACTGAGGGATCTCACTCTATCGACTGGATGGAAGGGCCAAGGTTGCCTCAGAGCAGTGTTGCCAAGGTTTTCATTCACTGTGACACTAACAAACTTATTGTAGCCCAATTTATATACAATTCAAGTATTTAGTTTTCAATCAATTGGCTTCTTACGTATTTAATAATTTGATACATCTCTGTGCGTTTGGGACACCCTCCATGAATACGCAAATTGTGGTTTGGAGCCTGAGGGAGTTAATTTGAATATGTTCATTATTTTGTAATCTGTACTCCCCTTTCCTCTTTTCTGCAGTGTTATTCTCCATTCTTGGTTCAGACCTGTTGTATCTTTGATAGATATTGAACCAGTACAGGAGCTCCTGCCCCTTCCTTGCGTGGTTCACAATCACCACCGAAGTACGCAAGTTTATTGCAAGCTTGAAGCTCTGTGGATGGCAACATTTCACACATGTTTCTGAAAGTCTCCTCTACATGCTTGAGGACCTCTTGTGGTGCCCAAACATCTTCCCTCTTTCGCTTTCCCTCAAGACATTCTAAAAAGGAATTCTTGAGACAGAACCCAGAAGGCACGGGAATTTTCCACTCCCGATCCATCCACCATGTAAAGTGAGCCTTAAGGTACCTTGGCATCCATGCTTCTGCCTTGAGCGCATAAAGAATAGCTTTGGAAAGGACCAGAACCTGTCGCTCAACGTCATCCATTTCCTTCAAGACATCTGATTCCGTTTTGGCGAAGCTGCAGCACCATGATCCATCTTCAGTATTACTAAGATGGATAGTGGAAGTTCCTTCTGGAGTGAGCCAGGGTCTGGAGATGTCCTGGTGCCACGGTACCTCAAGAACAGGCACCAGATCAGCACCAACAAGGAGAAGTGGGTACTGATCTCCTTGCCATGCCAGTGACAAACACACACCTACCTGTGTTCTCTTCAGCCCTGGTGGTACAATGCTCAGCCGTCTGTCTTTTAGTGTGTAATTTGGCAAGCATTTTCTCAACAAATCATAGAAATTACCCATGAATCTATTATTTTGCAATTCCTTTTGATCTGTCATCAGCACCACTTGTTTTTCTCCTTTGTACTTCTGCTCCTGAGAAACAACATTTACTTTAACATCTGGGAATTTGATGCTTACATTAAAGTCAAACTCATCTGGGCAAAACAGTTTTGTCCCATCACTAGAACTGCCAACCAGAATCAATTCTCCATTGTAAGTAGGATCTATCTTTCCAATCTCACCAATAATGTTGTTTAATTCTGACATCACACACAGTTTCACCTCCTCAGCTTCACCTTCGTCGATATCTACACGCAGTGAAACGGTTTCTTTTGTCATGAATTCCCAATCTATGTCATCCAGCAGCTCTCGCATACCCTGAGCTGCACTCTTATCTCTCAGATGTAAAATCCTGAAGCTTTGGTTGAGGCCACATTTGCTGTACATTCGCAAGTACTTCTCAAAATTGTCTTTAATCTGGTAAACAGTGGTGCCAGACCAGGAAATCAGATCACATTTGACCATCTTCACCAGCTGTTGGAAGGTGTGTTCGTGGCCAAACATACCTGCCAAGTGGACGGGTGTATGCTGGTATTTATCAGCTCTTGACACACTGGCACCAGCACTCAGCAGCAAGTTAGCACAGCGGACCTTGCCATGTGAGGTCGCCTGATGCAGAGCGGTAGTACAGGTGACTTGGTCAACAATGATATCAACCTCTACACGGTTGACTCTCAATAACAGATATATCAGCTGTGGCAGGTCATTCTGAGAAGCAACTAGTAATGCTATGGAACTAACTCTGTTATCCTTTTGGCTTGGTGGTATCTGCTCTCTTGTCCAATATAAATCGAATAATTGCTCCTGTAGATGGATTATGTCACAGATCTCACTCTTCTCCTTTTCACTCTTTGCTCGCTCTTCAAAGTCTTCCAATTTCCTCTTCTCATCTTCGTACAAGTCCTGTTTGAAAGGAAAATGTATAAGTATTAGCTTCTCCAATATGTTACGTATCATAAAAAATACCATGGAATCACACATTCATCAACAATGCTGTTTAACAACGGAAACACTGTTATTAGTATTAAAGTACTATTGGAATATTTCTCCTCCACAAACATCCATCACCTCAAGGCCCATCAACAATATCATTAATTAATGAGATTCTATGAACACAACTAACAATCGAATAGAAAAATCCACGATTACGTCAAGGATTCATCATGCAAAACTGTGATCGATAATATGTGATCATATCCTCATAATATAAATGTTATTCACAGAAGTTAGCTTAGGGTATCCCTGGACATGAGACTGAGAAGGTGGCTGGTATATCTTCTGCCTAGGATGTGTTTATTATATGTGGTATATCATATGTGGTATAGAACAATAGATACCGATCGATGGATAACTAAATAAACAGATACAATAAGATTAATAACGCAATTAAAAAATGCATCAGTATTCTGAAAAAAGATAAAAATGAAACTTGTATATTACTAAGTATAACGAAAGACTCCTAGAACCAATTGCCTTTCGTCACTTGCATAACATTGACGGAGTTATGAATATCACATGTTATCGTGATAGGGAGAAGCGGATATTCTGGGAGTTATTTGGCAGTGAACCCTTTCTGTACCAGTGACGTTTTTTCATGTTATTCTAGCTATATCTAATTGATTCTGTGCAGTTTAAGAAGGATCTGTGGCAATAAAAAAGGTTTTATTAGATAGTTCGAAGCCTGTCAATTGTTGGAGGCCCTCTTTAAACTGAATAAAATAGTCTAATAGTAGCCAAAATAAAGTTAAATAGGATGTTGTTGGTACAGAAAGGGTTAAAGGTACTCTGGCCCATAATTACTTTAGCTCCAATTAGTCCGGCCCCATTCCCTATCACATCAGCTATTAGTCACTAATCAATCTGACCTAATGTCATTCCAGTTAATATCCTAACCTTTGTAACCTTCTTAACTGGATCTTCCTTCACCCTTTTCCATTTAAGTAAGACGTTTACCTCCTGAGGCTCACGGTTGCCAGTTTTATTTAGTTTTCTATTTATATGTACTTACGAAAATGTAATGAAATTGATCCTCTAGAAGAAAACAAATTTAAGCCACCATTGACAGAAAATTGAAGAGGTTTAGGGTAACTAAATAACACTTTCAAGCTGCATCTAAGGTATTTCAAGATTTAAAACGTGCTACAAACCACGCTTTTCACATTCTGCGCCTCAGAGGGTTACTCAATACCTGTTATGTTGCAACAAGACTGACCTTTTCCAATTGGTGTAGATGTTGGTGAGGCATGATGTCTATCGGCAGACAACCAGCAGTGTCAGGTAAGTATATGCAGCCTCCCATGTCCTTCACTAACGCCTCTGCCATCCTCCAGTGTCCTTCCAGCAGAGCGGCATGGAGGGCCTCTGTGCAGGGGGACGCAGCACCAGACTGGTACAAGAAGGATGCTGTCACAGGACAGTTGCTTCTGGCTGCCTCTTTCATTAATCTACCAAGGTTTGCTGAAGAACCATCAGGCCAGTGTGCCTTCCAGGGTGTTTTACTATCCAGGATCTTCCTCAAAGCCTCCACTCCCTTATGCAGTTTGGACTTGTCTGGCATCAGGCTCGCTTCGTACCCCAATACATCATACAGAGTCTGTAAACAAATTTAATTTGTGAATATACACAATTTTAAGTTAACATCGAGATAGCCATCGTTACAACCTAGAGAAACTCTGGGATTATGCGGGTGCCAAACCCCGAAAGGGGTTGAAATAGGGGAGCTATCCCCCTGCTAAAGGCGGCTTTCTAGGGCTTTTCCTAGCTGTTGCTGAGAGGATTGAGTTCTAGTCATGTGGTGATGGACTGGTCTATCAGAGTGAGAGTTGAGCATTCTCTGCCATACCCATAGCTTACTCTGACTGCTCCTTTCACTTATATATTTTCTAGATCTCAAGTGGCTGCGTCTCTTCCATGGATTGACCTCTATACTGCCAACCGAGAGGTTGGCGGATTGCGAGCCAACGTGTCACATTTTTCATTTGCCACTCAACTTTCCCTTCAAAATTGTTAAGGGGCACAGGGCCTTGGGTGGAGCTTCGGTGTCACAGGCTTTTCCGCACCCTCCTAAGCTCCTTGCCTGGGAGCTGCTTCGGTCACCTGGGCTTTCTTAGTGGTAAAGCTGGGAGGGTTCTGTGAGGGTGCTCGGTTATGGCCTTGGCCTTGCTCGGGAACTTGGGGTTGTTCGGTCAGACAGCCTGGGAAACAACAACAACTCTGGGATTAGTGGTCGAAGTCAGGTAGATTTTAGCTGTAGCTGAAGTATGAGAAATATGATTCATAAATGTTGAATATCGGTTGTTTCAAAGAAAAGTGCCACAACTTTGATGGGGTGAAATTTAATGTCATAAGATATTTCTTTAACTTTTAAATTTTTAAGTTTAATTGGGTTAATGAAAGTTATAGTAGTTTATTATATACTATCATAGGTTAGACAGTAAAGATCCCCTTAAGCTTAGGTAATTTTGATTAATTAAAGCAATAAAAGGAAGCAGGGTACGTTTAGGAAGGGAAAAGGGTGTGTAGACCAGATATTCTCCTTGAAATATGTTTGATGAGAAGTATCTGGAGAAAGGACAACAGTTGTATGCTGCCTATATGGACTTTAAGAAAGCCTAAGCCAGAGTGGATAGATAAGGTTTGTGGAAAATATTGAGAACATACGGTGTAGCTGGTAAGTTGCTGAAAGAGGTGAAGAGCATTTATGAGGGTGCAAAGGTGGCAGTGCATGATGAGAATGAACAGAGCGAGTTCTCTGATATGAATGTTGGGTTAAAGCAAGGGTGGGTGATGTCCTTATGGTTGTTCAATATTATTATGGATGGAGTCATGACAGAAATACAAGGAAGAACAGTGGATGTTGGTGTTCCCCTGAAAAGGGAAAGAAGTGAGTGGAAGCTGCCTGTGCTGCTGTTTGCTGACGATACAGTTCTGACGAGTGATAATGAGTTACTGGGTCTGGTAAATGTGTTTGGAACCGTGTGTGAGAAACGGAATCTGAAGGTAAATGCGGGGAAGAGTAAGGTTATGGTATTTGAAAGAAGGAATACAGTCACAGAGTATAAAATTTGTTTGTTTTGGTTTTGGTTTTCTATGTGAGTGAGGGATACAAAAGGCAGAACTGCCCACAGCGAGTGCCGATCCCCCATAGTCGAAAGAGTGACAGGGCCAAAATCAAGGAAAATTCGAGCCAAAATGCCTCGATACACGGAGTTTGGAGCAATTTAAATCATAGGAAGAGGGAAAGACTGATTCTTGGAGAGAGTTCCAGAGCTCAGCTGTTGAATAGAAGAAAGACTGAGAGTAACGTTTCAATCTTGGATTGGAGAGTTGCACAGAGTAGGGACGGGATTGTGTTGCAAGACGGATACCACGTACCCTACGTAGAAGAGGTGGTATACACTGGGAGAGCTCTGAAGAACACTGATTATTGTTGTAGCAATAGAATACCGAGAGAGATGCAACATTGCGGCGAAGAGAGAGAGACTGCAGAGAGTTGGTGAGTGGACGGGAATTAATGATACGAAATGCCTTCATTTCTACTTTGTCTAGGAGTGCGGTGTGAGAGAATCCTCCCCACACATGTGAACAATACTCAACACAAGGATGCACTGTGCCCCTGTACAGAGCAAGAAGCTGTGCAGGGGTAAGGAACCCCCTGAGGCAGTTAAGCACACCCAGCTTCTGGAAGGCTGCCTTAGCAAGACTGGGAATATGGTCCTTCCAAGTGAGAGCAGAAGGAAAAGAGACACCAAGAATATCGAGAGAAGATGAAGGATTGATTTTTGTATTGTTGAAGTATAAGGGATAGTCCTCTGGGAGTTCTGGACGGGTAGTAAGGTGGAGAAATTGGGTTTATGGAAGTATTAAAGACAACAAGGTTTTCTCTGCATAAATTGGAAATAGTAGTTAGATCAGAAGATAAGTGTTGTATTACTTCATTAAATTTGTTTTTGAGGGATTTCTGGCTGGGGCGTTCTGGAAAACTAATTAAGTAGTATAAGGTAGAGTTGTCTGCGTCTGAATGGATGGGACTGGAGGTACAGTTGAGAAGATAATTTATGAAAATTAGCAAGAGAATAGGAGATAGGACAGAGCCCTGAGGAACACTGGAGTTGATAGGATGAGGAAGTGAGCGATGGCCGTCCACAACCGCAGCTATGGAACGGCCGGAAAGGTAATTAGAGACAAAGGCACAGATGGAGGGATAGAAACCGAAGGAGGGTAGTTTAAAAATTAAAAATTTGTGCCAGACTCTATCCAAGGCAGTTGATATGTCTAGCGCAATAAAAAAGGTCTTACAGGAGTCCCAAAAGCAGTAATATATGAAAGAAGAACACCAGTAGAGCAACCCTTAAGGAAGCCATACTGGCGATCTGAGAGTAGATTATGAGAAGAGAAATGCTTAAGAAATTTAGAAGCAAGAATAGTTTCAAGAGATGAGAGCAATTGGACGATAGTTGGAGGGTTGAGAGCGGTCACCCTTCTTTGGGACAGATTGAATGCGAGCAAACTTCCAGAGAAGGGAAGAAGTTAGAGGAGAGACAGAGACATAAGAGTTTGCCTAGGCAGGGAGTCAGGACCGAAGCACAGTTTTTGAGTACAACAGGAGGAACACCATCCGGACCGTACACCCTCATAGTATTAAGCCCAGAGACGGTAGAATGTATATCTTTAGAAGAGATTAGAATATTAGGTATAAGTAGGAGAGAGGGGGGTGGAGAGGGAGCAATAGCACCGGAATCATCGAAGATGGAGTTTCTAGCAAAAGTTTGAGCGAAGAGTTCAGCTTTATCAGAGGAAGAAGTGATGGTTGTGCCATCAGAGTGGAAAAGGGGAGGGAAAGATGAGGAAGAAAAATTGTTAGAGAGATTTTTGGCTAGATGCCAGAAAGCTTGGGAAGAGCTAGAGTTGGATAGTTCAGTGCATTTATTATTGATGAAAGAGTGTTTGGCAAGTCGAAGAACAGATTTTGCTTGATTCTATTCAGAAACATAGGAAGAATGAGATTCTTGAGTTTTAAAGTGAGGTTGAATGGTCAGGTTATGGAGAATGTCAGCTCATTTAAGTATATATTTAGGCAATGTGATGTGTAAAGATGGGAGTATGGAGGATAAAGTGTGGGAGAGGATGCAACAAGGGAAGAGGGCTGTAGGAACAATAAAAGCAGTGACAAGGAATAGGGTGCTCAGCATGGAAATAAAGAACTTATTGCATGATAGTGTGGTAATTCCAACATTGACATATGGGAGTGAAGCATGGACACTATTGGAGAGGCACAAATCAAGAGTGAGAGGGATGGAAATGAGTTACTTGAGAAGTGCATGTGGAGTTATATGAATGGATAGACAGACAAATGAGGAATTAAGAGAGCGGTATGGTATGGATGTGCTGGAAAGTGTGAAAAGAAAAACATTGAGATGGTTCAGCCATGTGGAATGTATGGGAAGCGAGAATGATTAAGATAGTGTATGGGAGTGAAGTGGTAGGATGGAGTCGAGACGTATATCAAAAAAAGTGATGTTGGTTGGGAGGAGAGGCGTCAACTGACAGGGGACAGAGGTGTATGTGGGTGATTAATTTTTGGCCACCCCTTTGGGGAACGTGGTGTCTGGCAATAGATTATATAGAATTACAATAGCGATTTGGCAAGAATCTTGAGGTATAGCCATTGCGTGCATGGCCTGACTTTAGTATGGTGTCTGTGGGCTTCATGGTATTGCACTGAAACCAAGTACAGCACAAACTCAATTCCAATAATAACTTCCTATCTTCCCATTAACATGTCAAGATTTAAACCCGGAACCATAATATTACCAGTCCAATAGCAAGACCACTCCACCACACTTACCCTGGTGATGATAGCTAAAGTCTTGGGTGTAACATTGTTCGAGGTCCATGCCAGGTGCAGGAGTGAGAGGCCACGGGAGGTGGCCGTGAGCGACGAACCGGTTGCTAAGAGCAGACTGACTACTTTGTGACAGTCAGTGGAGATGGCCAGGTGGAGGGCGTGACAGGCATGATGGTTCACTGGTTCCACAGGTGTACCCCCACACAACAGCTTACACACCTGTCCTACCAACCGCTGCTTAGGTTTACTGGGTCCTGGCTCTTGGTACTCTTCTGGACCCTCTGTGCTGTAGCCTGGCTGCTGAGTGTTCTCTTCTATGTCCTTCTGACTCTCAACAAACCGAGGCACGTACCCACAACCTATCACCTTCAGTAGTTCCTCGTACTGATCTTCTGCTGGCCGAAAATCCTTAATACACACAAATATATCATTAATAAGAATTATAGGAAATATATTAATGATAACGCAGTTCCCGAATTGTTTACAAAATGCAGCATACCTAACACCACGGCTATGCTTTCGTTTTTGATCCAAGACCATTTGAATATGTGTATGAACATTGGCTTTTTTTTTTTTTTTTTTTTTTTTCAAATCTAATATTATTTAAACACAATTAGTAAAACAAAAAGTAACCTTTACCCTGAAAAATATGCATATATTGCGTTATTGCAATGAACATTGTTGACAAATCAAGCAGGTTGCTTTATCTTGTAAAATATAATTGGTTAGTTTAGGAGAGATTATAAAACAGACGAACATTATCAGCTTTAGCTCTGCAGTATTGTAATTTGGTATAACAGACAATAACTAAGACTACCACCGAATTAACTCATATGTTGAATTGTAATGTATTTACACTTCCCTAAATATCTCGACATGGCATCATATCATTAGTGTTATTGATGAGGGAATAGAAGGCAAAATTTAATACCAAGCATTTTTTTTGCTTATGGTTTGGGAATCTCAGTTAATAGCTTATAGTGAGTTGTGCAATATAGGGTCAGTAAAATACCCAGGAAAAGGAAAACAACAGAGATGCCCAGAGGAAGAAAAAGTCATTCCCCAAAACGAAAAAAAAAGAACAACGAAAAAGAAAACGTTGAGAAGAGGATAACTAAAACAAAGGCCTTACACCAAACCGACCGACGCCTAAACAGCCGACACAGTAGCCACGCCCAGTAACGCCAGAGTCACCACAATGACGACGGAAGGGTTCCCTGTTCCCCTACCATGTTTTATCTAATAGACCAAACACTAGTAGATCACCCATATAGTAGTTTCTAAGATGTAGATTTAAGTTCCTATATTCCTATGAAAATGTTCATGTTGATTAAGACCCATTGTCTTCACCATATTAATCTATGTATTGCATAACCTTCTATTCTTTATTGAAATTAGGATTGTTAAGAATATCAACATTGTGCGACGATACCACCACCATATTCTTATGCTCTAATAATGATATAGACTAGCTACAATATTTTCCTTATTTTTCTCCCAACACACATATTCACATGCCTTCTCATTACTAAGCTATTTTTCCTAGTAAATAAACCACATTACCTTCCTTCGTGTCTATCTACTTCACTACATACAAGGCCTTAATGTTCGATCTACTAGCACAAGTCCTAGTAGGTCCCCAGATTGTTAATATTAAGAAGGTTAAGATACCTACCATTATAATATAAATATATGCAAGTTTACTTATGCAAAAAACATATCATACCACGCAGATAAACTCTTCTATCTAATTATAATAAACACATATGTACACGTCTTCTCAATATCCAACTATTCTATTTTATAAACAAAACATATTTCTTTCCTTCCTACTTTGATAGTCATGGTCACCAGCCAGAGATGTCACCACCCAGCCTTTTTAGCCTCTCAGATAATAGAATGACCCCCAGGGCTACCAACACAAGCTCACCGCCCAGGGCCCATATAATCATGTAGATATCCCTCTTGTATATATATATATATATATATATATAAGTTCAGAAGCTATCAGTGTTATCCCTAATAAGCTAAAACTAGCATGATCACCTATCCCTGTTCTCCATATTTAAAGCAACAGACCCTTGTCTGCAAACCTATAAAACGTCTGACAGAGAGGCTACACGTACGCGTGTCCCCCCATTGACCCCAGGGCTACCAACATACCTCACCGCCCAGGAGTCATGTACACTTACACTTAGTTACACTTAGTTGTATTCCGTCCGTTAGTGACACAGTTGAGCTGGGGCTCCACTGCGACCAGGCAGCTCCCTTTCTTCCACTCTCCATTCCAGAAGTCGGTTGGAGTTGGTGCTGGGGTATCCTGGTGTTGGTGGCCGGTCCGGTATTTTGGCCAGCCACATGTCCAAGTGTTTCTTGAAGGTGTCTGGAGACACCCCGGTTATGTTCCTGAGAGTGGCTGGTATACAGTTGAACAGTCTGGTTCCATTGTATGTAAAGCTGTGATGGATCAGGGATTTGATTTTTTGTGTTGATCCCGGCGTAGTCCTCACATAGCACAGCCTCCCTCGCCTTTGGTGCTGAGTCTCTTGGATGTTTGGGTTTGGTACCTTTTTTTCCAAAATCTTCCAGACGTAGATGATGATGTATCTCTCCCTACGTCTTTGAAGTGAGTACAGCTGCAGCTCCTTAAGTCTCTCCCAGTAGTTAAAGTGTTGAAACCCATGGATTTTACTGGTGAATGTCCTCTGGGTGGCTTCAATTTCTGTTATTTCTCCTACTTTTTGGGGAGACCAGAGCTGGGAGCAGTACTCCAGTCGTGGTAGGACCAGTGACTTCCACAATGTTAGCATACACCTCTCATTTCTTGTGTGGAAGGTTCTCAGGATCCAGCCTGCTATTTGTTTTGCTGTTGTTGTGGCTTTGGTAATATGCTGGGAAAAAGTGGCGTCACTGCTCATATTTACTCCCAAGTCCTTCACTGTGTCCTTGGCGGTAATTTCTTGCTGTCCGCTTTTGTAGTTGGTGTCGTTTTGTAGTGCTCTCTTGTTCCCGTACCTTAGAAGCTCGAACTTGTCTCCGTTTAGGGCCATGTTGTTTTCTTCTGCCCACTTCAGGATTTTGTCCAAGTCTTGTTGTAGTAGCTGAGCATCATGTTGTGAGGTGATTTTCTTCATGAGTCTGGTGTCGTCTGCAAACGATGTGGCTGTTGAGTGTTCCAGGTCCCTGTCGATGTCTCCTATCATGATGAGGAATAGGAGAGGTCCCAGTACTGATCCTTGTGGTACTCCGCTGATGACCCCACCTGCTTCTGATAGGCTTCCTTGAACCGTGACTCTTTGTTTTCTGTTGGTGATGAAGCTATGGAGCCATCTTCCAAGGTCTCCCCCTATTCCCAGTGATTTGAGTTTATGTAGAAGGATCCCATGGTCCACCTTGTCAAAAGCTTTGGCGAAATCTAGATATATGACGTCTACATTTTCTCCGTCTTGAATATCCTGTAGGATTTTGTCGTAGTGTGATAGTAGTTGTGAGAGGCAGGAGCGGCCTTTTCTAAAGCCATGTTGCCCCTCGTTGAACGCCTCATTATCTTCCAGGAAGCTGACCATCTTAGCTCTTATTGTTCTTTCTATGATTTTAATAAGGTGTGACGTCAGCACCACTGGTCTGTAATTTTTGGCTATGCCTTTACTACCCCCTTTGTGTATTGGTGTGACATTACCTTCTTTTAGGGATTGTGGTACATATCCAGTTTGGAGGGACTTGCTCCACAGCAGTTTTAGAGGCAGGGCTAGCTGATGTTTGCAGTTTTTTAGCAGTTGGGCATGAAAGCCGTCTGGTCCTGCTGCAGAGTTTGGTCCAATCTTGTCGATGGCTGCTATTATGTCCTCTGTTGATACTGTTACCGAGGAGAGTTGATGTGGTGTCTCTGGAGCGTTGCCAAAGAAAGTCGTTGCATTCTCGATTTTCTTGTCTTCATTTGGCGGGCTGAAGACACTTTCATACTGCTGTTTGAGTATCTTGGCCATTTCGGTTGGGTCACTCTCAAGTTCGCCCGTAGGTTTTGCAAGTGGTCCTATTGTTGTGGTGTTCCTGAGTCTCCTTTTTGCATATGCATAGAAGAATTTGCTATTTACTCGTATGTTTGCAACTGCTTGTAGTTCTTCGCGTGTTCTTTGCTCTTGGTGTGACTGGATGAGTTTACGTTCCACTTCCTCAAGCTCTTCTTGTAGTTTGGTGATATTGTGCGCATAGCTGGTCTTCCTTTGCTTGGCTCTCAAGTACGTCCTTTTCTTCATTAGTATTTTTCTATCTCTGGGAATCTGCTTGATCTGCTTCCTGCTTGATTTGGGTGGTATGGTGTTTTTACAGGTCTCCAGGCATTGTTGCTGGAGGATACTGAGAGTTTCGTCGACGTTTTTATCTTCGAATAGTGCCCTCCAATCAGTTCCTGCCAGTTCTGCTCTCAGTCTGTCCTAGTCTATATCTTTGCTGTAGAAGTTGAGATCTTTCAGAGAGGTGCAGGGTATTTGGCTTGATTCCTGTTGACATCTTCTTGGTGGTGTGGCGGTTGGTGTGGGGGTTCTAACTTTGATGAGGCTGTGGTCGGACATTATAGTTTTTACAGTTTCATACGAGTGTACCAGGTCGAAGTTGTTGCCAAATAGTAAGTCCAGTGTGTTGTTGCCTCTTGTAGGTTCCTCGATGTATTGCTTCATGTATGCAGTGTCCATGATAGTCATTAGCTCCTTGGCTTGCTGTTTTTCCTCCCTGGTTCCTCCATCTATTTTCATGGTTGCCCAATTGATGATGGGCAGGTTGAAGTCTCCTGTGATGATGACATCTGTAGCGGGAGTTGGAAGATTTTGTAGGAGTGATTGTATTTTCTCTGTGACCTCCTTGAAAATTTCCCCTGTGGTGTTTGGAGGTCGATACAAAATTATGATGAGCATGTCGGTTTGTCTTATGTGTACTGCTAGTAGCTCTGTTGTGCCGTTTGAGAATGCAACTAAAGTTTCGGTATTTGCAGCCATATCCTCCCTTAGGTAGAGTGCTACTCCTCCGTGGCTTGTGTCCTCTCTGTCGGCTCTGAATAGAGTGAAATTATGGATATTGATCTCTGCATCCAAAATGTTTTCGTTCAGGTGTGTTTCTGTGAGGGCTAGAAAAATTGAGTTGTCTTCCTCTGCAATTTCTCCCAACATAGGGACTTTACATTGATTGTTTCGTGGGTAAAGTCCTCTGATGTTGCCCACAACAAAACTAGTTAGTGGTAGTTGCACCTTCCTCTGTGGTTCGTGTCTGGCCCCTCGGTTTGGGCTAGGAATCTCTCCATAATCACTTGAGACCGTTTTTCCACTTCCAGAAGACGTCCCATTACTACCTCTAAAAAAGCACCTTGGTCGGGCATAGCCGTGTGTACCGCTGCTGGTCTGGCCTTGTGAGTTTGCTGGATGGTTGGCCAGCTTCTGAGGGCATTGCGTTGACTTTCTATTTTTTCCTCATATGTTGGTGTGTAAGCAAATTCCCTTTGAATGTGTCCTGTAGCGTGTTCCCTTGGTCTGTTGACGTTGTTTCTTGGCGTCAGTATTTTGGTTCCCTTGATGTGTGGAAGATTGCAGTCTCTCATAGTACATGCCCTTTTGTTGAGTGAGATTCTGCATACATATGGGTGGTAGTCGATGCATTTCCATCCACGCTTGCAACCTATTCTTTCATCCCGCCCGTGCTTCATGAATTTTGCACATATTTTTGGGTGGTCTTGTTTGCATCCCCTGCCCACTACTCCGTATCGGCATTCATTTCTTAGGTAGAAATTGCATACTTCTATTCTTTTCCTCCTAATATCGGTGCCCCTGTAATCAGCTCTGGGCCTAGGTCTCCATGAATTTGTATTTACAGCACTAACCTCCCCTGTTCTACTGTATGTAGGAGCATTTTGGCCGCATCCGTTGCATGTGGGGTGTGTGCTCGTTGGGGTCCCCGACCTCACCTGTCTTGCTGCATTTTGAGGGGGCTCTGCCGTGTCTGCTAGTGTTGCGGTGGGAGGGCTATGTGCATCTGGCATTGTGATGCTAATATTTCCTGGTGTGTTCCCCATCCCTAGATCTAGGCCTATAGCCACGTTTGGTGAGTTACTGGTATGGGGGTTGTCACCGTCACTCTTGCCTAAGGCTACTTCTGGGCTTATGGGTAGGCCTTGGCCTAGGTCAGTGTCCCCAGTTAATTCCTTGGTTTTTGGAGTAGGCCTATTGTCAGCTGGCGTGTTGGTGACATCTTTGTTGCTCTGGGGCTGAACATGGATTTTTCTTACCTTACTTATCGCTCCAGAGTTGGTTATTCGTTCCTTGTGTTGGAGAACGGCTGCTTCTGCCTCGGCCACCCACTCACCTTTTGTGTCAAGCTTTGTTAGGGAGCATGTTTTGCACATGAATTTCCTTGCCGTTTTTGCATAGTTGAGAATTTGATAGGCAGGGAGTTCTGTGCAAAAATAGTGCAGCCAATCCTGGCAGTAGTCGCATTGGATTGCATTTTTTTCACCTGCGAACTTGATTCCGCAGTCGGGGCACTCTGGGTCGGGTTTGTTTTGATCCCCGGCCATTGTTGGCGTCATGTTCTTAGTCACTGTTTTTTTTTTTTTTTCTCTTATTTTCACTTCAATCCTTCTGTTTCGGTCTTTGTTTCTTGTATATGTGCACTCACTAAGTGTTTATGTATGTTATTCTGTCTTTGGTAATCACCGATTGCACTTTCTTTACGAGAAACACTTGATAATGTATGGAGCTACAGTGTGACGTGGCCTTGACCTTGAGGTGCTACAACGATTTCACTTTGGATAAATCTACAGTTATACTACCCCTATTTTGTCGCTATTCTGTTGGTACTAATGGGTTAATATTATTAGTAGTAGACTTAGTATGGTTTGATGATGCGCGGAAATGTATATTTTACTTGTAATAGATACATTGAAGTATTACAAACCTTCGCGAACCCATACACAGGGAACGTGAGCTGGGTTTAGACCGTCGCGCACCCAGAAACAGGGAACGTGAGCTGGGTTTAGACCGTCGCGAACCCATAAACAGGGAACGTGAGCTTGGTTTAGACCGTCGCGCACCCATACACAGGGAACGTGAGCTGGGTTTAGACCGGTCGCGAGACAGGTTAGTTTTCGGTTAGGTTAGGTTAGGCTAATAATAAAAATACTAAAATGCGACGGTCCTCGGTATTAAACAACACTGTATATCAAATAAAAAATAAAAAACAACAACAAATTACCTGAAAAACTCGTAGGCTATCCGGTTGGTGATCATTTTTTATCAAAATACGTTTGTTTCCAGTTTCCGCGTCTGCTGAACCATCCAAAAACACGCTAAAAGGCGTGTTTTGAAGGGGGAAGGTGGTGGGGGGGTAGTGGGGGAGGGGTAGTAGGCTATAACTGTAGATTTACCCCTAACCTAAGCTAACCCTAGAGACGAGGGAGAGGGCCCAGGGGTCGGGATGACTCATGTAAAACTTCTATCTCATATATATAGAAGCTTAGAAATTATTCAGTATTAATTCTACAAAGAGAACCTAACATGCTCATCTATCCCTATGATCAATATTAAAGGCAACAGACCCTTGTCTGCAAACCTATAAAACGTCTGTCAGAGAGGTTACACGTACGCGTGTCCCCCCCATTGACCCCCAGGGCTACCAACATAACCTCAAGGCCCGGGAGTCATCTAACTCATGTAAAAACGTCTATCTCGTATATATAGAAACTTTAAAAATATCAGTATTAACTCTACAAGGAGAACCTAACATGCTCACCTACTCCTGTTCTCAATATTACCAGTGACAGGCTCTTGTTTGAAAAAATAATATCCAACGACGCCAGAGAAACTGCACTTCATCATACCCCCCTCACCCTGAATTTTCACGCTCCAAGGTCAAGCCAAAACATCCTCAAAAATTTGAACTAAAGTCCAATTATCTCCATAACCCCCTGACTCCCCCAGTAACCTATAAAGCCAAATTAAACCTTGACTTAGATAACGTCTACATATCATACCACCTTGATCAACTCGTCAAGTATAGTAGAATTATATCATAAAGTAAATGAAGTCCATCTCCCTTAGGACAAGAAGAACTTCTTGTCCTAATAGGAAGTGCACACGCACGCCCTTGCTATCCTTCCACAGGGGATGGGTACCTCAGTAATTGTGCATACTAGGCCAGGGAAAATCTGAAGGAATTTAAGTAATTCTAAGGCTTCTCGATTCCTGGCATCCCACTTTGAGAAACATTATTTTTACCCCTCCATACAGTCTGGATGCACGGCAACCCGAAGTCCTTATGCTGTCTGTGAGTAAGAAATCCTATTAAGGGATCTTTGTTAATTGTGGCATCCCAATCAGTTAACATAGAGACCTCTAATAGGCTGTATCGCCAATGTTAAAGTTTGAAGTGTGTAAGCATCCCTCCACTTCTATTTTAATATTGTAGGTACGGTAATTGTGCCCTATAAAAGGAACTTTGTTATTACTGGTATCCCAGTGATTAACATAGTCACCTTCTCTAGGTTACACTTTTTCTAGTTAATAGTTGAGGGACACAGGCACCCCTACCCCTCAACATTTTACTATTAAAAGTTACACTACCACTTCTCACAGAAGATCTGACATCTAACGATCTTTTGTGTTATAAGGGCTTAGCAAGACACCCTCACAGGGACTCTCCAAACATAAGTCCTAGGTGCATTTTGTCTGTGGCATCCCATTAGACTTTGCAACTAAAAGGTTAACACCGCCCTGAGTTCTGTGACCCTCTTAAAACGGTTAGAAATAGTCAAGAAGAGCAGTACCAAAACTCTTCTTGCGTTCGTCCGATATTGTGTTAATTCGTCATAACTGAGGCACAATATTAAAAACCCCACTAAAAGAGTACCTTAATAGAACTTAATCACCGGTTAATATAAAGGTCAGGATAGACGAGTATAATTGATAAAGCTATAGGCTCTAATACTCGTGTTAGTCCGATATGGTGCCCAACTGTTTAATTACAAGTTACGGAGCCATATTTAAGACCCCCACACCCATTAACCCACCTGTAACATTACAAGTTACGGAGCCATATTTAAGACCCCACACCCATTAACCCATCTGTAACATTACAAGTTACGGAGCCATATTTAAGACCCCCACACCCATTAACCCCTCTGTAACATTACAAGTTACGGAGCCATATTTAAGACCCCCACACCCATTAACCCATCTGTAACATTACAAGTTACGGAGCCATATTTAAGACCCCACACCCATTAACCCATCTGTAACATTACAAGTTACGGAGCCATATTTAAGACCCCCACACCCATTAACCCATCTGTAACATTACAAGTTACGGAGCCATATTTAAGACCCCCACACCCATTAACCCATCTGTAACATTACAAGTTACGGAGCCATATTTAAGACCCCACACCCATTAACCCATCTGTAACATTACAAGTTACGAGGCAATATTTAAGACCCCCACACCCATTAACCCATCTGTAACATTACAAGTTACGGAGCCATATTTAAGACCCCCCAACCCATTAACCCATCTGTAACATTACTTCACACGACCGGCCAACCTGGACGGCCTACGGAAAATCAGAAGACATCAAGCAGCTATATAGTGTTCTACATTTCTAAGAAAAACAAAATTGAAGAAAGATACCTAAATCAATGCCAGTGACGAGGCAGAAATAAGTTAGAATTCAAAAAGTGATAAAATACTCAGAGTCCATACATCCTTTATTTTGAAATAAATCATCAAAGTGCTCATTTAAGCTAATCTATAGAAACAGATTACTTTTATTCGTATACCAGTGATAAATGGGTTTAGTACACCTCTCTAACCTGAATAAGGAATTAAATCCAAATAAGGCGGATTCTCACCTCAACGAACTCCGAAATAATACCAACCAATGAAAATATTTTAGAATCCACAAAACGTGAATTCAATCTTATGAAGTATACCAGTGTATAAGATTATATATTCATAGACAAGAAATATATTAACTTACTTTAACCTCGTCAAATACTAGTAGCTAATTAAACCCAAGTCAAGGGATATAGTGAACATTAAGGTAACCTGATTAGATGTCCATACAATCCTTCAACAATAGAAGATTGATTTGATTCCAAAAGAAAAGGATTCACTTTAAGTTGCATTGAGTATACCTGATCTCCATCTAGATCCGCGATCGTGCTAGAAGATATTTAATTAAGTTGTGCCACTTACTGTATGTTCTCGTGCTTATATAGTGATTCTGATTAAATATTATGTACTCAGTGAAAAAGGGAAATAAAGCTGTACTATAAACTATATTTTGGTATTATACATATCCTCTATTGTCTTCTTTATATGTATTTGTATGAACTTGGATATCCCAGTCTCGAAAGAACTCACCCTAACTAATAGTTAAACCTGAATAAAATCAGGGCATAACAGTCAGTTTCAGGGAGATGAACAGGGAGAGTCCAATTAGCCGAAAGGAAGAGGGAGGCCCGCCCACCACACTTGACAGTACTCTCTGTACCTATGTACAGTACCTATGTAATATCCAGACACCAGATTATTAATCACTGTTAGTATCCCGAGGTCTCAAGAGTTGTATCCACAGTATCTCACAATACACCGACTAAAACGCCTTTTTGAGTAGATGTAACTGCCTCTTCTATCATATCACAGAGTCAACCAGTGGGCAGAACCATTGTTGTGATTGTTGTAGTAGGTCCCCAGACTGTGTGACCGAGCAGTCCCGAGTCCGGTTGACTGAAGCCGCATCAAATGCTTGGGCTCATGAAATGAGATCTGTCTCTAAGAGAGCAACGGGGGAGGGGATCATCAACCCACGGGCTTGCACCCCTAGGACAATGCCCCCACCGTCCGCAACCACCCTTGCAGTGCCACCCAATCAGGTCATCTCGCCGGCACCTAGATGGAAAAGTAGTACTGGAAAAGAGACAGACAACAACCATTGCTTTGATTGGTCCAGATACTCTACCAGCAGCCAATCAGAGGGCAGGTGGAACTGCAGACGAGGCTCCAGGATCCTTGGCTGTACCTTATAAACCCCAGATTGTGCAGCAGGAAGATTCATCTGCAGCTCAGACTTGGAAGTCACCAATAGCCCAGCTTTCCCCTCCTAAAAACCCAGCTTCTCTCCCAGAAGGACAGAAGGACTCTAGTAAGTGAGACCAGCTTGGTGGACGGCACCGGCAATATAAGAGATATTCTAAATGGGAAATGTAAGAACAGAAGTAGCAGCCGACATCTGAAACTACCAGGCTCAGAACACTGACTACCAGCTGGGACTGGACGAAGGAGCTGCTCTGCGATAACGATGCGCTAGGTGCAGCAGCAGCAGGTGACTTCCGAAGCCACCAGGCTCGGAGAATTTTTTTTTTTTTTTTTTTTTTTTTTTTCTATATTCCAACTTACTTCCTCTCGGGCATAGGCTGAGAGCCTTAACATTCACCGCTTTACAATGAACAGTGAAGCCCGTGAGGTCTTGTTCCAGTCTAGGGAGTGAGACATGTGAAGCACGTAGAGTACAACGAGCACCTGCCATCTTGCCTCCACATGAGGCACGGTGCTCACTCATGGCCCGAAACGACCCCATCTCTGAAGCCACCTCGTTCCCGTGCTTCACTGTCTCACCCCCTACACTCGGATTCTCACACTTACACACACACAATGTGCTACCAATCTTGCGAAAGAGATCCGAGGCACCAGCCCAGCCAAGATAAAATTGTATATGCTTTCTTCCTTGCAGTTCTGTGTCTTTCATATGTGTTTATGATATGTGTAAAGTGTGAGTGTTAATTCTATCGAGAGTGAGGTTGGGCATCCTCTACCCTACCTTAGCTGTTTCTATTTGTCTCTTTTTCTATAGGCTGCTACATTTCCTGGTGAGATCGCCAAATTGGGTGGCACTGCAGTGGGGGCTGTGGACGGTGGGGGCATTGGTAAGGGGGTGCAAGCCCGTGGGCTGATGATCCCCTCCCCCACTGCCCTCTCAGATACTGATATCTTCTCAACCTGGCCCCTTTGGGGGCCCGAGCATCTGGCGCGGCTTCAGCCAACTGGACTCGAGACTACTCGGCCAGTCAGTCATTATCGCAGGGCAGCTCCTTCGTCAGATCCAGGCTGGGGTCATTGATCTGAGCCTGGTGGCTTGAGGCGTCAGCTGCTACTGCTGAACTTAGAGCGTCATTAATACAGGCCGCTCCTTCGTCGGGTCCAGTCTGGGGCAGCTCCTTTATTGTCAGTACAGGGCAGCTACTCCTACAGGTTCTGGCTAGGGTCTTTCTTGGTGAATTACTAGCCCAGGCAGCATGAGTTTGGGGTAATTCGTAGTTCCAATGTTGGTTTGGCTTCTCGTAGTAGTCTTCCGTCTCATGTGTAAAACCACCATATATAAACTATTTCAGGTCCTTCACCTCAGGACACTAATACCAGAAGTGAGTCCAGTGGTTGCTGTGGCAGGCAAGAGGGCATTATCAAGTATTTTATCTTAGAATGAGGGTTTTCAGCCCATATGTCATAACGTTTCTCTTTAAGAATGCCTCTTATATCGCCAGTGCCGTCCACCAAGCTCGTCTCATTTACTGGAGTCCTTCTGTGCTTCAAAGAGAGCTGCTGGTCCTTCAGAAGGGGAAAGCTGTGCTGCTACTGCTACTGGAGTATTGAGGAGGGGGAAGTTGGAATGTTGGTGAGTCCCTGGTACGAGCTGTAGGTAAAACCCTGATAATCTGTTTTCTTGCTACAGAATATGGAGCTTACAATGCCCAGCCCAGGATCCTGGAGCTTCATCTGCAGTACCATCTGCCCTCTGACTGGCTGCTGGTAGAGTATCTCGACCAATCACAGCAATGGTTCCTCCCACTGATTGACTCGGTGATCTGAAATGTTTAGTAAGCGAGATCTCGACAGTATATCTTTTACTGTCGAATGCAAGGAAATATGAATTGTCTTCTAAATGTAGGACGTACAGTTGGTGTTGGTGACCATATGTTTGTAGTTGTTGGAGTAATGGCCTTCATCCTGTTCAGGTCGAACTAGTAACAATGTAGAGCTTCCCATGAGGGTGGTACTGGAAGAGGTCAGGTAGTTGATGGGTGTTGTGGATTTTCCGGGCGAATCTGTTAAGTTTGTCATGATCCCTGAAGACGGCGGAATGCACTTGTGTGCCATTTGAGGCGAGATCATTGAATTAGTCCATAGTGATAAAGGCGGGACGGTGAAGTGTTGTCGAGGAGTTGTTATTGTTGTTGTTGATCCCCAGGCTGTCTGGCTGAGCAACCCCAAGGTCCCGAGCAAGGCCAAGGCCATAACCAAGTGCCCCCAAAGAACCCTCCGAGCTTTACCATTAAAGAAACCCCAGGTGACTGAAGCTGCTCCCAGGTGAAGGGCTGAAGAGTGTTTGGAAACGCCCGGGACACCGAAGCCCGTCCCACAACAGATATGAAGAGAAAGTTGAGGGGCAAGGGGAAAAAATTATGAGATCTGTCTCTGAGAGGAAAGGGGGGGAGGGGATCATCAGCCCATAGGCTTGTAATCTCCGGGCCAATGCCCACACTGTCCGCACCCCACCTTGCAGTGCCACTCAATCAGGCGATCTCGCCAGCACCAAGAAGGAAAAGTAGTACAGGAAAAGAGACAGACAGAAATGGCCAAGGTTGGGTAGAGATTGCCAAGCCTCACTCTGAATAGGACCAGCCTTCATCCATGCCGAGGAGTTGTGGTGGCTGATTGATGGTGGAGATAAGTAAATATAGCTATGTGGCAATCAGGTGACCGGGAGATATGACCTGACTGGGTCCTGATTGGCTGAGCCATGGGGCTTACCACTGGGTTTGAATCAGTCCGGGTAGGTGAAAAGGGGCAGGCCTCTGGGTTGAGTCTTTGTGGGGAGTGCCAGAGGGGCCACCTGGGGTGTACCTGGTGGTATCTGGGGTGGCTGGACAGATGGAGGTCCAGCAGGAGGTGTGGATTGGGGCATTCTGGATGGTGTCTGGGATGACAGGCCACTCTCTACAATTTCTGGGCCCGTACCTGGAATTTGTCCACGTCCGTCAGCTGAAGTGCGTGGCTCCGGGCCTCAGCTTCATTGAGTGTGAGGGTGGAACCAAACGCAGCAGTGAGGATCTTCTTGGTGTCGGTCTGGGACTTCTCACTGCTGATCCTGTCTGTGCGCGCACAGGTAAGACACTTCATATACAACTATTTGTATTTTTGTGATATCTGATATAGTGTGGGACGTGATATCCAGCAATGTCAACCATACCTCTCTGTTCCATGTTGCAGGATCATAGAAGGTATGACAGAAATGTTGTATCTGCTTTCCGAATTTGTCTATAAAAGTTCTTGTATGCACTCTTCTGCTCCACTCCCTATTCAAGACCACCATTTCCCACCAATGAAATGCCAATATTATCAGGGTGCTTAATCAGGGGTGTTTGACTATAGAGGAAGAACACAAGGAATGTACACGAAATATGTTTTTATATGGGGGATAAGAAGACAGCAAGTGTACCACCAAAACAAGCTGCCCAGGGTGAGATCGAACTCGCATCATCCTGTGTACTACCCCTAGGCCATACCACTGAGATACAGCAGAGCATTAGTTGACCCTCAACGCCTCTTGTGAGAAGCTCAGCAGCGCAAGCCCTGGCAAAACCATAATTATATTGTATTTTGATGAGATGCAACAATCTCACAAACAAAACATGTGCTCGCACACACGCACACATAAACACACATTTCAACAACAACTTTCCCCAGAGTTCCGGGACTTGTATTGAATGGTGAATAATGAATAAAGGATACTGCCCTGAAAATTAGCAAGCATAGTTTTAGAGAGGATTTAACTAACCAAACATTGAAAGGGCTAATGAATTACTGACTTTGTTCTTCTTGGGGATCATGAGATCTGCTGTGGATAAGATGCCATTAATTTATTACTTTAAAATCCTATATATAGTTTGGTGGAGAGGAATAATGCATTCCAATTATTGCAAAACTAGGGGATGCAACTATTATGACTTTATAAGACGCTAATCAGAAACTCAAAGATTAATCGGTTTCAACTAAGCACACATTTTAGATTACACAGCACGGCCCAGTGTCAGATACCGGTATTTGCTTGTTTGTCAATAAACTAGTTTAACTAGGGAAGAACAAGGGTGTGGTATTTGAAAAATGGAAGTAGAGATATTTTATTACTGTTGATAATTGGTGAGTGACTTACTTTGTGGCAGGTGTGGGCCTGAAGTGCCTTTATAACTTGACTATGACCAGCACGTTGGGCCAGATGGTAGGGTGTGGAACCAGTGTAGTCCACAACATGAGGGTTAACATCACCCTGCTGCAGCAAACTCCTCACCACTATAGTCAGTCCGTACTCTGCCGCCCAGTGTAGTAGAGTCCTGCCCGCCTCATCACGGTAATATTTGTCAAAGTTGTGAGGGATGTGGTGCACCCAATAATGTCTGTTGTATTTCATAGCCGCCACATAAGTCTCGTACTTTTCCTTCTCCCACATACGCACAACATGCTGTCAGGGGCACACGGCTTAGTTAGTTAAAATAGCACTTAAGAGGCTATCAACCCTTCTGGATTATTAATCCAGCACACTGTAAGTCAAGAATAGCTTAGTTAGTTAGTTTAAGTAGGACTTCAGAGGTTATCGACCCTTCTATATTATTAAGCCAGCACACTGTATTTAAATAATAGCTTAGTTAGTTAGTTAAAATAGGACTTCAGAGGCTATCAACCCCTCTGGATTATTAAGCCAGTACACTGTAAGTCAAGAATAGCTTTGTTAGTTATTTAAAATAGGACTTCAGAGGCTATCTACCCTTCTGGATTATTTAGGGGATTTTTTTAGTTTGTTCCATAGACTTCCATCAAGCTTAAAATAACACCCCCTAGAACCCCTATCATAATAAATTTGTAAATTTTTCGGTAGAAAAATTTCCCGGCCGAAGGCTGGTTCCTCTTAAATTACAGCCTACCTATCGCTCGCCAGGAAAAATCGACACCTAAATGGCATGAAAGGTCTTAAAATTGACAGACATGAGGCGAAAGTTCTTAAACTCGATAATGAATGTAACGAATAATAGATCTATCTATAGATCTATTTCCGGATGCCGTGATCCCCGAAGAGGTAGCCACGAACGAAATACCCCATGCACCTCTGTCCCCAGTCAGTCTATGCCTCTCCTCCCATCTAGCACCGCTTTCACACATATACTTCTTAATTCCATCCTTCCACCTCTCTCTTGGTCTACCCCTCCCTCTCCTTGCTGACCACCGTATTTCTTGTTACTGCTTTCAGCGTTCTTGCAACCCTCGTCCCTTGTTGCACCCTCTCCCGCACTTCTTCATCCATACTCACATCTTTACTCAACACACTGCCCAATTACTTAATGAGCTGACATTTTCCATAGCCTGACTGTTTAACCTCACCTCACACTCTGTGGCTGCGCCCTTTTCAAAGATCATAGTCTTACTTTTTCCTGCGTTTACCTTCAGATTCCATTTTTCACACACTGTTCCAAACATATTTACCAGACCCAGCAACTCCTATTTACTATTCCTCATCAGAACTGTATCATCAGCAAACAGCAGTACCGGAAACTTTCACTTACTTCCTTCCCTTATCAGCGGTACACCAACATCCACTGCTCTTCCTTGTATTTCTTTCACGACTCTATCCATATATATAAATTTGAACAACCATGGGGACATCACACACCCTCGCTTTAACCAAACATTCAGATAAAAGAATTAGCTTGGTTCGTTCTCCACACGTACTGATGCCTTTGCACCCTCATACATGCTCTTCACTGCTTTCAGCATCTTGCCATCTACTCCGTACATTCTCAGTACTTTCCACAGTTCTTTTCTATCAACTATTTTTTTCCAATTCCATAAAGGCAGCATACAACCTTTGTCCCTTCTCCAGATATTTCTGCACAACACATTTCAAGGCAAAAATCTGGTCTACAAATCCTCTCCCCTTCCTAAGCCCACCCTGCTCGTCACCTACCCATTTCTCCATTCTCACTTTCACTCTCTCGATCACTACACTACTGTACATATTCCCTACTACGCTTAGAAGACATATCTCCCGGTGGTTACCACACACTCCTCTTTCCCCTTTACCTTTATACAGGGGGACTATTATGCCTGTCTTCCAGTCATCAGGCACACTTCCCTTCTCCCATATCACTATCTCACCACCATACCTCTGCATTTTCCCACACACTCCATCTATTCCTGATGCTTTCCCCATCTTCATTCTGTGCATGGCTTCACACACGTTTGGCCTACTGATCTCCACCGCCACGACTTCTATTCTTCTCCCTCCCATACCCCATCCAACTATGTTTGCTGTCGTTTCCTTCCTTATGTTCAACAATTCGTTGAAGTACTCCCTCCATCTCTCGACTCTCTCTTACTTCTCGGCTAATACTCGCCCATTCTTATCTTTCACACACTTCCTACTTCCCTTGCTATCCTCCCTAACTTACTTGACCTCTTTCCAGAAAATTTCTTACACTCTCTCCATTTTATACTTAGATTCCTTCCAAATTCCTCATCAACTCTTCTCTTACTTGTCTTCGCCACTCTATTTTCTCCAAGTACCTCTCCCTTTTCTGTAGATACATATAATAATAGATACATAACTATAATACATTACAGTCACGTATTGGAAACTTGTAGCGACATGGGTAACATGAACAAAACTGGATCCAAATATTTAGCTAAGGGTAAAAAAAATTAACACCTACCTAAGGTCAAATAAGGTTGTGTTCGCCACTCTCCTAGCGGCACCGAAGAGCGCGTCGCCCCTCGCAATTAGTTTTCACTACATACATTGCTATTATGTTTTCATACTCCCCGCCAGACTCGAACCACTGACAGTCATGACGAGTGTCCATGTTTTAATACACTCACTACACAAAGTGGTTGGAGTACGGCTGGCAGTATATAAACATTTAATACCTCACTTATATTTGTGAGATATACATGATATTGCTATTATGTTTTACCTACACGAATTTTCGAAATGCTGCTTCCTTCAACCTTAATCCTAAATACTAATCTGGCAGTTTGTGGAGCAAAATTTTAAGAGGGGGTAGGGCTTATTTGCTGGTCTATTAATAGATTAATATATTTATTTGTTTGTTTCCTTGCTAGACCCCCATCAAGTAAAAAAACAAATACCCTCTCTTCGAGATAAATTTGTAAATTTTTTCTATAGAAAAATGTGCCGGCTGAAGGCTGATTCCTCCTAAAATTAGGAAACAATAGACACCTATATGGCACGAAAGGTCTAAATATTGAATAAATAATGGGGCGAAAGGTCCTAAAGTTGCCAAACTAATGGAACAAACAGCTTAAAATCTAAAAACTAATGGGACTAAATATGAGGAAAAAAACAAAAAACAGACATCTCCCCTCAACGCATTTAGTACCGGTGACGTCCTTTGCATCATGCTTGGGACACTATTAGACGGTTATATTCAGCTTAGGAAGGATGTGTGGTAGCTCAAAGTACATTTAGTACCGGTGACGTCCTTTGCATCATGCTTGGGACACTATTAGACGGTTATATTCAGCTTAGGAAGGATGTGTGGTAGCTCAAAGTACATTTAGTACCGGTGACGTCCTTTGCATCATGCTTGGGACACTATTAGACGGTTATATTCAGCTTAGGAAGGATGTGTGGTAGCTCAAAGTACATTTAGTACCGGTGACGTCCTTTGCATCATGCTTGGGACACTATTAGACGGTTATATTCAGCTTAGGAAGGATGTGTGGTAGCTCAAAGTACATTTAGTACCGGTGACGTCCTTTGCATCATGCTTGGGACACTATTAGACGGTTATATTCAGCTTAGGAAGGATGTGTGGTAGCTCAAAGTACATTTAGTACCGGTGACGTCCTTTGCATCATGCTTGGGACACTATTAGACGGTTATATTCAGCTTAGGAAGGATGTGTGGTAGCTCAAAGTACATTTAGTACCGGTGACGTCCTTTGCATCATGCTTGGGACACTATTAGACGGTTATATTCAGCTTAGGAAGGATGTGTGGTAGCTCAAAGTACATTTAGTACCGGTGACGTCCTTTGCATCATCTTGGGACACTATTAGACGGTTATATTCAGCTTAGGAAGGATGTGTGGTAGCTCAAAGTACATTTAGTACCGGTGACGTCCTTTGCATCATGCTTGGGACACTATTAGACGGTTATATTCAGCTTAGGAAGGATGTGTGGTAGCTCAAAGTACATTTAGTACCGGTGACGTCCTTTGCATCATCTTGGGACACTATTAGACGGTTATATTCAGCTTAGGAAGGATGTGTGGTAGCTCAAAGTACATTTAGTACCGGTGACGTCCTTTGCATCATGCTTGGGACACTATTAGACGGTTATATTCAGCTTAGGAAGGATGTGTGGTAGCTCAAAGTACATTTAGTACCGGTGACGTCCTTTGCATCATCTTGGGACACTATTAGACGGTTATATTCAGCTTAGGAAGGATGTGTGGTAGCTCAAAGTACATTTAGTACCGGTGACGTCCTTTGCATCATCTTGGGACACTATTAGACGGTTATATTCAGCTTAGGAAGGATGTGTGGTAGCTCAAAGTACATTTAGTACCGGTGACGTCCTTTGCATCATCTTGGGACACTATTAGACGGTTATATTCAGCTTAGGAAGGATGTGTGGTAGCTCAAAGTACATTTAGTACCGGTGACGTCCTTTGCATCATCTTGGGACACTATTAGACGGTTATATTCAGCTTAGGAAGGATGTGTGGTAGCTCAAAGTACATTTAGTACCGGTGACGTCCTTTGCATCATCTTGGGACACTATTAGACGGTTATATTCAGCTTAGGAAGGATGTGTGGTAGCTCAAAGTACATTTAGTACCGGTGACGTCCTTTGCATCATCTTGGGACACTATTAGACGGTTATATTCAGCTTAGGAAGGATGTGTGGTAGCTCAAAGTACATTTAGTACCGGTGACGTCCTTTGCATCATCTTGGGACACTATTAGACGGTTATATTCAGCTTAGGAAGGATGTATGGTAGCTCAAAGTACATTTAGTACCGGTGACGTCCTTTGCATCATCTTGGGACACTATTAGACGGTTATATTCAGCTTAGGAAGGATGTGTGGTAGCTCAAAGTACATTTAGTACCGGTGACGTCCTTTGCATCATGCTTGGGACACTATTAGACGGTTATATTCAGCTTAGGAAGGATGTGTGGTAGCTCAAAGTACATTTAGTACCGGTGACGTCCTTTGCATCATGCTTGGGTCACTATTAGACGGTTATATTCAGCTTAGGAAGGATGTGTGGTAGCTCAAAGGATTAAATGAGATAGTCTGGAGCCCTTTAGTTGTTAAGAGGTCCTTCCTAAGCTGAACAATTCATAAAATAGTTGCCCGAATATAATTAAATAATCTAACTCTAGTTTAGTTTTCAAAACCAATGTTAACCCCTTCTGTAACAGTGATATCCTTTTAATTATACCCTGGCAACTATTAGACGATTTTATTCAGTTTAGGAAGGACGGATACCCAGTTAAAAGGCTACAGACTGTCTCAATTCATTATTTTAGCTACCAGATATCCTTCCTAAGCTTCATATAATTGTCTAAATGTAGCTGGGAAAATGATGTCGCCGGTACAGGAAGGGTTAACACCTTTAGCACCATTAAGCGTCTGTTTACCCTTGAATCTGGCTAACACCAGACGATGTTATGCAGTTTAAAAAAAACAATGGTATTCGGAGGGTTTGAGCTCGTGTTTACCCCTTTGAGTCCTAGAGGTAGATTATAAACGAAAAGAAACCGTCTAATGGTAACCAGAATATGTTGAAAATTACGTCACCGTGCTGAAGAGGTTAAAGATCTCGGCAATATATGATGCTAGAACATGTTCAATTTCAGGTCAAAATTCAAAATATTGTATTTGTCATGAAAGGTTGGACATTATACAGCCACATATTACACTATTTTGTATAAATGCCATAACAAATGAGGACTTGATACCCTATAGTATATAATATTATGTCCTCTACTTGATACCCTATAGTATATAATATTATGTCCTCTACTTGATACCCTATAGTATATAATATTATGTCCTCTACTTGATACCCTATAGTATATAATATTATGTCCTCTACTTGATACCCTATAGTATATAATATTATGTCCTCTACTTGATACCCTATAGTATATAATATTATGTCCTCTACTTGATACCCTATAGTATATAATATTATGTCCTCTACTTGATACCCTATAGTATATAATATTATGTCCTCTACTTGATACCCTATAGTATATAATATTATGTCCTCTACTTGATACCCTATAGTATATAATATTATGTCCTCTACTTGATACCCTATAGTATATAATATTATGTCCTCTACTTGATACCCTATAGTATATAATATTATGTCCTCTACTTGATACCCTATAGTATATAATATTATGTCCTCTACTTGATACCCTATAGTATATAATATTATGTCCTCTACTTGATACCCTATAGTATATAATATTATGTCCTCTACTCAGCTACAAAACATTCGTTATTAGGCAGGCAAACAGCAAGAAAATGGTGCATTATGAAGTAAAGAAAATAGTGAACTGAATGATGAGAATTATCTTAGTAATAGCAACAATACTAATACAATATATATATATATATATATATATATATATATATATATATATATATATATATATATATATATATATATATATATATATATATATATATATATATATATAATTATATACTGTATATATATATATATATATATATATATATATATATATATATATATATATATATATATATATATGTATATATATATATGTAGTATATATAGTATATGTATATATATATATATATATATTGTCACAATGACCGGGGTCTTTTTGGAGTAGATAGATTTTAGTGGCGCCAGACTTCTTGAAAGCAGCTGTGCCAAGTCTATTTGAGAGACCTGGCATTGTGAGTTTCACTCCGATACCCTTCCAATTGGGCTTGACTAGTTTTGCCGTGCCTGTAAGCATTTTTGTCTCAATAAACATTTGTGTAGAATGAGCCAATAGAGTGTTACTAGTTTCGTCTAACCAGTTGTTAGTTAGTGGCAGAGCTGTATTTTGTTGCTAGGCGTGGCTGGTCAAGGGAGGAAGGGGAGGCCGGAATGTTGCTTTCTCGCGGGGGGGGGGGGGGGGAAGGTGGAGGTAGTGTTGCTAATCAACACGAGTTTAATTAATTGTGTGACCATTGCAAGTTCAGTTGCGTTACAATATAAAGATGTACTTTATTTTATCTGCCACACTGTTTTAGTTAATTTGTTAACACAGGAATACTTTAGTACAAGTTATTCTTGTAAAGTGTCTTAGTCTCATCATATCGTGTGGTGGATATTGCAACCCCCTTAGTTTGAGCTTGGCTCCCACTAGCTATGCCAGGGCCAGGCCTCGCCATTCTCTCGTGGGCGGCCAGCCAGTATAGGTGGTGGTAGCTCTCTCTAGTGGCACACCAGTCTGCCCCTGTTTATTTGTCTTTGCTTGCATAAGAGTAACGTAACGTAATTAACAGAAAATCCTAGACATCCATTTCTTCCTTTTTATTATTCCTTTCCTCTGATCAGCATTTTACTATATTTCCCTTTGTTATCTATATTCTGTCCCTCCGGTGGCTACTTCGGGATTCGTGATAGGGAAGATCTGGGAGGTTAGCCGGGGTCCTTACTAATAAGCACTGTTAATCCCATAGACAGTCCACCCACACACACATCCATAATCCCTACATATTTTTCCCAGTGTTCGTGCTTAGGACCCGGTAACAACCTTGACGGTTCTGCCCCAGCACTTGTGTGTTCCCTATCTCGGGTTTCGAACTGGGGCAACGGAGTGTTTAATATTAATTAGGAATCCAGCTTCAGTCTGGACCCCCCCACCCCCCCATAGTTAAGTGAGTGTGGGAGGTGGACTCTAAGAGTTTATTGTTTGGGCGGTAACTCACTGGGGGGCCCAGGTTGAAGCAGGATATATTGGTGTGATATTAGAGGTGGTCAGGGCAACTTGCTTCCACTAATATCACCCCGAGGTTAGTAGTCATATTAGGACACTGCCTTGTATTATTAGAACATTATTATATGCAATATTATTATGTGCAACTCTCTTGGGTTGAGAGTGGATTACCGTTGGCTGGTTTGCGCACGGTTTAGTATTGTCGAGGGCGCGCATAGCCTGTTACGCTCGAAGTACACCTGCACTCTTTTTTTCGTTGATGTCTGCTGGTAGCCTATATGTATTTAACTGTTTTGATTATCCAATCCAGCATTGCTAATCCCGGTGTTGGTTTCGAGTTCTCGTAGCTAGTAAGTTACATGAGTATTTCTGTTCTACTTATTATTCAGAATAGAAGCAGGGCAGTGTGCACCTTAAGCCCTGAGAAGAGCATGGAAGCGTTCATAAATCTCTTACCTGTTGCGTCGTGGTATTGTTTGGTAGGGAGACAAGGTGCATTTGCATTAGTCATTATTTTCGTATACCGTCTCTAAGCAACTGAGGTCCAGATTCGTAACAGTGGCGACCTTGCCTAGGATAATCAGAATAGTACCAGCAGTATTAATAGGATTTATTTTGATCAGAGGATTTTTTTTTAGAATAGGTGTCTAGCATTTATATTTTACTATATCTGAACAACAAGCAAGAGAGGAGGGGGAGAGTGTCGTGCCGTTGCATATTACCAGTGAGGAGGATGCGAGAGTGTTCCTTCGGAGTTCTCCAGAATGGGCACAAATGCAGTTGAGAAGGGTGGAGGAATTGAGGTTGATAGCATCAGTGTTGGTAGTAGAGGGGTCTCTTCTTACCACGAGGGAAGCATTTCAGCTGTATATATGGCAGTATTATTATTATGTTCCAGAGAAGGCTGAGCCACCAACTGTGCCGGCAGGAGGCTATATCACACCAGCACGCTCTCCGCCGCGCACACCCAGTAATTTTAATGAGAGCATAACGTCTTCCCAGTCTACCTGTCCTACTGTTAATCCCCCGTTGTTGCCTAACGTGTCCTCTGGTGTGCCCCAACTTACTCCACCCCATTTGTATCCTTTACACTCTACTCCTGCCACTGGCTGGGCGGCACAGAACTAGGTTACACCTCCCCCCCCATTTATCCCAGCCGGACTTTCTACAATTCAGCCACGTTACCGTCCCGCTTATGTTCCTACACCACCCCCTACTTTTGCCCCGGTAGGGCTATCGAGTGATGCTCTAGTACAATTAGAGTTGAAGAAATTGGAAATGCAAGAGAGAGAGAGAGAGACGAAGGCAGGAGAAAAGAGAAGAGAGAGAGATGCAGGAGAGGTTAGAGACAGAGAATGACAATGGAGTTACAAAGAACCAAAGTTGAGGTAGACGGGGGTAGGTACACAAGGGGACAAGTGGGCACGGTACACAGGGAGGAATCTAGCGAGTTAAAGTCTCGTAGCCTGAAGCTCGTTCCCGCTTTTGATGAGGAAAAAGTTACTGAATGGTTCCAGCGATTTGAAAAGAAAGCATGGGAGTTCGAGTGGCCACGGGAACGCTGGGCGGCATTGGTGACAAATGTTCTCGAAGGAAAAGCGCTCGAGGCATATGATAGGATGTCAGTGGAGGACTTAGCAGAGTATGATAATTTAAAGCAGGCTATCCTTAAGGCTTATGAACTCAGACCAGAACCCTATCGCCTTAAATTTCGTAATGCAAGGAAGAAGCCTAATCATACTCATGTTGAGTTTGCTAAGTACCTCCGTGATTGTTTGTCTCGTTGGCTTTTGAGTGAAAATGTAACCAATTTAAATGAGGCAATTGAGCTTTTCCTGCTATAACACTTTGCCAACAATGTCGACAGAGAGATATGGCAAAAGATCCGTGAGAAGCGCCCAGGCAAGCTGTCTGATGCTACCGTGTGGGCTGACGATCAAGTGTTGGCAACCAAGGGTTTTACTGATCATGCCAGATATGCCCACCCCATGACTGCACATGACGAGAAGTACCGAGCAGGTGGAAGCGGAGGGTACAGTAATAGTGGCCCTGGTCCCACACGTAATAATAACGGTGGAGACAGACCAAAATCACCAAATTCATCCCGACCTGATTCCTGTGTTGTTAGGTGTTATGGGTGTAAACAGACCGGACATATTAAACCAAACTGTCCCCAGGCAAAGTCTTCTGCAGCGCTTGCTAAGCCTGTGTCGTTAGTGGATGGTATCCAGGGAGGAGGGGATGAATCTTTGTTACCGAGGTTGGAGGCAGACCGAAGGGTGAAGCATGGGGTGCCAACGGCCGTGGCACAGCCTGCCCCCGACAAAGTGTCTCAACTAGGTACCATTGCAGGTCCCGAAGCCTCGCTCGCTTGGTGCCAGGCTTTCGTTCATGAGGGTGAAGTAGAGCTGTGTGGGAAGGTGTATCCAGTCAAGGTTCTTAGGGATTCGGGAGCTAAGCAGTCCATGTGTTTGAACTTGACGGGGAAGCCGATAAAATCTGAAGAGTTTGTGTTATGTCGAGGTGTAAACACTGAGGCCTGTTATAGCCTCGTTCCTATTCATCTTAGGTGTCCTGTAGTCACGGCGACGGCGAAGGTAGCGGTCATGGACTCATTACCTGTGGCGGGGATTGATTTTCTGCTTGGAGCAGATATGGCAGGGAGTAGAGTCTTTCCACCTCCGGTAGTGGTGTCGGAGCAGGTACAGCCGGAGGAGAGGAACCAGGAGGCTAAGAAGCTGCCTCCCGATTTGTTTCCGGTGTGTGAGGGCATGAGATCTATGGCCCAGGTTGCACAGCCGGAGGAATTGTTAGGGGAGGAGATAGATCTGATAGAGGGGATGTACAGTAATGAATCTGCATCACCCATAGATTCGACTGATCTGCAGGGTGCCGAGGGTGTGCAGGACGAGGAGGAAGGCTCAGCAGAAAGCTCCTCACTCGTTTCACCCGGTGCCAGAGGTGATACTGAAGGGAGCGATCAGGTCCCTACGGGAGGATCGGTTAATCCTGTATCATCGAATCAGACCGACTTGGGGCTATACCTAATCTTACCACCGTGGCACCGGGGGAGATTGGTGAGGCGCCGTAGAGTGATGCTTTATTAACACACTTGTTTTCTAAGGTCGGGGAGAGTAATCCAGACAGACATAAGACCCATCAGCTCTGCCATATTAACATGTTGAAGAGGTACTGTCGTGCGGCGGGCACACAGGCGACGTCACCTAAAGGGGCTAGCCGAGAGAGTTGCCTGGGCGCCGATCAGTCACCTGCTGGTGTTAACGGGGAGTTGTCTGAGGCAGTTTGTGCTACTATATCCGCTCAGAACGGGTCAGTAGAGAAAGTTGAGTCAGAGACGGTCTATTTCTTGCCTATGTTATTGACTGGAGAGTTGGAGTCGGAGGTGCAGGGTGAGCCCGGGCCTGGTGGATGGTGGTTGGATAACCCGGGTCCCGGGGCTAGTGGTTCATGCACTGTGGGAACGCCAGGCAAGGCTCCTGCAGTGCATCTCAACCCCCCTCTGCACTCTCCCCATTTCTCCGGTCCCAGGGACCAGGATGCCGTGTCTCGTTGCTCTGTCCTGGTTGTAGAAGGCATGAATGAGGAGCAGGAGGAGGAGAGGGAGCTTTTCCCAGGTGAGGCTGTGCCGGCTGGGACATGGGCCGCGAACGGGTACCTGGCCCTGCGGGAGAAATTGACCCATTTACCTCCGGAAAGGGTTGAGGAGATGTTTACTACCTTGTGGGCTTATCCACACGTGTTCGGGGATGCACCAGGTTTGACATCTTGGGCGGTGCATGACATCGATGTGGGAGAGAACAAGCCTATAAAATTACCACCTTGCAAAGTAAATTTACTCTCCAAGACGGATACCTACCCTTTACCGAGAGTTGATGACTCGGTAGACAAGATTGGAGCAGCCACGTTCATCATAAAAGTGGACTTAGTTAAAGGCTATTTA
>CM064512.1:51037459-51494959 GCA_032716605.1 Paralithodes platypus | reverse complement strand
TGGTATGAAAGGAGCTCTGAATAAATTAACAAATTCCTATTTTAAAACGCAGAACTATTGTAGCATTATCTTATAACCTTGAAATGGTTATAATAAATAATTACTAAATCAAGGTTTTGTTAATAAACTATAGGTGTGTAAGTAAAATAGAATCCCAGCCACATGCAATTGTTAGTAATGACGAAAATTGTGGTTGAGTAGATTTTCCGTCTAGGTCTAGTAGTTCAACAGGTAATAATAAACTAGTTAAAAACAATAAAAAATTAGTTGCAAATAAAAGTAATTGTGAGGTTCTTTACTCCGATGACACCGTGTTGAGGTGGATCTTCAGTGGGCCTCTCTGTGATGAATAATGTTTGTAGAAAACTGCCACCACTAATAGTTTATAGACATATTAGGAGTCTGGAATCAATCAACCCATGCGATCAGCCTTTCCTTTATTTGTTGTATAAGTATGCAGGAACACAGTCAGGAATCAAATCAGGTGTGAAGTGATGAAATGGTGAGAATGGTGAAAGGGGGTGTGTGAGAACGTGGTGAGTGGACCTCCGCCCTCGACTCGTGTCTGTCGAGTTCTCGTGTGATCGCCGTCATGCCTAGGTTCAACCGCACCTCGCCTTCCGAGAATGCATAACCAATGACGAAAGCGTGAATAATCCTGAATGACGAGTGAATAATAATACATGAGTGAATAATCGTGCATAACTCCATTCCAGGGGTCTCCTGGTGTTTAGGTTAGCAAGTCGTTAATATAGGAACGAAATTATTAATCAGCATGTTTACCTTAGCTATTGATAAGGACACCTGTGGTCTTGCCTCTGGACCACAGCTAACAGCTCGTTGTACAGGCATATACAAAAGTCGTGTCACAAGTATGAATTGAGTTATGAGTTGTCTAAATATGAGTGAACATAATAGGTTGAGGGTATATTATGCAAATATGAGTGAACATAATAGGTTGAGGGTATATTATGCAAATATGAGTGAACATAATAGGTTGAGGGTATATTATGCAAATATGAGTGAACATAATAGGTTGAGGGTATATTATGCAAATTGTAGGAGTTTGTGTAACAAAATGAATGAACTTAGAGCACTTGTGATCAAAGAAAATATAGACATAATAGCACTAACTGAAACATGGATTAATACAGAAACCAGGCATTTTTTAGCAGAATTTGATATACCGGGATATAGTTTGTTTAAATATGACCGAACAAGTAGGAGGGGAGGTGGTATAGCAGTATTTGTCAGGAGTACATTAAAAAGCTGTATTAAAGCAGGTATTAGACTAAGTAATGATAATGAAAGTGTTTGGGTAGAGGTTAACGAAGGTATCAAGACCATAGTTATTGGAGTTATGTATAGACCGTCAAATATGAGTAGAAATGACGGAACATCTTTATGGGAGGAAATTAAAATAGCATCAAGGTTTAGCAATGTGTGCATTATGGGGGATTTTAATTTTCCGAATATAGATTGGCAGCATCAAATAGGCGACTCTGACTCAAAGGAGTTTATTGAGGTAGTACAAGATAGTTTTTTATTTCAATTCATAGATACGCCGACTAGAGGTAATAATATTCTCGATTTAGTTTTCAGTAACATTGAACATATGATAAATAATGTAGAAATCGGGGACCACCTAGGAAATAGTGATCACAATTCTGTGTATTTTAATATACAATGGAGAGGTAATTCCAGAGAGAATACGACATTAATACCCGACTTTAAAAAAGCCAATTATGGTGGGTTAAGAAGATCCCTATTAGCGGACCCTATGGTCAAAAAATTAAGTCTATCCAGGTGTCCAAATGAGTGTACCCCATACCCCTTATCCCTTACCCCTAGCTTAAGTCAGGAAGAGACATCAAATTTGTTAGATACATACGATAATTTTATCAAGTCAGTATTCAATGCGCAAAATAAATATATCCCCAAAAGAAAATTTAGATCAGCACAGAACCAACCCAAATGGATGAATAATAGACTGTTAGACCTTCTCGGAAAAAAGATAGGAATATTTAGAAAAATTAAGAAAGGCGAAACTCACCTACTTGCTTACTATCACAATTTATCAAGACAGGTCAAAAAGGATATTAGGAAAGAGAAAAGAAATTATGAAATCAAGGTTGCAAATGACTCAAAAAATAATCCTAAAGCTTTTTACCAACTATATAAATCCAAGGTTAGAGATGTAATTGGTCCCCTTAAAACTTCGATAGAAGAAATTACATAAAATTACTTAGAAATGTACAGTACATTAAATAATCAATTTCTTTCCGTTTTCACAAATGAAAATTTGGCACAGTTTCCAGAAGTCCGTAAGGTATATAGCGATAGTATAGAAAATAGCTTAAGTACGTTACTATAAGTAGAAATGATGTGCTTAAGGAAATTGACAGACTGAAACCTCGGAAATCGCCTGGTCCGGATGAGGTATATGCTAGAGTATTAAAAGAATGCAGAGATGAGTAACTGTTAAGTTACCCATTAACATTTCTATTTAACAAGTCATTAGAAACCGGTTTAGTTCCAGAAGCTTGGAAGATTGCAAATGTAGTTCCGATCTTCAAAAAAGGTGATAAATCAATAGCATCCAATTACCGTCCCATTAGTCTCACATAAATCACAGGAAAGCCACTAGAGTCAATTATTGCTAGTACAATTAGAAACCACTTAGAAACATTTAATTTAATAAATTCTTCTCAGCATGGATTCACTCAGGGACGTTCTTGCCTTACTAATTTGCTTAGTTTTTTCTCAGAGGTGTATGAAGCAGTAGATAATGACAAGTCATATGATATAATATATTTAGATTTCAGTAAAGCTTTCGACAGAGTCCCTCATGAGAGATTGATGAGAAAAGTTGAGGCGCATGGAATAGGTGGGTCGTTGTTGGGATGGATTAGGTCTGGCTAATTGGTAGGAAGCAGAGAGTCAGCATAAATGGTACTAAGTCAGAGTGGGGATCAGTTAAGAGTGGTGTCCCCCAGGGATCTGTATTGGGTCCTCTGTTATTTATTATATACATAAATTACCTTGATTAGGTATAAATAGTAGGATAAGTAAATTCGCAGACGATACCAAAATAGGGAGACCAATAGATTCAGATAGCGACATAGAGTGCCTCCAAAGGGATCTAGATACCTTACACGAATGGTCAGTAAATTGGCAGATGAATTTTAACATTGACAAATGCAAGGTATTAAAGATAGGGAAGACGAATACTAATGCAAAATATAACCTAGCTAGTGCTGAATTAGAAAACTCAGACTGCGAGAAAGATTTGGGTGTGTTTGTTAGCAACGATTTGAAACCTAGAAAACAGTGTATAAGCGTTCGTAACAAGGCAAACAGGATTCTAGGGTTCATCTCAAGGAGTGTGAGTAACAGAACTGCCGATGTTATCTTGAAACTTTACTTGTCATTAGTGAGACCTCATATGGATTATGCTGTCCAATTTTGGTGTCCTTATTACAGAATGGACATAGATTCGTTGGAGAGAGTACAGCGAAGAACGACAAAAATAATTCATAATATTAGAAATCTACCATATGGAGAAAGGTAGAAAAAATTAGGCTTACATTCGTTAGAAAGACGCAGAGTTATAGTAGTCCGGCAGCCACCAGGCTCAACCTTGTTTTGGGGTCTTAAGTTTCTGTTTTAGTGGATTTTGTTTGCCAACATATCCGGTTTGAAAAATATATATGTTGGCTCGCTGTCAGCCTTGGGCAATTTGAGATAATTAGCATAAAACAAAATGGCCGCCAAGGAAATATCAAAATACATAATATACCATAATTCCCTTACAAATTGACATAACCGGTCAACCAATACATGGAATCCAGGGTATTTTGACCCAGAAAAATAATTTCTGGTATTTTATATCCAAAATGACCACCATTTTCGAAATTGCTGCCTCTTTTTTTTTTTCTTTTTTTTTTGTAATTTTTTATACTTAGACTAGTATATAAAAATATTACTTGTTCAACATGAAAGTAATAAAGATTGACAGTTTTTTTAGTCAGATCGTTTTGAGTCCTCAATTTCTTATTATATGGCATAAATGCATAATTCTTGAGGTAATTAGTAATCATCCTCATCATCCTCATCAACTTCTGTTCGTGTTTGATCATTGCAACATTCAATGGAGGATTGACAAGCACAAAACATTGTGCATGGTAGCCTCGACTTGTTACATGCGCATCTTGAGGACTTACATGGCTGTTTACTTGAACATGTGCATCTTATCAACTTTAGTATATGATTCGGTGCTATCTGAACATTGGTAGGGACTGTTGTCGGCAGCAGTGACTTTGTTCTGCTTTCTTTGATCCATCCATAACTTGTGGGTTCCAAATCTGGTGGATCTAGTTGCAGGGCATTCTTCCGTATGCATGTTTGCAGATGAGCCCGCTTGACATTCTCAATGAAGGCCTCTGTAGTAGGTGGAAGAGAACATAACTTGGGAGTAACTGTTGCTCCCGACTTCCCCGTTCTTGAAGTCCACACACTTACTCTGGCCTCAGACATAGAATTGGTCTTTGATTGTCCATAACAGGAAGCTATGAATTTTGTTGCCTGTTCCAACACCTCAGGCCAGTTAGCCTCAGCATTACCTATCATATCCAGATTCAGACCTGTTTTCAGTACTTTCAACATCTTTCCTTTTCCTATACAAAAACATGCTGCCACTGTATCACATCCAGTAAGAGCATGACCTGCCAATATTGCTGGAATTATGTTCTGATGTTTCTTTACAGTGGCCTGGATATCAACAACAGTTTTCTCTTTTACAGGTGAATCCATAAACATTGGTGTTTGTATGCCTTGTTCCAGGTAATGATAAAGAAAAAGTGCATAAACATCTGTATCATCTGCAAGAACAGTGACAGGTTGCTGCTGAGCTACAGCAACTGCTATAGCCTGCTGCACAATGATGTTATCAGCTTCTTCATGAGTGGTTGCCATGTCAGCTCTTTCTACAATTGTACCACTGCAACTTACTTCTACAGGTGTTTTGTCCTGACCTATTCGTCCAGTAACCACATTGATAACTGTACCTTCGGGGTGTCTGGGGCTAAAGGGTGTATACTCATATCAAGTTTTCTTCGAAGCCCTATTCTGTCAGCGTTATCTGCATCAATTCTAGCTTTCGCCTCTTCTTTGTGGGTTGTCTTTAGCTCTGTAACCTGTCAGAATATCTCATGCTGGAGACATCCTGTACTATCTGGCCACAAGAAGGCAGACTAAGAGCCCAGATTTTCAGTGTTTCAGGTTTTGTTGTGATGCCTATTATGCCAGTCTTCCCATGGCCATATCGCATAAAAGTTGTCTCAATATACATATCACTCCAGATTCCAGGTCAGGACAAAACACATGTAGAAGTAAGTTGCAGTGGTACAATTGTAGAAGGAGCTGACATGGCAACCACTCATGAAGAAGCTGATAACATCATTGTGCAGCAGGCTATAGCAGTTGCTGTAGCTCAGCAGCAACCTGTCACTGTTCTTGCAGATGATACAGATGTTTATGCACTTCTTCTTTATCATTACCTGGAACAAGGCATACAAACACCAATGTTTATGGAATCACCTGTAAAAGAGAGAACTGTTGTTGATATCCAGGCCACTGTAAAGAAATATCAGAACATAATTCCAGCAATATTGACAGGTCATGCTCTTACTGGATGTGATACAGTGGCAGCATGTTTTGGTATAGGAAAAGGAAAGATGTTGAAAGTACTGAAAACAGGTCTGAATCTGGATATGATAGGTAATGCTGAGGCTAACTGGCCTGAGGTGTTGGAACAGGCAACAAAATTCATAGCTTCCTGTTATGGACAATCAAAGACTAATTCTATGTCTGAGGCCAGAGTAAGTGTGTGAACTTCAAGAACGGGGAAGTCGGGAGCAACAGTTACTCCCAAGTTATGTTCTCTTCCACCTACTACAGAGGCCTTCATTGAGAATGTCGAGCGGGCTCATCTGCAAACATGCATATGGAAGAATGCCCTGCAACTAGATCCACCAGATTTGGAACCCACAAGTTATGTATGGATCAAAGAAAGCAGAACAAAGTCACTGCTGCCTACAACAGTCCCTACCAATGTCCAGCTAGAACCGAATCATATACTAAAGTTGATAAGATGCACATGTTCAAGTAAACAGCCATGTAAGTCCTCAAGATGCTCATGGCTACCATGCACAATGTTCTGTGCTTGTCAATCCTCCATTGAATGTTGCAATGATCAAACGCGAACAGCAGTTGATGAGGATGATGAGGATGATTACTAATTACCTCAAGAATTATGCATTTATGCCATATAATAAGAAATTGAGGACTCAAAACGATCTGACTAAAAAAAATGTCAATCTTTATTACTTTCATGTTGAACAAGTAATATTCTTATATACTAGTAAAAGTATAAAAATTAAAACAAAAAAAAGGCAGCCATTTTGAAAATGGTGGTCATTTTGGATATGAAAATACCAGAAATGAATTTTCTGACTAAAAAAACTGTCAATCTTCATTACTTTCATGTTGAACAAGTAATATTCTTATATGTATAAGTATAAAAATTCACAAAAAAAAAAAGGCAGCCATTTTGAAAATGGTGGTCATTTTGGATATGAAAATACCAGAAATGAATTTTCTGGGTCAAAATACCCTGGAATCCATGTATTGGTTGACCGGTTATGTCAATTTGTAAGGGAATTATGGTATATTATGTATTTTGATATTTCCTTGGCGGCCATTTTGTTTTATGCTAATTATCTCAAATTGCCCAAGGCTGACAGCGAGCCAACATATATATTTTTCAAACCGGATATGTTGGCAAACAAAATCCACTGAAAAAAAAACTTAAGACCCCAAAACAAGGTTATAAGAAAAATGTACTTTTGGCTGCCGGACTATAGGAGATATGATAGAAGTGTTCAAGTGGGTTAGTGGGATAAATAAAGGAGACATGAAAAATGTACTGAAGTTCAGTGATAGCGAAAGAACTCGAACAAATGGTTTCAAATTAGATAAATTTCGTTTCAGAAAAGATATAGGCAAATATTGGTTTGGTAACAGAGTTGTAGATGGGTGGAATAGGCTACCAAGTGATATAGTGGGATCAAGAACGATAGGGAGCTTTAAGATAAAATTAGATAGGCATATGGACGAGATGGGTTGGGTGTGAGGGGGATCCACCAGGTGTGGGCCAATCGGCGCTCAGCAGACTCCCGTAATCTTGTGTTAATCTCTGACCGTTTTGGTGGGGTCAGTACTCAAGGTATTAGTGAGTTGGGCCTATAATTGGGGTTGGGTGTGAGAGGGATCTGCCTTGTATTGGCCAATCGGCTTTTTGCAGACTCCCATCTTCTTATGTTCTTATGTTCTTATGTAAGTAATCGAAGATAAGTTAATAGCCAAAACGTAGGCTAACTAGACATAGGAATATACAAACGGAATTCCTAGATAGGTGTGGAAAGAATTATATTATCCAAATACGTATATTACTAGATTACTCACAACAATTATATGATCCAAATACGTATATTACTAGATTACTCACAACAATTATATGATCCAAATACGTATATTACTAGATTACTCACAACAATTATATGATCCAAATACGTATATTACTAGATTACTCACAACAATTATATGATCCAAATACGTATATTACTAGATTACTCACAACAATTATATGATCCAAATACGTATATTACTAGATTACTCACAACAATTATATGATCCAAATACGTATATTACTAGATTACTCACAACAATTATATGATCCAAATACGTATATTACTAGATTACTCACAACAATTATATGATCCAAATACGTATATTACTAGATTACTCACAACAATTATATGATCCAAATACGTATATTACTAGATTACTCACAACAATTATATGATCCAAATACGTATATTACTAGATTACTCACAACAATTATATGATCCAAATACGTATATTACTAGATTACTCACAACAATTATATGATCCAAATACGTATATTACTAGATTACTCACAACAATTATATGATCCAAATACGTATATTACTAGATTACTCACAACAATTATATGATCCAAATACGTATATTACTAGATTACTCACAACAATTATATGATCCAAATACGTATATTACTAGATTACTCACAACAATTATATGATCCAAATACGTATATTACTAGATTACTCACAACAATTATATGATCCAAATACGTATATTACTAGATTACTCACAACAATTATATGATCCAAATACGTATATTACTAGATTACTCACAACAATTATATGATCCAAATACGTATATTACTAGATTACTCACAACAATTATATGATCCAAATACGTATATTACTAGATTACTCACAACAATTATATGATCCAAATACGTATATTACTAGATTACTCACAACAATTAATAACTTAGAACTTGTCAACGAATAAATCTTAATTCGACGAAAAGGGATCTTGACTTTCAAAATAAAGGGAATAAATGATAAAGTTCTCTGGATAGTAATTAAATAGATAAAATAATCTTATAATTGGGCGTAGGTTTTGGTAAATAGAAGATTTAAGAAGGGAATAAATTCACGTTATACAGTTTGACTTCAACTTCGTTACACACAGAATAAAGGACACATAAGAGGACAATCTGTGAATATTCCGGCTAAGTAACACTGATAAAAGTATGAAGAAGAAGTATCTGGTTAAATTGGTTTAAGACGGTTTCACACATTTAAAGGGCAATATCTCGTACGTATAAAACACTCGCACAGATCAACTTTAATATTTCACACGGGTAACACAGATTCAAGATAGATCCTGGGCACAGATCTAGAGTTAATTAAAATGTGAATATTCACATATTTTACCTTACCTTCACAACTAATAGCCACAACTTCATATACTCAGAGGCACTTAGGGTAGGGGTGGAGGGAGCCGTAAGCGAGAATCTGGTCGAGTGGTCTCGTAGTACTGCAGGGCTGGGCATCAAGGGGAACTGCCTCTATCCCAGGTACAGGTGAAGGAGTTCCGGACTGGACGTCTGGTGAAGCGGCAATACCAATGTTTTCCTCCTGGCGTGACCAGACGAAGGATACAATCGTATTTGCTTAATTTCCTTCAGTTAAAGTCAGGCTATATTTGGGTTCTTTTTAGGGTTCAATTTGGTGTCTTTCGAGTTCATAGGGACATGTGGATATCTTTGTTTTGGCTATGGTGAAGGTAATACTTAATCTAAAAATACATGGGGGTTATTTATTGGTACACATGGAGATTCTTAATCTCGTGATCTTGATCCCCTATTTTTAGAGGGCCTTGTGGTGATGTAATGGATTATTTTCTATCCATCTTGGTATCTGGCTTTTCTTCTGCCGGCCACAAGTTTCTTATTTGTCACTGTATTGGCTTCATTCCCAGTCTTCCGGGAAGGTACTATAGGAGGGGTACTGAGGGTCCCACTTGTTTCTATATTGGAAGGGTTCTTGGTGCTTAACTTCCATAAAAATATTTCATTGTAGTGTAAATTGGGCTGGAGCTGATGTTATGCCTCGGGCGGTGGTTCCTGCCTCTGCCTTGGGGCCCCTGTGAGTGGTCAGGGCTCGAACGCCTTTTCCGGGCAGACTGACCTATTTCTCCGGAATTTAGAGCATGGGTTGTTCCGGAAAAAGAGGTATCCGGGCCGGAATTAAAGCCTGTGAAGTTGGTTGGGTCTCATATCCTCTCGTATTCTCCTGCTTCTGTCTTCTCCTATTCTTCTTGTTGTCTTGGTTGACTGCTATTCTTGTTTTGGATTGGGAGTGGCTGTTCAACCCTGTCATCTCATATCTATATCTATATATATACAGTATATATATACTGTATATATATCTATATTATTAAATCAGTTTGTGTGTCTGTTTGTGTGTTCTACATATGCGGCCGCAGTTTTGGACCTGGGGAGCTGAAACTTTGCATGTGGGTGTCAATTGACCTGGGTCAGGTCATAGAGGGGGCGAGGCCACGATCGGAGGTCGTTTCGAGGACGAAATTGAAAAACAAATGAACAAAATTGCCGTTTGGAGCAGAAGGAGGCCTCCGATCGAAAAGGTGTATTGAACGAAAGTTGTTCGCAGCCCCCCAAAATGGGGGTACGGATTAGGTCAGATCCAAAATCGGAGGTCATTTAGCGGCCGAAATCGAGGTCGCCGTTTAATGAGGCACAGGGAGGTCGAGGCCGGTGATTATGGTAGTAGTAGTATTGTGATGATTGTGGTAGTAGTGATTTATGATGGTGATTATGGTAGTAGTAGTGGTGGTAGTAGTGATGGTGATTATGGTGGTACAGAATTTAAACCCAGGCAACGCCGGGTACCCCTGCTAGTCTATATTATTAAATCAGTTCGTGTGTCTGTTTGTCTGTGTGTTCTTCATAGGCGGCCGCAGTTTTGGACCTGGGGAGCTGAAACTTTCCATGTGGGTGTCAATTGACCTGGGTCAGGTCATAGAGGGGGTGAGGCCACGATCAGAGGTCGTTTCGAGGCCGAAATTGAAAAACAAAATGAAAACAATTGCCGTTTGGGGCAGAAGGAGGCCTCCGATCGATAAGGTGTATGGAACGAAAGTTGTTCGCAGCCCCCCAAAATGGTGGTACGGATGATCCTAATTACTTTCTTTTGAACCCTAACAAGAGACTGAGTGTGACAGTTACTGGCACCACCCCACACTTCAATGGCATACGTCAAATCGGTTCGAATCCACGGACTGCCACATGTGTTTGAAAATGTCATTAATCGATTTTAGGAGTATAGTTGGTTGTTGGAAGGAACATAATAATTGATATTGGTTCAGGGGTAATTTATCGAGAGGACTTCCCTAGTGGTTAAGGCCCCATTAATTGCTCTTTCCATTCACATATGCATAGCCTACGTGAGTTGCAGTTGGGATGTGTGTACATGCTTAGATTGATATGCAGGATTCGAAGTTGCATAATAAATCGTAGGCAGTGTCCACCATCCTTTAACTGTTTTCGTGGTGCGATGCATAAGGTGTTGATTTTCGGTGTGAGCATCCTGGGTTCGAATCCACGGACTGCCACATGTGTTTGTAAATATCATTAATCGATTTTAGGAGTATAGTTGGTTGTTGGAAGGAACATAATAAAGGATAAATAAATGTTGACAATCGTATGTTGACGATGAAAGCTCTCGAGTGATGCCGGCTTTAGTCCGGCAGCCTCCATAATATATTATTCAGCCTAGGGAGGAACTACGAGTCTAAAAGGCTTAACCCCTTCACCACCATTACGCAATTGTCATCATATTCTGTTTATCATTAGACGATTTACATTAGTTTATAATCTACCTATACAACTCAAAGGGATAAATACGATCTCAAACCCTCTATATGTCTTTCTTAAATTTCATAAAATCATCTTATATTAGCCAAACACAAAGGTAAAAATGCGTGATGGTGCTGAAGGGATTAGAATATATCTGACGGTGACTACGATAAATTACTCTTATGTTGAGTTAATGTAGGTAGAGATACAGTAGTTATAATAATAATCAGTAATATGATCTGCTGTATCATATCCGACGTGTTGGAGGTTATTTTGATATTTTGTTTAATATTTATTTAGAGTTTTCATTGCAATTTCCATTTTCATGCAATATATTATTAGATTGGCACTTGCACTAACACCCGCAAAATGTTCCGTCCAAGGGCCGGTGTATGCTAAATTTCTGGCACGCAGTTTTTCGACCAGAACAACATTGACACCTGAATGGGATGAAGAGTTATATAATCACTAAACTTATGGGGTGAAACATCTTAAACTCTCCAAAGTTATGGAGTAAAACAGAGTCCAATAAACACATGCCTTCACCAGATAGGGTTAAGGTCTTACAAACTAGCATTGTGCACAAATAATTGCATCTCTACTCTCTCTCTCTCTCTGTATATATATATATATATATATATATATATATATATATATATATATATATATATATATATATATATATTAGTAAAGCCAGGTAATACATGTTATTTAATACATACGAGGTTGAAAGAAATGGCAATTTCTGCGTTGGAGATTTTATTATTCAAAGTGTCCAGGTCTCTGATGAGTTTTCGCTGGGTGGCAGGAAGTAGATGAATGAGATGAGCAAAATTCATGGTGGTACAGGGTTACATTAATGTACATGATGATACAGGATATGCATTATCAAGTACGGATAGAATGATATAAAAGGTAAACAGGAAGGGTATATATAGAGGGCAAGGAGGAATATCTTAGAAAAATGGACGTCATCTTAAGTGACAACACCAAATTTAAATAGATCACCCGCAACCCAACCGACGAAATCAAACGTACTGCCAACACCACCATCACCGCCATCAACGCCAAACAAGGAGGCGTCCACCTTTAAAAACTCGTCGGAGAATACACCCCTGGTTATGCGTACGGAACCATCAAAACACACAAACCTGGGAACACCCTCCGCCCCATCATCTCCCAGATCCCCACTGCCACCTACCAGATCGCCAAGGCCCTGAACAACCTCCTCACCCCCTACGTGCCCAGCCAATACAACCTTAACTCAGCCCACGATTTCTTGGAAAGTTTACGAGATGCCCCCCGGAACAACAACCATACAATCGCCTCTCTCGACGTAGAAAGCCTGTTCACCAACGTCCCAGTGGATAGGACCATTGACATGATTCTACGTCGAATTTACCATTGCCCTGATACACCAACACTGGACATCCCGGAGAAGGCCCTGAAAACACTACTGGAGCTATGTACCAAGGAGGCCCCCTTCCTTTGCCCCCGGGGCAACATGTACAAGCAGATAGACGGTGTGGCGATGGGCAGCCCCCTAGGAGTTTTTTTTGCGAACTTTTTTTATGGGTACCATCGAGGAGAGCTCCTAGCTGCCCAACGACCCGCCGTCTACTGTAGATACGTGGATGACATCTTCGTGCAAATCAAGGACCTCCACGAACTACAGGAACTCCAGCGTCGCTTCATGACCTCCTCCGGACTTAACTTCACCTTTGAAAAATCAAACAATGGACAACTCCCCTTCCTCGACATACTCGTAGCTCTGAACGACCATGGGTTCAAAACCACCGTCTACACTAAACCAACTAACACAGGACAATGCCTCAACGGCGATAGCGGAGATGGAGGATAGAAGATAACGGCGGGGGCCGCCGTTATCTTCTATCCTCCATCTCCGCTTATGTAAGCAGAGCCCTCACGCACTGCTCTACCAGGGCCGACACCCACCAGGAACTAGAAAGACTATCCCAAGTTTTAGTGAATAACGGATACTCCAACTCCGACATCTCCAGCACCATCAACCACCATCTTGAAAAATGGTACACCCAAAGCCTTCCCAACATTGACCCCCTCCAATGAAATTAAGATCTTCTACCGTAATTTTATGTCCTCTGAACACAAAAATGACGAGGCCGTCTTAAAAGAAATAATCTCCAAGCATGTCCACCCAACCAACCGGGAAAACAAAATCAAATTAATAATTTATTACAAATCCCCCAAGACCTCCAACCTCGTTCTCCACAACAAACCAGCTTCCATCAAGATAAAGAGCCCGATGACATAATTTTGCCCGCCGACGATCACGTCATTTACCAACATACCTGTAATTATGAGGACTGTGGACCTCATTCCTATATTGGTATGACGCAGACTCGTCTTTCACGTCGGTTAACTCTTCACCTTCAGGCTGGAGCCATCAAAGACCACTATCTCACCCCTAACCACCCACACCTCACACGCAACGAGTTAGAGAAACACACCACCATACTCGATAAAGAAAGTGACCCAAGGAGATTACCTATACTCGAAGCATTATATATCCAAGCCTTACATCCCAACATCAACAACCAAACTCTGGACCTTCATATCCTTCCTTCTTCCAAAATGCACTTTCCTACAGGACCTATCCCCCCCCCCCCCCCTCGCCCCCCTGCGCTACCTCCTTCAGCTTCGTCTTCTGCCGGCGCCACACGTACTAGGCAACTTAGGCCACGCCCCTCGACACGCAGCCAATCAGCTTCGACCCCGCCAACCTTGTAAAGCGGTGAATGTTGAGGCTCTCAGCCTATGCCCGAGAGGAAGTAAGTTGGAATATATAAAAAAAAAATAAAAAAAAAACGACCACCACCTTCCCGCATCCAGTGCGCATGCGTGAAGTGGTTCTATCTTTCTCTCTCCTAGAATACCCCTCCACCAATAGCAGACTTTTGCCCCTTGATTTTCGCCTCCTCTGATCTTCCACCCTCTATATATACCCTTCCTGTTTACCTTTTATATCATTCTATCCTTACTTTATAATGCTGGTTGTCCAGTGAAACGTGTCGTATATCCTGTATCATCATGTACATTAATGTAACCCTGTACCACCATGAATTTTGCTCTTCTCATTCATATACTTCCTGCCACCCAGCGAAAACTCATCAGAGACCTGGAAACTTTGAATAATAAAATTTCCAACGCAGAAATTGCCATTTCTTTCAACCTCGTATGTATTAAAGAATATATATATATATATATATATATATATATATATATATATATATATATATATATATTTTTTTTTTTTTTTTTTTTTTTCAATGTGCATGGAAGAGACAAAAGTTAAGAGAGTGACAGAGCCAAATTCAAGGGACGTTGGAGTCAAAATGTTTGGACACACGAAGTTTAGAGCAGTCTAAGTAATAGGATGAAGGAAAGACTGATTGAGGGAGAGAGTTCCAGAGTTCACTTGTTGAGTAGAAGAAAGACTGAGAAAATTTGCCAATTCTTGGGTTGGATAGCTGGACCGAATAGGAGTGGGACTGTGTTGTAAGGCGGGTGCCTCGCACTCGCAGCAAGGGAGGGGTGATAATTCTGAAGAACACTGATTGTTGTAATAACGATAGAAACGTGAAATCGATGCAAAATTGCGGTGTATAGAAAGAGATTGTAGGGAACTAGTAAGAGGAAGCGAGTTGATGAGGCAAAATGCTTTTGATTCTACTCGTTCGAGAAGTGCGGTATGGGTGGAGCCTCCCCACACATGCGAACAATACTCAATACAGGGACGCACTGTGGCCCGATACAGAGCAAGAAGCTGTGTGGGGGTGAAGAACCCACAGAGACGGTTGAGCACACCCAACTTTTGGGAAGCTGTTTTAGCAAGAGTGGTAATATGATCTTTCCAAGAAAGGCTTGATGAAAAAGATACTCCTAAAATGTTAAGAGAAGATGAAGGGTTGAGTTGTGTATTGTTGAAGAATATTTGATAGTCTTGTGGAAGATTGTGATGGAGAGATAGAGGGAGAATCTGGGTCCTGGAGGCGTTGAAAGTAACAAGATTATCTCTGCCCCAATCAGAGATAATTGACAGATCCAAAGACAGGCATTCTATGGCCTCGCCACATTTGTTTTGGAGTGCTTGCATGCTGGGTTGATGTGAGAAACTAGTCGAATAGTGTAAGGTATCATCAGCATATCAGTGGATGGGACTGAAGGTACAGTTGAGGAGATCACTGATAAATATTAGAAAGAGAATTGGAGACAGGACAGAACACTGAGGAACACCGGAGTTGATAGGTTGAGGAAGTGACCGATGGCCGTCCAGAACTGTAGCTATGGAGCAGTCTGAAAGGAAATTAGAAACAAAGGCATAGACAGAGGGATAGAAACCGAAGGAGGGTAGTTTGGAAATTAATGACTTATGCCAGACTCTATGGAAGGCTTTCGATGTGTCTAGAGCAATAGAAAAAGTCTCACTGAAGTCCCAAAAGGAGGATGACCAAGAGTTAGTAAGATAAGCAAGGAGATCACCAGTAAAGCAACCTTTAACACTCAAAGAGCGGGTGGTGGAGTATATTTCACTGTGCCGCCCAGCGGGGTGTTTTTACCATAAATGGGATTGTTTCCGTGCTCTTTTTCATGCATAAACAAGACCCAGAGCGTAATACAAGTAGGTATCCCTGAAAGGGCGTAAATTGAGCTTTCCAATAACACCCGAACCATCATTCTAAGATCACTGGTTGTCTTGCAACGATCGTGCAACCGAAGGGCAAAATCGCTAAAATACGGTAATTTCTTTATATAATTACGTAGGTAGCGAGGGAGTGAGGGTGGATGTAAGTGGAGTACATCTCAGTCGCTCCACGGCGGCCGTGGCGAGCGGTCATGAGGTAACCCAGGCTCCTCCCGTCGCTCGTCTCTCTCAGAGCCAATATTGCGCCAAAATGGCACACAGACTTAAGTCGGGCCCCGCCACATAGTCCAAATTTTTCGATACGGACTTAAGTCGGGCCCCGATAGACAACGGTTAAGGAAACCGTATTGGCGATCTGAAAGTAGATTATGGGAAGATAAATGCTTAAGACATTTTGAGGCAAGAATAGTTTCAAAAACCTTAGAGATGCAATAAATAAGAGCAATTGGACGATAGTTAGAAGGTTGAGAGCAATCACCCTTCTTTGGGACAGGTTGCATAATAGCAAACTTCCAGCAAGAAGGATAGATGTTAGAGGATAGACAGAGATGCAAGAGTTTGCCTAGGCAAGGAGTAAGCACGGAAGAACAGTTTTTAAGTACAACAAGAGGAACACCGTCCGGTCCGTATGCCTTCTTAGTATTAAGCCCAGAGAGAGCCGAGAGTACATCCTTAGAAGAGATTATGATATTAGGCATAAGTAAGTGAGAGGGGGGTGGAGAGGGAGGAATAGCACCAGATTCATCCAAAGTGGATTTTTTAGCGAAAGTTTGAGCAAAAAGTTCAGCTTTGTCAGAGAAAGAGTTAGTTAGTTATGTAGAGCAGATTAACCAGACCACTGAGCTCCATACGGAACTCTCATTGGTCTGGCTGTCAGAGGAAGAGGTGACGGCGGTACCGTCAGAGTGGAAAAGACGAGGAAGTTAATATTGTTGGAGAGGTTTTTTGATAGATGCCAAAAAGCTTGGGAATAGCTAGAGTTAGACAGTTCAGAGCATTTGTTATTGATGAAAGAGTTTTTGACGAGACGGAGAACAGATTTGGCTTGATTCCGGGGAAAGCCATAAAAAGTATGGGATTCTTGAGTTTGAAGGCGCGGTACCGTTTGAATGCTTCCTCCTTATTGTGAACAGCAGTACAACAAGCGTGAGTAAACCAAGATTTTTGTGAGTTAGTCTGAGAGAAAGAGAATGGGATGTATGCTTCCATGCCCGAAAGGATTACCTCAGTAATGCGCTCAGCACTTTCTGAGGGTCCCCAGTCACGGAAGCAAAGAAGTACTGCCGTAGAGCCTCCCAGTTGGCAGCCCCAAAATGCCACAAGCGCCATCGGCTGAGGGGGTCAGAAGGCAGTACCGGAGAGGCAGAACAGGTGACAGAAATAAGGTTATGATCGGAGGAGCCCAATGGAGAGAGAAGATTTACAGTATAAGCAGAAGGATTAGAGGTTAGAAATAAGTCAAGGATGTTAGGCCGATCTCCAGGTGTGACGCCTCCCGGCGTTGACAGAATGGTTGCGTGGGGCATTGCAGCTCGCTAGCGCTCGCCAGGATGGGGGGATGGGCTACAGTTGTCCTAGGATGATCTGCTTTGTTTTATTAGTGTCGTGTTGCCACAGACAGTCTAGAAGTGATCTTTGTTTTGGTCTGTGACCGCGCCTTATATTTTATATTCACTATAATATAAATGTTGCTTGTGTGGGAAGCGAGCGAGAGAGGGTGAGGGGGTACACCTGGCAGCAGGGTGAGCTATAAACACGGCTCGCTTGGGCGCTGACGGCGTTAGCGGCCGGGTGATCAACTAGTCCCTGCCCATCGCGGCCGCGTGTTCTTTACCAGCTCAGAGCTTGCCTAACACGCGTACCGCCTATATCCTTTGCAATTCTGTCCCCCATACTCGCCACTTTGCATACTATTTCTCTCTCTCGACTTCTCCTTTCTCATTCTCTAATCTTTATTAAACTCAACATCCCTTCTGGTTTCAGCATAGACGTTCACCGTCGACCAGTCGTATTGTACGCGAAGCTCTCAGATATTTCCATGTATTAGGTTAAGGAGGTATTATGCTTTATTGAGGTTGGAGAGACGGACTTTTCCGTGTGTGTCCTCTCTCGGGAAGGTTGTAGACCGGTAAATGTCTCCCTGGCAAGGTGTTGAGTGATTCTGCTTGGTTATCTAAAGCTAGACTGGGGGTAAGGTTACTGTGTCGTTGTCTCCGATGTGTGCGGTGTTAGCTAAGCCCTGCACGACATCGACAGGTACTGTGGAAGCCTAAGTTGTCTTCGGGTGGGTTTACTTTGCGAGCACAGCGCTGTGGTGTGAGAGGGCCATAGCCTATCCCTCACAACATAGTGCTGCCTCATTGTGTTGACTTCTGAGGGATCGCCAGGATAGAACTAGGTACTAGAGACCTAGATTTATCAAGAGAGCATCCCCGTCATATAACGTAATCTTCATTATACCACCTTCGGACAACGTTAGGCTACGAGCCGCATGCTCACCCATTGTTGCCCTGCCTTGATACCCCAGCAAGACTTTATTAACTGAGCAGACACTGGTTAGAGATAAGCCCCATTATTATATGTATGCAACATTATTATTCACTGCACTTTTGAGCCGAGGTTGTTGTTGAGTTGCACAACCCGAGTAGGCTGTTGCGTTGTGTCACGAAGCATTTCTTTAGTTGTCGAGCATTACTACCTTTGCGCAGTCTTTATTATTCGCTTGCCTATTATTACTATATGTCCTAGTATTTATTGTGACCCGTATTCTGCATTATAATTGTTCAAGATTCTTTACGAACATCTTCCCAGCATCAGACTTATTTCAGAAGTTTCCAGTTGATGTTGCAGGACTAGCATTGCACTTTCTTTAATACAGGAGGCCCAGTTATTTGAGTATCTACCGTAACGTTAATTAATCACGTTAACTATCTTTTCTTTGTGTAACCCAATCGAGTAATCTTTTACTGTTTGAGAATAGGCTGTTTCATCGAGCGTCAGCCTAGTGTGTGTGCACCAGTTACCGAGTTATAGGGCACCTCGTTGTCCAGGCACGACTCAGGGCGGTAATGGTGTTTTGTTTTCCAGTGTTTAAGGCAGGGGTTGGATCTAGTGTTACCGTTGTTGCATTTTGCCATTATCTAGTCCAATTTTGAAGAGCCATGTGTCTTTGAGAACCTGGATCGTAACAAATGGCGACCTAGCTCAGGATCTTGTGAACTAAGAGATAATTGCAGGATTGTTGTGGTCATTTGTTTTATTGAGGAATATAGTGGGCACGTTAATTTTTTTTGGCAAAGTAGTATAGCACTTGAGAGTCTTCAGACATTTTTGGCAAGTGAATAGTGCTACATAAGAGTTTGGGGTACTTCTTTTCTGAATATTGTGGTGAGAAATTTTTGTGAGCATCATGTCTTATACCGGGTCAGAAGAGAATGGAGACACAGTACGTAATGTCGAAACTGAGGAACAGCAGCATGATGAAAGGGTTAATCGGGTGAACTGTGAGGAGGAAGCTAGGATATTTTTGCAATGGCCTGTTACTGCCGAGCGGTTGGAGGGTATGGATCGGTACGGTCTTCAATGCCTGGCCACAGCTATCGGTCATGCGGTTACTAGCAGCATGACCAAGGATAACTTGATAACGTGTGTACTGGGCAGGGTGACTGGTGAGCCAGATGGGTTGAGTGCTCAGAGCCCTTCGGCCATGCTTCCCCTACACTCGACTCCCAGCCATCCCAGTAGTTTCCGACCCCGGGTACGCTTCCGCAGTTGGGTGGTGACTGGCAGGGTGGGTTGCCCCTGGGGGTACCACCGGTAATTTCAAACATTGTAGCACCTTCACCTCCTCCAGGGTTAACTCCAGAATTATTGTATTAGCTCGAATTAGCTAAGATCGAAGAGAGAAAGGCTATCAGGGTATCTGAGCTTCAGCTTCACCAGCAACAAAGGGCAGGTGAGCTCCAGCAGCAAATAGAATTAGCCAAGATAGAAGAGAGAAAAACTATCAGTCATGAGCACATAGAGCTAGCAAAAATTCAAGCTGAGTCGACTAGGTACTGTGCCGACATGGACGTAGAGAAGTCGCGAGTAGAGGCAACGGGACAGCGACTTGGGGCTGGTAACCGTGTTCATGAGCAGTCTCTCTCGCACTTATTGAAACTGGTTCCGGTGTTTGATGAGAGTGGTGTAACAGAATTTTTCACACGCTTTGAGAAGAAGTGCCAGGAACACCAGTGGCCAGAGAATAAATGGGCAGCACTTGTATCCTCTAGATTAATAGGCAAGGGTCTTAAAGCCTACGATGCGTTGCCTATAGGGTCTTGTATTATCTATGAGGAACTCAAAGAGGCTGTCCTGAGAGCATACGAACTACAACCAGAGACGTACAGGTTGAAGTTCCGGGGTGTTACCAAGGGTCGGGAGAGCACCTTTTTGGAGCATGCCCGGGAGCTGTCCGATGCTTTTGGGAATTGGCTGAGGTCGGAGAAAGCTACTACGTTTGACGACATTAAACAGTTGGTGCTTTTAGAGCAGTTTTTCAAATGCACGGGCGGCGACCTGACGTTAAACCTTAACCCGTTGAGACCCAGCGTCGCACGTGTTGCGTCGGCAGTCTTTGATCACCAACTCCCAGCGACGCATCACGTGCGTCCGACATATAAAAAACACTTACGTGGCTCGTAAGGTAGGAAATGGCGGGAGAATAGGAGGGGGAGGTACCGTAGTGTGTGGGGGAGCCGGGCCAGTAGGTGTGAGCGGACCGAGACAGCCGCGCGGCTGGTGGTGGTGGGCTTAGAGGGGATAGTTTACACCCCTAGTTTACCGCCACTTTGAACCATCATTACTCCGGTCGTATGGGAGCTAGAGGCTAGAGATTTATGTGAGATACTCCTTAGGATGTATGCCGTACAATGCCATACTCAGTTTTTACCCTAGTGCTCCCGGGCGGGTGGTCATGCGGGGGAGACGAACTATTGAAACCCCCCCCCCCGCCCCCCAAATGACCGAAATGATTTTTTTTTTATTTGTGTGTTCATTTCTCACCATTCTCTTCCATTTTGGCTCAACAAATTTTTTTGAATCTCCCCCCCCCCCCAACCCCCCACCGGCCCCCCCCCAAAAAAAAATGTCAGAGGTGATTTTTTTTTGTTTTTTTTTCATTTCTCATCCTTGTCTTCCATTTTAGCAAACACAAAAAAATAAGTGAAAATGGCTTGGGACTGGGGTGAACAAAATATTATAACTAGCCGGGGCTCAACGGGTTAAAGAAAAGCAACCAAAAACTCTACAGGAGGCAGCTGAGATGGCTGACCTCCGGCTATCACTAATTCGTGGGTGCGGGTCTGCCCAGCGTAGTGAGGCAGGTAGCAAGGGGCGTGACGCCCCACCCCCCCCAAGTTAGTGATATAAATTATGCAAACAAGTACAAGAGCCATGATACCAAGACTGACCACAAGACTAGCACCGTCCCATTTATGAAGGGGCCGGGCCCTTCCCAGTACCAAGGGAAGCCGAAAGGGGAGTTGGAGTGTTATCATTGTCATAAAAAGGGGCACTTTGCAAGAGTCTGTCCTAGCAAACCACCTACAGCAGCTGTGTCTTTGGCCTGCAACATTGGTGTGTCTCCGAAGTCATCTGAATTTGCCCGGGGCAGTTCGTCAGAGGCTGAGGCACAGCCAATGCAGAAGCACCTGGGAGGCTTGAACCCTGCTCAGGATGTTTTTTGCGACCATAGAGGGCGGGGTTGCGTGATGTGGGCGGGGCGCAAGCATGGAGTAGAGGTCTTGCGTGATACAGGTGCTTCCCAGACTCTGATGAAAAACTTGACTGGCTACCCTATAAACGCGGTTCGGGTGGTGGCGGTGCAGGGTATTAATGCAACTCGGTCATACCCGCTGGTGCGGTTGGAGTTGGAGGTGGATGGTGTGGCACGTGAAATGGATGTCGGGATTGTGGAGAAACTGCCAGTGGAGGGCGTCGACCTTCTTCTCGGCAACGACTTTGCAATGCCCGCTTCTGAGGTTCTACCCTTAGTCGTTGCCGAGAGGCCGGCCGACGTGAGTAGGGAAGAGCAAGAGTGGGTCGAGCGGTGCCAGACACAACCCATGGCGTGTGTTGTCACCCGAGCTCGGGCAGCTAAAGTGTCACAGCCTTGTCCTCCGTCTTCAGACCAGCGGAGGAACGATCAACAGGAGGAGGCTAAAGCTGGAGTTGGTTTTAAGAGTTTTGACTCGGCGGCTCTCCTGGGTGATTCAGTATTAGCACCATTACTTAATTCTGGAGTAGCCCCTGGGCCTGTCATCGAGAGTGACGAGGCTGGGCATGACGAGTCTCCACGACAGCAACGTTATGTACATCGAGAGAGACAGAGGGAGCAGCCCAGTATCGGGGAAGGTCATGCATTGCTCCGGGAGCAGTTAGATCGCTTGGCACCCACAGATATACGTCGGTTGCAACTAGAGGACCCTGAGCTCCAAATGTGTGCTAATGGAGCTGTAGAGCTCGACGAGGACGGCGATGCACAGCCAGGAGATTTTTTTTATTTAGAAGGCATCCTCTATAGGCGTTTTCAAGACCCTAGACGTAGTTGGCAAGAGGGGTCCGGAGTAGTGGACCAGTTGGTGGTGCCACGGGAGTGCAGGGATAGCCTACTGAGGTTGGCACATGACATACCACTGGCAGGACATCTAGGGGTGAGAAAAACGGTGGCGGCTTTAGAAAATTGTTTTGGTGGCCGGGGTTGAAGGGGCAGGTGGTAACCTGGATAGCAAGGTGTCATACGTGCCAGAGGGTTGGAAAACCTAACCAAACAATTCCGAGAGCCCCGTTGCACCCCATTCCTGTCAGTGGACCGCCCTTCAGTAAGATCATCATTGATATGGTCGGACCCCTACCCCCTACTAGTGCCGGTAATAAATTTCTATTAACTATTATGGATGTGGCCACTCGTTATCCTGATGCATATCCAATGAGAAATGGCACGGCGAAAACTGTTGTCCGGAACCTGCTCTTGTATTGCTCGCGGTATGGTTACCCGCAAGAGGTGCAATCGGACCAAGGTTCTAATTTTACCTCTAATCTGTTCAAACAAACTATGATTCAGCATGGCATCAGCACGGTCGTCTCTTCTGCGTATCACCCGGAGAGTCAAGGGGTGTTGGAGAGGTGGCACGCCACGCTGAAAAGCATGCTTCGATGTTATTGCGCAGAGAACGGAAAGGATTGGGACCTTGGTCTGCTGTATGTTTTGTTCGCGGCAAGAGAAGTACCTGGAGAGAGTCTCGGTTTCAGTCCGAATGAGCTTGTTTTCGGGCATCAGGTGAGGGGCCCTCTCCACATGGTGAAGGAGATTTGGGAGGGTACCGCTAAGCCATGTTCTATGTTGAGATACGTCCTCGAGAGCAGAGAGAGAATGCTTAGAAGTCTGGAGCTGGCCGGGCGTAATTTGGTGAGTTCGCAGGCCCGTATGAAGGACAGGTACGATACTAAGGCGAAACTCCGGGAGTTTCAGGTAGGTCAAGAGGTGTTGGTCCTGTTGCCTTTGGCAGGTCATCCTCTGGCTGCCAAGTACGCTGGGCCTTATCGGGTGGTGTCAAAGGTCTCCGATCTGGATTACCTCGTTGCCACTCCAGACCGGAAGAAGCGTAACCAACTATGCCACATTAATTTGTTGAAGGAGTATGTGAGGCGCCCACCTGAGTCACTAGCTGTCCCTGTGTTGACCTGCTGCGGTCATGGTGGGGAAGGAGAGGGGGGAAGCAATGATCAGGTGGATGATAACTGGGATTGTCATGTCTCGGCTGATCAGTGGGCGGGGAATTCGAGCCAATGTGCGCATGATGCTCTGGCGCACCTGCCGGAGGAACAGCAGGTGGCAGTGCAGCGCCTGTTCGACTCATACCCCACTGTATTTGCCGAGCACCCAGGCCTCACTACTCAAGCGGTGCATGACGTCGATGTAGGAGAGCACCCCCCCTTCAAGTCGATACCTTATCGGGTGCCACCCATTAAACTCCCAGCGCTCAGGGATGAGCTGGAGTATATGCTGGCGAGAGGCTTGATCGAGAAGGGGGCAGTACGGTGGACTTCTCCTGTCACTCTGCAGCCCAAACCTGATGGAAAAGTTCGGTTCTGCATTGACTTTAGGCGGTTGAACGGGTTGATCCCCACCAATGCATATCCTCTTCCCCGGGTGGATGACAGTGTGGATAAGATCGGGAAAGCAAGGTACTTGACCAAGGTAGACCTCGTCAAAGGCTACTGGCAAGTACCACTGTCTGAGCGGGCTAAAGAGGTGTGCGGGTTTGTGGTGGATGGCAGTACTTACCGTTGCAACGTGATGCCATATGGTCTGAAAAATGCACCGGCCACTTTCCAGAGCTTAATGAACGACATCGTAGCAGACATCCCAAACTGTACTGTCTACCTTGATGACGTGATCATTTATGACAACGATTTCCAAATTCACTGTGAGCACATAGAAGCCTTATTTAGTCAACTTGGTAAAGCAGGCTTGGTGGATAATCTGGGCAAGTGTGACTTTGTGCAAGCCATGGTGCAGTATCTGGGGTTTGTGGTTGGGTTAGGGTAGGTGAGCCCGCCCCAACAGAAGATACAGGCTATCGACTTGTTCCCCAGGCCGACCACCAAGCGGCAGATCATGAGATTTTTGGGCATGATTGGGTATTACCGCCGCTTTATAAGTGGTTATTCTACTGTGTTAGCTCCTTTGACAGATCTACTAGCTAAAGATAAAAAGTTCCGCTGGGCACCTTAGTGAGAGCAGGCGTTTCGAGTAGTTAAACACCTTTTATGCACCCACCCTATCCTCAGGGCCCCGGACTTTGAACGACCATTTCAGTTGGCGACTGATGCCAGCGGAGTAGGGGCTGGTGCCGTACTTTTGCAGACAGACGAGGAAGGTCTTGAGCATCCAGTCAGTTTCTTTTCAAAGAAATTTAATTCAGCACAGAAAAGCTATTCGGTTGTTGAAAAGGAACTGCTGGCAATCGTGTTAGCGCTCAGACACTTTGAGGTCTATGTTCCTGCCTATGGGCCAGTCGTGGTAGTGTATACCGACCACCACCCGCTTAAATTCCTCAATCAATTCCACAACCGGAATATGAGGCTGACCAGATGGTCGCTCATGTTGCAAGAGTACAACTTAGACATTCGCCATATTGCCGGTTGTGAGAATGTGATTGCGGACTGTTTGTCGCGGGTGGAGGATCCGGGGTAGGCTACCACAGTATGTTGGTATAGCCTCCTGTCTTGGCTCGCGGTGTATTTTTGCGCTGGTGCTTGTTGGCTCGCTTGTGTAGCATCAGCGTAGGGTCGCAGGGCAGGAGTTGTTGGCTTTGATTAGAAAAAAGAAAATTAGGCTACATCTATAGTAGCCGCCAAAAACAACATTAAAATAAAATATGAAAAAATTTAATAAAAAACTCTTTCTTTTTGATAATTAATTTTAAGATAATATTGTAGCTGAGTACTGAGGGCAGATGATTTTCCCTCAGTAGGCTGTGCTTCTTAAAGCTCGCTCTGGGAGCACAATGTTATGAATTAATGTATTATATTTGGGAAGGGTGATGAGATTGTTTTTTTATATAAATGTTGTTGTATTTTTGGAGGAGACTGAGCTTGCATTCCATGAGTGGCAGAGTGGTTAGCAGTGGCAGATTCTAGCGACATTCTGTCTGTTCAGATATGGGCCCATGGTTGAGTGTCCCATATCTTGGGGGGGGTGTGATGCCTCCCGGCGTTGACAGAATGGTTGGGTGGGGCATTGCAGCTCGCTAGCGCTCGCCAGGATGGAGGGATGGGCTACAGTTGTCCTAGGATGATCTGCTTTGTTTTATTAGTGTCGTGTTGCCACAGACAGTCTAGAAGTGATCTTTGTTTTGGTCTGTGACCGCGCCTTATATTTTATATTCACTATAATATAAATGTTGCTTGTGTGGGAAGCGAGCGAGAGAGGGTGAGGGGGTACACCTGGCAGCGGGGTGAGCTATAAACGCGGCTCGCTTGGGCGCTGACGGCGTTAGCGGCCGGGTGGTCAACTAGTCCCTGCCCATCGCGGCCGCGTGTTCTTTAGCAGCTCAGAGCTTGCCTGACACGCATACCGCCTATATCCTTTGCAATTCTGTCCCCCATACTCGCCACTTTGCATACTATTTCTCTCTCTCGACTTCTCCTTTCTCATTCTCTAATCTTTATTAAACTCAACATCCCTTCTGGTTTCAGCATAGACGTTCACCGTCGACCAGTCGTATTGTACGCGAAGCTCTCAGATATTTCCATGTATTAGGTTAAGGAGGTATTATGCTTTATTGAGGTTGGAGAGACGGACTTTTCCGTGTGTCCTCTCTCGGGAAGGTTGTAGACCGGTATATGTCTCCCTGGCAAGGTGTTGAGTGATTCTGCTTGGTTATCTAAAGCTAGACTGGGGGTAAGGTTACTGTGTCGTTGTCTCCGATGTGTGCAGTGTTAGCTAAGCCCTGCACGACATCGACAGGTACTGTGGGAGCCTAAGTTATCTTCGGGTGGGTTTACTTTGCGAGCACAGCGCTGTGGTGTGAGAGGGCCATAGCCTATCCCTCACAACATAGTGCTGCCTCTTTGTGTTGACTTCTGAGGGATCGCCAGGATAGAACTAGGTACTAGAGACCTAGATTTATCAAGAGAGCATCCCCGTCATATAACGTAATCTTCATTATACCACCTTCGGACAACGTTAGGCTACGAGCCGCATGCTCACCCATTGTTGCCCTGCCTTGATACCCCAGCTAGACTTTATTAACTGAGCAGACACTGGTTAGAGATAAGCCCCCATTATTATATGTATGCAACATTATTATTCACTGCACTTTTGAGCCGAGGTTGTTGTTGAGTTGCACAACCCGAGTAGGCTGTTGCGTTGTGTCACGAAGCATTTCTTTAGTTGTCGAGCATTACTAGCTTTGCGCAGTCTTTATTATTCGCCTGCCTATTATTACTATATGTCCTAGTATTTATTGTGACCCGTATTCTGCATTATAATTGTTCAAGATTCTTTACGAACATCTTCCCAGCATCAGACTTATTTCAGAAGTTTCCAGTTGATGTTGCAGGACTAGCATTGCACTTTCTTTAATACAGGAGTGCCAGTTATTTGAGTATCTACCGTAACGTTAATTAATCACGTTAACTATCTTTTCTTTGTGTAACCCAATCGAGTAATCTTTTACTGTTTGAGAATAGGCTGTTTCATCGAGCATCAGCCTAGTGTGTGTGCACCAGTTACCGAGTCATAGGACACCTCGTTGTCTCAGGGCGGTAATGGTGTTTTGTTTTCCAGTGTTTAAGGCAGGGGTTGGATCTAGTGTTACCGTTGTTGCATTTTGCCATTATTTAGTCCAATGTTGAAGAGCCCTGTGTCTTTGAGAACCTGGATCGTAACACAGGGCAGTCCGGGATACGGGTGGGGTGCTGAACTAACTGCTCTAGGTAATTTAGGATAGAACAAATGTTCACCAGGTTGGTCAGTGAAATTAGAGGAGAGCCATTGGTGGTGGTGAACATTGAAATATCCTAAGATGGAGATTTCACAGAAGGGAGAGATGGATAGAATGTGTTCCACTTTAGAAGTAAGATTAGTCAAAGAAATTTGGATAGTCAGTAGAGTTAGGGGAGAGATAAACAGCACAGATATATTTAGTGAGAGAGTGACAAGATAGCTTAAGCCAGATAGTTGAGAATTCAGAAGAGTCAAAGTTGGGAACACAAGAGCAAGTAAGATTGGTGCGTACGTACATGCAACATCCACTTTTGGCTTTGAATTGAGGATAGAGATAGTTGGAGGATATAGAGAAGGGTTTGCTGTCTGTTGCCTTAGACAACTGAGTTTCGGTGAGGAAAAGTAAGTCAGGTTTGGTAGAAGAGAGATGGTGTTCCACGGAAAGTAAGTTAGAGGAAAGGCCGCGAATGTTACATAAATGGATAGATAGAGTAGAAGGTAGGGGTCCAGGGCACTTTGAGGGGTCCTGACAAGGGGACAAACCGATGGGGGCATTTGTGGTCGGCTCCCCTGGGGACTCCGAGGCTAAGCGTATTGACGTCATCATTTCTTGTTTGTGCAAAGGTAATAAGAACATAAGAACATAAGAAAATGGGAGTCTGCAGAAAGCCGATTGGCCTAAGCAAGGCAGATCCCTGTCCCACACAACCCCAATTACAAAGCCCAATTATAGGCTCAACACTCTAATACCCTGAGGATCATCTTACCAAACCGGTTAGAGATTAACGCAGGATTACGGGGTCTGCAGAGCGCTGATTGGCCCAACCCGGCTGATCCCCCTTCACACCCAACCCCTCTCGTCCATATGCTTATCCAATTTTTTCTTAAAGCTCCCTATCGTTCTTGATCCCACTATATCACTTGGTAGCCTATTCCACCCATCTACAACTCTGTTACCAAACCAATATTTGCCTATATCTTTTCTGAAACGAAATTTATCTAATTTGAAACCATTGGTACGAGTTCTTTCGCTATCACTGAGCTTTAGTACATTTGTCATGTCCCCTTTGTTAATCCCACTAACCCACTTGAACACCTCTATCATATCCCTCTAACTCTGCGTCTCTCTAACGAATGTAAACCTAATTTCTTCAACCTTTCTTCATACGGAAAATTTCTAATATTATGGATCATTTTTGTCATTCTACGCTGAATTCTCTCCAATGAATCTATGTCCATTCTGTAATAAGGACACCAAAATTGGACAGCATAATCCATATGGGGTCTCACTAATGACAAGTAAAGTTTTAAGATAACATCAGCAGTTCTGTTACTCACACTCTAGAGATGAACCCGAGAATCCTGTTTGCCTTATTACGAACGCTTATACACTGTTTTCTAGGCTTCAAATCATTGCTAACAAACACACCTAGATCTTTCACGCAGTCTGAATTTTCTAATTCTAAATTAGCTAGTTTATATTTAACATTTGTTTGCATCTTCCCTATCTTTAATACCTTGCATTTGTCAATGTTAAACTTCATCTGCCAATTTACTGACCATTCATGTAAGGTATCTAGATCCCTTTGGAGGCACTCTATATCGCTATCTGAATCAATTGATCTCCCTATTTTAGTATCGTCTGCGAATTTACTTATCCTACTAGTTATACCTAAATCTAGGTCATTTATGTATATAAGAAACAACAGGGGACCTAATACCGATCCCTGGGGGACACCACTTTTGACTGCTCCCCACTCTGACTTGGTGCCATTTATGCTGACTCTCTGTTTCCTACCAATTAGCCATGACCTAATCCATCCCAACAACGACCCTCCTATTCCATGTGCCTCAACCTTTCTCATCAATCTCTCATGAGGGACTCTGTCGAAAGCTTTACTGAAATCTAAATATATAATATCATATGACTTGTCACTATCTACTGCTTCATATACCTCTGAGAAAAAGCTAAGCAAATTAGTAAGGCAGGAACGTCCCTGAGTGAATCCATGCTGAGAAGAATTTATTAAGTTAAATTTTACTAAGTGGCTTCTAATTTTCCTAGCAATAATGGACTCTAGCAACTTTCCTATGATTGATGTGAGACTAATGGGACGGTAATTGGATGCTATCGATTTATCACCTTTTTTGAAGATCGGAACTACATTTGCAAGCTTCCAAGCTTCTGGAACTAAACCTGTTTCTAATGACTTGTTAAATATAAATGCTAATGGACTACTTAACTTATCTCTGCATTCTTTTAATACTCTAGCATATACCTCGTCAGGACCAGGCGATTTTTGAGGTTTCAGTCTGTCAATTTCCTTAAGCACATCATTTCTACTTATACTAACTGTACTTAACATATTTTCTATACTATCACTATATACCATATTGACTTCTGGAATCTGTGCCAAATTTTCATTAGTGAAAACGGAAAGAAACTGACTATTTAATGTACTGCACATTTCTAAATCATTTTCTGTTATTTCTCCTATTGAAGTTTTTAGGGGGCCTATTACATCTCTAACTTTAGATTTATATAGTTGGTATAGTTGGTAATGTAGTGTTTAAGGTGTTTGTAGAATAATGTATTGATAGTAGTAGAAGGTGTTTTGGAGGGCAGGCTGGGGTTGCCCTCAATATTGATGAGGCACAGGAAGGATCAGCTAGGGAGGCCAGGTGGTGAAACAGGAGTTCCAGCTGTCCTTATCAACTAGCTAGCACTCCTTCAGAGTACTGCCCTGTTCGGCTGGTACCTACAGCCTCCTCCTACCACACATATATATATATATATATATATATATATATATATATATATATATATATATATATATATATGTATATAACTTAGTGGTAGAACACAAAGTGTCAAAATTGATGATAATATATCTGATCCTATGCCAATTAACTGTGGGGTCCCGCAGGGAAGCATCCTTGGTCCCTTACTCTTTCTCTGTTATGTGAACGACATGGAACTGAGCATCTCGTGTAAATTATTACTGTATACTGACGACAGCGTGCTGCTGGTTTCATGAAAAGACCCAATAAGTATTGCCGCCTCACTTTCCAAAGAACTAGAATCGTGCAGTGATTGGCTAGTGGACAATAGACTATCTCTTCACCTGGGCAAGACAGAAGCCATCTTATGTGGAACAAAACGCAAACTGAAAGACATTGAGGGCTTCTCGGTCAAATGTAATGATATTCCTATAACAACAGTGTCACAAGTGAATTATCTCGGACTAAAACTGGACTCGACTCTGTCAGGTGAAACAATTTTGGAATCTATCCTGCGTAAATGTATAGAGCACGTATACAATACCTGTGTAGACAGGTGGGATGCTTGCCAGCGGTGACCAAAAAGACCCTATGCCAAGCGCTTGTTCAATGTCATTTTGACTATTCTGTGTCATCCTGTTACTCTTCAGCATCGAAATCAGCAAAGCACAAACTTCAGGTCACTCAAAATAAAATGGTTAGGTTCATGCTGAACCTAGGACCCAGATAGCATGTTGGCCAGGAACAACTTCAGTCACTTGGTATGCTTAATGTTTCTGACAGGGCCAAATAAATCAGGCTCACTAATGCCTTCAAGATATTCTATGAAAGAGCTCCAGAGCATTTAAAGAGTAATTTTGTTAAAGCAAATGAGAGGATTGGACACAATACAAGGAATAGGATGTATAATGTTACGGTCCCGAGAATCCAAGGACAGGGTAAGCTAACATTCTTCTTCACTGCCATCAAAGACTGGAACGACCTACCCCAGGCAGTCCGTGAGAACAGAACATTGTATTCCTTCAGACGTAGCTTGAAGGAGGACCTGAACCGAACAGCTACGAGAAGGGAGCACCAAGCTTATGTCTACTACTAAATACGACATAAGAGATAGGCTAAACAAACTGAAATGATTACTGAAACTTTTTGACCAGTCCAACAGTAGAATGTAAGGTATCTTAATATAACCCCCCAGAAATACTTTCTCTAAAGTATCTTCTTCTTTTTTTCTCCCCTTTTTCCGCAGCTAACCTAATCCCACAATGACCCCAATGGAAATAAGGCTGGTACATGTCAGATTTGCAACATATTATGTGGTAGCAACATTGTAAAATGTTAAGTGAATAAATATTATTATTAGTATTATCATTATATGTATATTTATATATATGCAGTATATATATAATATATATATATATATATATTATATATATATATATATATATATATATATTATACACCTTATATATTATATATATATATATATATATATACTGTATATATATACATTATATATATATATATATATATATATATATATATATATATATATATATATATATATATACAGTATATATTAGTGTGAAAATTATGTTAGGCAACCTGGATGATTCTTGCAACCATATCATTACTATAAAATATGTAGATTTATCCATAGCAGAACGTATTGTTATATATAAAACAATCTCTAAATACAGTATGTAGAATATTATTTTCTGTATTGTTTTATAACTATTGATAGCATGTCTGGAAATAGATAGATTACTAACCATTGATTGCTCTCGAGTGCCGGGGGTTGCTGGGGCTTTATCTTTTGGTAAATTCGGAATAGAGACACACGTTGATCTAGGTATAACTTCTTCATAATCGGGTGTAAGGAAAGTTAAATCCAATGCTGCAGATGGTTGATGATTTTCGTGTAGCCATATCACCTTGTGATGATATTTTATCCAAGCCAGGTGTATGGCCATACATCCATCCTTAGTGTGGTCCCCTGGGTCCAGACCAGCCTCCTCCACCAGGTACACTACAGCCTCCAGGCTGCCACAGAAGGCAGCATAGTGTAGTGAAGTCCAGTTATTGTTGTCTGGGAGTGTACAGTCCCACCCCCCACCCCTCAACATCTTCAGTATTTCCAGTTGGTCAGGTATAGTGGCCATAGTATAATATCCCCCCTCTGCAGCGTGATGAACTGGTGTTTTGCCTTCATTATCCTTGCAGTCCATTATGGAGTAAGGCAATAACAGTGCCACACATGTCTTGTATGTCCCTTGTGCAGCATGATGAAGTGGAGTCATTCCTGTATGAACATATTTCATTTTTTTAGAGATTATTGCTGATAAAACAAAGAAATCGTAGTAAAGATATAACACATAATTAGTAAATAAAAAAACACAATACAGCAAACAACTAGATTAATTCGTAAGGAATAAGATCAATTTTAGAATGAGCACAAATGTTGCAGAGAGGAAGACAGTTTCAAGCTGTGTCATTTTGCAGAGTCGTTAACTAAAGACTCCAATGACTGGTGGGGACATTTCTGGTTACCTCTTCAACAGCGAACCCAGAGTAAAGTCGTGACACAATCACTTTGTATGGTTTGAATGAATGGTGTATAGTGCTTGTGGTTTAATGTATGTATGAAGAATGATGTATTTGAATGCATACTGAAGTTGTTCTCTATGTTCATGAATCACCTAATAAGTCAGCAAAGAAGGCCAGGTGATGGAACAGGAGATCCAGCTAATCTTATCAACAACCTACAATATAGGCCTACCCGAAGTTATTACCTTGTTTTGTTGTTGCCTACATCCTCCTCCTCACTATATATTAGTTGCCAGAGACGTATTATTGCATAAGTAATTAATCACGTAGCATTTCCAAATTGCTCGTGATTTACCGTAACGCTTGCAGAGTTTACAAACTCTTTTGAATTATCCTGAGGCAACACCTGATCCCATGGAGCTTTACTGAGGGACCAGTGTATGGTATGTTATCAGATCAACTAATAACTTTATATATTGAACCTTCTTTTCAATCTGCATATTATACGCTAATATTTTTGGTTTTTAATGTCCAGTTTAAGTGAACAGTATAACTTGGGGTTTGATGTCAATATGAATATTTTTGCTAAATTTTCCTCATATATGAATGCAAAATGGCTCGGTAAAATCATGGGTTTTTCAAAGGTCACATAGATTATAGGTGTAATCCCCGGTGGGATGATAGAAAACCTAATATATATAAAGTGACCACGGAATCAATGACATACTACCAATAATCATATTTGGTGCTCTTGCCGCTCAGGGAAACCCTTTACAGGGACAATATCACAATATCAACCAAATAATATATCATAGGTGGCATGATTAAGTTACCTATCGAACGTCACATAAATCGGATGCCATTTTGAAAAGAAAAAATAATAAAATATTCAAGTAATACTAAGCTTCTGTTAGTTTGCTTCTCATCCAATACTTGTTCTAAACCAAATCTTGCCTTCCAAGAGCTTCGCTCTTCCTTCGTGATATCTCCCGATAAGAACAGGGGAAAAGGAAGGAATTGGTGGGAGGGTTCATTTCATCCTTCGGGGATCAAACCTTTAATTTAACAGTGACCCCTCCATTAATGACGTACTGCAGAACCCTAAGATTGGAGAAGGGACATTTCTATATGTCATAAACCCATTCAATCCCAAGGAAAAACATAAATCTGCTTATTTTATATCTTCATGCCTTCTAGAACTTGCTGCATAGAAGAAGAAATAAAACTACTTTACAATATAATACAATACTGTATATATATATATATATATATATATATATATATATATATATATATATATATACTGTATATAAACTCAGGAGTGTACTGATAAGAGTATGTATTAATACATAACTTGTGTATTGTATGAAAGCTCTTAAAACTAGTAAAACTGTACAGACTTAATCACCCATTAATGTGACGGATTTGCAGCCCTGAGTCCCTAAGGAAGGCCATGGCTACGGTCAGGCTTTACCACAGAGCTCTCAAGGAGTGTAGATTATACTTTTGGCGTAAGTGATTGTGTGGAATGCAGTCTTCCATAATATGTTTAAAAATAGGGGGTGATGTGTTGCAGGACCTGGAGTGGCGGCCTCTACGTCGTGGGTCCACCTCCCGAGGCTGTCGACCGTGGATGGCTGCTGACCCTTCCGGCCGGGGACAAAATTGCAAACCGATGAGGAAGAGTCTTGGGAGCCAAACTGCCACAACAAACCCCTGCCCCCTCTTGGGGGCACGAGAACCAGGAAGTGTCTTTGGTCACCCGGGCAAATACCACTGGACATAGTAAATGGTAAACATTACCCCGTTTGAGCACTGGCACTGAAAACACACAGGAGACATGACCTGCGTGTTCATTTTGGTAATACACATAGGCTCTGGGGCAATCATAACTGGGGCCATTCTTGGCTAAAATCTCAAAACAATTCGGGACCCATGACATTACTGCCAACTCTAATACCTGAGCACTTGTCGCTAGCATCACCAAAAACAAGGCCTTCTTTAGTAATAATTCTATGGAAGGCCATCTAGTACAAGTGTGTGATTTGAATGCTAGCACGACATGATTGAGCATCATTGACGAGGTGCATCAACTGACGAGGTGGTGAGCGAAGTCAGAAGCAAGTTTGCATGAACCCTTTCTCCTCCGCCGCAGGTATGGATAGACCAGTCAAGTCATAGAATGATATTCGAATTGCTGACACGTGATTATGAAGAGTGACAACTGAAAGATGCTTCTGCTTAAACAAGTAATCTAGGTATTTAAAGATGAGGGCTACCGAATGTATCGGTAGGTCAGATTCAGTGAACTACGACAGTAACAAGCTCCAGTTAGATTGATATTGAAGTTTGGTGAATTCTGCATACCCATCCATAAACTTTGCTGTGACACTGCAAATGTCCACAAGGCGAAAGTTAGAGAGGTCTTGAGGTTCCCAATTGTCTTGAACTCGGAACCGGGAGCGACACTGGGTACTTGCACCGGTTCTCCAGGTGTGGATGTCATGTTTGCGCTGACCATGCTGGAGATATCAGAGAAACCATCCCTTGATAGATCCATAGTTTGTTAACTACTTAGCACATCAGTGATGCATCTGGAGGTCTTCTGAGAATGAGTCCGGACCTCTTGCTGGGTCCGTGTCCAACGAGTCAAGTAGTGGAGTAACTTGCTCGTCTGTCTGGACGCAAACAAATCTACTTGTGGATGACATGTCAATGCAATCATCTCTTGAAGGACGTTTTGCCTGAGGCTCCATTCCACAAGTGTGCTCTTGCCTCTTGACAGAGCGTCTGCCCAAAGCTTCACTACACCTATCAGATACGTCGCATGGATTGTTATTCTTAGCTTTCGAGCTAATATGACTATCTATTCTGAGTGACGATGGACAACTTGTGACCTCGTTGACCCTTGCTTCTGAATACAAGTGACCGCATTCAGAGTGTCCATTTGGAAAGCTAGTGTCTTGCTTTGAAAGGAGGTGGTGTGAATTTTCAGAAATATGAGGGAAACAGATATCTTATTCATTTATGTGCCTTGAATGTATGTTGGACCACCAACCCTGACTTTGATGACATTTGGTCAACTGGTATCCCCAACCCAGGGTCCCACACGCGTCTGTGTCGATCCAGACCATCGGCAAAGGGTTGAACCATGGCTGAGAGAATTTGGAACATAAGGTTGTGCCCAGAATGTCAGTAATTTCACAATGTATTGAGGGACTGGCCAAAGGTGGCCTGTCGGACGTATCGGAAATATTTTGTTTCCCTCAAAAATATAATATTTGAGATAAAGGCGGCCTAACGGAATGGGAAGTTGTACCTAGATGAGCGTCCTTATGAGTGACTCCCATTGAGAAAGAATTGTGGTCAGGCACTTCATAAACCGAAAAGGTTTGTGACGATAGCGTGCTGCATTGTCTGTATTCTGTTTGATGGTTAGGTTTATCATGTCCCACACCATTACGAATCATTGCATTTTTTGCTGTAGTTCAAGATCTGAATTTGGAAAATATATGCAAAAGCCTAGCTTCGTTACGTGCTCGATAACTTGACGAGCATGATCTACTACCTCTGACTGAATTTCCTAGAACTAACCAGTCATCTAGATTGTAGTGAATGGTGATGCCTTTTTCGATTATAGGGAGCAGTACATGTCTGACCAGTTTTGAAAAGACCCTGGGAGCTAAATTTAGCCCGAAGGTTAGGTGATGGAATGGTTATTTTATATTTTGATACTGGATCACCTGATACTTTTGAAATCTTGTAATGATCAGAACTTGCCAATATACCTCAAAGAGATCTCGAAAAATCATCTATGAAAAAGGTTTGAGTGTGAGACGAACTTGGCTTATAGCCAGCATTCTGAACTTGTTATTTGCTTCCGTGGCCTGGGACCCTCGGAGAGTGCTGAACGCATTACCGAGGTAATCCTCTTGGACAAGGAGGCATACATTCCATTTTCTTTCTCTCAGACTAATGCAAACAAATCTTGGTTTATTAACTCTTATTCTACTGCTGTCCGCATTAAGGAGGAAGCATTCAAACGGTACCGTCACCTTCAAACTCAAGAATCTCATTCTTCCTATGTTTCTGCCCGGAATCAAGTCAAATCTGTTCTTCGATATACCAAACACTCTTTCATCAAATATAAATGCACTGAACTATCCAACTCTAGCTCTTCCCAAGCTTTCTGGCATCTAGCCAAAAACCTCTCCAACAATTTTTCTTCCTCGTCTTTCCCCCCCCTTTTCCACTCTAACAGCACTACCGTCAATTCTTCCTCTGATAAAGCTGACCTCTTCACCCAAACATTCGCTAAAAACTCCAACTTGGATGATTCCGGTGCTATTCCTTCCTCTCCACCACCCTCTCACTTACTCATGCCTAATATCCTAATCTCTTTTAAAGATGTACTTTCTACCCTCTCTTGGCTTAATACTAAGAAGGCATACGGTCCGGATGGTGTTCCTCATGTTGTACTCAAAACCTGTGCTTCCATTCGCCAGTATGTATTCCTTAGGGGTCACTCTACTGGTGATCTTCTTTCATATCTAACTAACTCCTGGTCATTCTCCTTTCGGGATTTCGGTGAGACCATTTTTGTTGCTCTTGACATACCGAAGGCCTTTGGTAGAGTCTGGCACAAATCTCTAATTATTGTCTAAACTGCCCTCCTTCAGTTTTTATCCCTCTGTCTGTGCCTTTATCTCTAATTTCCTTTCTGGCCATTCCATAGCTGCGGTTGTGGATGACCATCGTTCACTCCCTCAACCTATCAACTCCGGTGTTCCTCAGGGTTCTGTCCTATCTCCAATTATCTTTCTAATATTCATTGATGATCTTCTTGATTGTAACTCCAGTCCTATCCATCCATAGCTGATGACTCTACCTTTCAAAACCCCTCAGCAAGCAATCACCTAAAAATTCACATTATGATGCCTTAGAACACTTATCTTCTGACATATCAATCATTTCCATTTGGGGCAGAGAACATCTTGTTGCTTTATTACCACCCTTGCTAAAACAGCTTCCCAGAAGCTGGGTGTGCTCAACCGCCTCCGGTGTGTTCTTTACCCCTGTAGGCTACAGCTTCTTGCTCTGAACAAGGGCACAGTGCATCCATGTATTGCGTATAATGTGTTGGGAGGATCCTCTCGCACAGCACTTCTTAACAAAGTAGAAAAGAAAGCTTTTTGTCTCATTAACTCACGACCACTCACTGACTCTTTGCAATCTCTCTCTCTCTCTTCGCCGCAGTGTTGCATCTCTCTCGCTGTTCTACCACTATTACAATAATCAGTGTTCCTCAGAGCTCTCACAGTGCATACCCCCTCCTCTACGTAGAGCATGTAGGACCCATCTTGCAGCACAATTCCACCTCTACTCTGTGCAACTCTCCAACACAAACGTGAAACGATATTCCCAAACTTTCTTCTATTCAACAGCTGAGCTCTGGAACTCTCTCCCTGAATCCAACTTCCCCTCATCCTATGACTTGAATTGTTTCAAATGATGTGTGTCCAGGCATTTTTGCTTGAACATTCCTTGATTTTGGCCCTGTCACTCTTTCAACTCTGGGGGAGGCACTCGTGACAGGCAGTTCTGCCTGTTGTCTCCTTCATCCACACAAAAATACATTTTGTTTTGTGGACGGATGATTCCTATAAAGGGCTTCCCTGACCGGCAAGAGCGCCAAATAAGATTTTTGTCAATATGTCATTGATGGAAAGGTCACTGTTAGATCATTCTGCTTTCAAAGCCGTTAATCACGAAGGCTTTGTTTTTAAACTGAAAGCTTGTGGTGTTGGTGGTAACTTATTGATTATATTAACAGTTTTTCTCTGATCGAAATAATCGTGTTTGAATTGATGGTGTTCTTTCATATTACACACAAGTAAAATCTGGTGTCCCACAAGGAAGTGTTCATGGACCTTTACAATACAGTATAATTATTAAATTCAATATTTTTTCTAATGAACTTAAATCAAATACCACTGCATATGCTGATGATCTTACAATCTACTTGATCAAACAATCTCCAAAAGATAGAGCAAATGTTACTGACCAACTTTTCTAACATTTAATGGTCTATTTCTTAACTTTTCTACACCACGGGATGCCTTTTTCAGTGAATTAGCTTGGGTAATAATCTATGGACTTAACTGTTGTACTCTCCTGTGGTCCATAAATCAAATATTAACACCTTAAGAGCGGCCTATGCGGTTTATTTATATGTACCGCCCAGCGGGGTGTTTTTAGCCAAAATAGGGCTATTTACGTGATCATTTTCATGCCTAAATAAGACCCAGAACGTAAAACAAGTATCTATCCCTGAAAGGGCATAAACAGAGCTTTCGAATGATACCATAACGATCCTTGTATGATGGATAGTTTTCTTGCAATAACCGTGCAACGCGAGTGCAAAAAGCATGTAATTAGGCACTTTCCCCATACAATTCCTTATATAGCGAGTGAGAGAGGTAGGAGGGAGGTGAGATTCGTGTCAGTAGGTTCGCCGCGGTGGTCTGGAGCAGTCATACTCTCGCTACTCTCCTGCCACCACTTGTCTCTCTCTCTCAGCAACATTACGTGCTGAAATTGCCACTCGAGTTATGTCGAGCGCCGCCACATAGTCCAGCTTTATTTAACTCGACTTATGTGGTGAGCCGCTAATTAAGGGTTAATAATAATAGTAATAAATATTGTGTCCACACACAATGGAAATAGGAGAAATGAAGGCAGAGCAGAAGAAATTACAAGATACACTCAACTACTGGTCTATATAGTAAGCATTATTGGTCTATAGCCATTTATCTATTGATCCCCTAGTATGTGACCATTAATTAAGTAGGCCAAAGGATGGGAGGCAGATTTTCAAGTTTATGGCCCATTATTTTTGTATTGTGTTTGATTATATTGTATCTTTATTTGTATTTTAAACATCTTCACTGAGTTTGGTCATTGTAGCCCTTTTTTTTTTTTTTTTTTTTTTGCTTTTTATTTATTTATGTATTTGTTTTTTTTAGACGGAATTTTCAAAAATTTGTCAGAAATACAAAATAAGTTGTAACTTCTCTCAGATGGTTATTGTTAATTTCTAATGCATGTATCTTTAAAACATTAAGTTTATCTTGTGGTTTTTATAAGTAGAAACTAGGCAAAACATTTTTGCAAAAGCTATATAAAAGATATTTCGTGGAAATATTGAATTATTCCACCTAAAAAATCTGTAAAAAAAGTCCATGTCCAATAATCCAAAATTAGATTGGATGTTTGATGTATATAGACATAATAGATATTTTCATATCATTACACCAACATCAGACCATAAATGAGCATACTAAACCATCACAATATGCGAAAATATGCTATTGAAATACGGTGGTTTCAAAGTTTGAAGCTCTGGAATGATCAGTTTGTGAAAATAATTTAGTTACCCATAGTATATACTAGCGCACAATGTCACTAAAGATTCATAGAAAATTAAAAACTCTCGCTATTTTTATGGGTATCTCCTCTATTTCTACCAGCATCGCTATAACTTTATTATATTAGGGAAGAGGGGAGGGCGGGGGGGGGGGTTTGAGGGAGAAGATATTGAGGGATTGATACCAAATTATAAGAGTGGTATAACAAAGCATTTATTCATTATCATGACCGTTGGCAATTTTGTCAACACACAATTCTCATAATTCAGGGTGGGGGTTGGGGTGAGTAATTTGGAGTAAGGGGTCGGGCGCAAGTTGGACTAGATAATAGTCCATCAGGCGCCTGGCCCGGGAAGACGATTAATATGAAGGATGCGCCTGGAAGTGTGGTGGGAGGGCTTGTGGCTTTGGCTCCGCTGCATGTCTGCCTGCCGAGATCGGAACCTCTCCGGGAGGTCGGGGGCCGGGGGAGTGCTGGAGCGACTTTGGTGACCCTGGTCTCTGGGTCTTCTCCTAGGTGACCTGGATGTGTGTGAGTTTGTGCTTTTTATCTGTGTTTATTTGTTGTTTTATGGGTTTTTTTGTGTTTTCCCTGTTCTTGCTCTGTCTTGAGTCGGCTGCCCCCAAAATGGGGATTGGGCCTTAGCATATAGATAGATAGAATAGGGTTGGGGTGAGGATTGCTGTTTTTCGCTCAAAGTATGTTCCCTATAGATTTTTTTTGATCAAAGGAATTTTTTAAGGCAATAACAAAAAAATATCCATATTTAAGTCCCAAAACTCGATTCATCCTTTGGCCTACCCTTAACCCCTACTGTGCCATAGCAATTCTCCCAATTCTCTAGCTTGTTTTAGTTCATTGCTGTACACAGTGTGCGAGGTGCATGTGGAAAGGTATTGCACTGGTGGAATTATTGTAAATGTGAAAGCAATTTGTAAGCAAGTAGAATTTACATTAATTCATAAAGGAAATTCACAGTCACATTGTATTAGCAACCAAAGAAAAGCTAAGGCTAGAGTGCAAAACGATCCTTATTCAATTATTTCATACAATTGGGTAAATAATAGATACACTAGTGGAAAGGGCAGTGTTATAAGGGACTAGAAAAACAAATATATAAAAATACCTTTAATATCTCTGGTATTAACGTTGGCACCTGCTTCCAACAGTTCCGATAGGACGTCAGTGCATCCTCTACTAGCGGCCAGCACCAGAGATGATTGTTGGTTAGCATTACAGTTCTCCAATCTTCCTCCAACCTTTACTAGAAGACGCACCACCTTAACATGGCCATTTGCTGCTGCCATCATTAAGGGTGTCTCTTCATTAAGGTTCCTATCAGCAAGTTGTCCTCCAGCTTCCAACAATATTTCTACCAACTCAACATGACCATTTTCTGCTGCTAACATGAGAGCTGTGCTGTGATAATTGTCAACTCTTGTAAGACTACAACCAGCCTCTAAAAGGAGCTTCACTACTTCTACATGACCCTCACTAACTGCCAGCATCAATGGTGTCTGTCCCATATAGTTAGTGCTCTCTAAACCCTCTCTGGTTTTTAATAACAGATGCACTATATCAATGTGACCTTTTTCAGCTGCCATCATCAAGGGTGTTTCTTTATAGAAGTTGGTACTTTGAAGGCTGCCTTCAGCCTTCAACAAAAGATGCACGATTTTGGTAAAACCCTTCTCTACTGCTAACATAATAGGTGTCCTTTCTTCATAGTCAATTTTCTCCAAATATCCATCAGCTTCCAGCAAAATGTTCACCATTTCAAAATGACCATTTTCAACTGCTAAAATCAAAGGTGTTTGCTCATTATGGTTATAACTTCCAAGGTTGCCACCAGCTTCTACCAGAAGATTAACAACATCTATATGGCCTCCTTTTACGGCCCACATCAATGCTGTCTGTCTCATACAGTCCGTAGTCTCCAAACTGCTTCCAGCTACTAGTAAGATATGCACAACTTCGCTGTGACCCCTTGCAGCTGCCAGCATCAGAGCTGTTTTTTGGTCCTTATCAGAACATTCCACATTACTTCCTGCATTTATTAAGCCTTCTACTGTATCGGTATGACTCATTGCTGCTGCCAACATCAGGGGTGTCATTCTGTTAATATCACGCCCATTGAAAGTACTTCCAGCTTGAAGGAGATGATGTAAAACCATAGTATGACCCTTTACAGCTGCCAACATCAGAGGTGTCATGTTATGAATGTTTGTTTTCTCAAGATTGCTTCCAGCTTCTACAAGAAGACGCACCACATTAATATGACCCTTTTCTGCTGCCAGCATCAGGGGTGTTTGTTTTTTAATGTTCTGGCTCTCAAGACTGCTTCCAGCCTCTAGAAGGTGACGCACCACATCTGTATAACCTTCTGCTGCGGATAACATTAAAGCAGTGCAATGGTTAATGTCAGTTTTCTTTACACTACTCCCAGCCTTCAAGAGGAGGCACACCACATTAGTATTACCTTTTGAAGCTGCCAACATCAAAGGTGTATATTTGTTAATGTCAGCACTCTCCAAACATCCTCCAGCCTTCAATAAAAGACGCACTACCTCAATATGACCTGCTGCAGCTGCCAACATCAGTGGTGTCTGCTTGTAGATATCACTGTTCTCCACAATACCACCATTCTTTAATATATACCGCACTGTTCCAGAATGACCTTGTGCTGCAGCAATCATCAGTGGTGTCCTGTGGTATATGTCTTTATTCTCTAGGTTGTGTCCAGCTGCCACCAAACGTTGTACTTTCTTGGTTTGACCCGAGAAGGCTGCCTTGAATAACAAATAGAAATAGCTTGTTGTATCGTTGCTGACAAAACTCTGGTCTGTTGAGCCAGCTGTCCGGGGAAGTGCTGCTTGATCCTCATCTTCCTCTCCCGACGTCCGTCCAGCATGCAGCCTCTACAAGGAATAGAAAAATTCATATAAAATGTATATGATGCCAATGTAGGCTATATTTTTGTAATTTGGAAAAATCTAACTTTTTAATTATTTCTCATTATGCTTGTCTGTCTGTTTACTAGTTCAAGTATAATTAATTCTAATTTTATTTTGATCATGTATTGATTGTGAGAATATTTTTAAAATAAATTACCAGTGATGTTCTAGATGCATTTGATAAACAAAAATATACAATCGCCATATTCTTAGATCTAGCCAAAGCGTTTGATACAGTAAATCATAATATTGTATTAGACAAACTGGAGTACTACGGTATAAGGGGGACTGCACTTTTGTGGTTTAAGACATATCTAAGTTATCAAAAACAATATGTTCAATTCAAAAACGTTAATTCTCGATGCAATATATTATATGTGGAGTTCCCCAAGGATCCATACTGGGACCATTACTATTTATACTATATATAAATGACATTGTAAAGAGCAGCGAGCAGCTCAAGTATATTTTATACGCTGATGACAGCACCTTGTACTCCAGTCACCACGATCTTCAGACTCTGATAGACATAACAAATAACGAGCTAATTAAAATAAACAATTGGATTAAAAGCAACAGACTTACCCTAAACGTTGGGAAAACAATATATATGTGTCTTCACAGAAACAAGTTATTACTTCCAAATATACAACCGGTTAGAATTGGTACCACAGAATTAAGAAAAGTAGATCAAACTAAATTCCTTGGAATCATTGTTGACATAAAGTTATCTTGGACCACACACATACAAACTTTGGTAAGTAAAATAAATAACAATGCGGCATTCTTTACCTTATATGAGATTCCTTCAATAACAAAGCACTACAGCTATTTTACTACTCTTTAGTATACTCCAACTTATTCTATTGTCATACCGTATGGGGCACTGCATCTAAAGCAAAAATTCGACCACTTGTTACAGCCCAGAAAAGAATCATTCGAACAATGGTCTACAAAGCAAAATTCGATCACACAAATGACTATTTCTTAACATGAAATTCTTGAAGCTTGACGATATAAACATTCATTGTTGTGCAATATTCGCTTATAAATCAGTAAAAAACATTATACATAATAACCTATTTCAAAATAGAGTAAACAACCGGTATAACTTAAGAAACAGTTCACCACTAGAAATCCCATTCATGGCATCAATCCAATCCCAAAATGCTATCAAATATCATGGTGTGAAGATCTGGAATAGGTTGCCTCACGAAATAAGAGACACAAATAACATAATATGATTTAATTAAGAGATCACTAAAAAAATATCCTTTGGATCAATACAAATAATCACTGAGAAAACAAAGCACAATCAATGTAAACAAATTAGTACCAACTTGTTGGCAACGACAAACTAACGATTGTATATGGGTGTTTATGTAATTGTTCATGAAATGGTGACAGTGTATTATTTAGGTATTGAATTTATATATTTATGGATGCATAGATACTTTTGTATGTGTATGAATCTCTAGATATTCTACAGTACATGCGAAAACGTGCATGTAAATGTACCGGTATGTGATTATGTAAACATGCTTGAGTGAACAGATAAGCAAATGCTTATGTCTTTGAATTGTGTGTAAGCATGGTAGTAAATATACGGTATGTATAGACGTGTAAATATATGTTATGTTTGTGAATTTGTGGGCAAACTTATATGTTAATATGAATGAAGAGTAATATCACTAACTGCTATATGTGTATAAGTGCATATTTATGCAAGTGTATCATTGTGTTTGAATCTATGTACAGGCTTCGTGTGTGTGTACAATACGTCACGGTATGTGGATGAGTGTGCATAATTGTGTATTTATGTGTACAGTCGGTCACCTTTCCGACTGGGCCACCTAATGGTAATTTCGCTTGGTCTTTCGCTCTGATATTACTAAGATAGCTCACTCCCCCCCCCCCACCCTGAATCTGTTGCATATTATGTCCCATAGATGGCGTCGTTAGATTTGCTGGGAAGGAGAGGGATGGGCCACACTGAGAAGGGGTTGGGTGGGAGGGTGGGGTTATTGTGTAGGGAAGGTTGGAGGTGTGTAGGGTGGGGGAGGGGGGTTACGTGAATTATTTCACCAGGTTTATGGTTACCGTTTTATCTCTTGATTTTAATTAAGTGAAATCTGCCTCTAAGATATATTTGTTTATGTGTAATTATTGTTTGCAAACCAATGTGTAGGGATTGCTAGATTAACTATATATTTAGTAAGACAGCTCTTTCTCACTCATTCACTCACACTAGCTATTTATCTATCTATCTATCTATATCTATCCACATTATAGATTAGTCTTTTCCTTAGCTGATGTTCATTTGCTCTTCTTTGGGTTAATGTTAGTCTCTTAATTTTGGTTGAGGTCCCGGGCTGGCCCGTATTGTCGATTTGCGGCATTTGTTTTGGGGCTCCTCATACCTCTCTGTCTCATGCCTTTTTTTTTCAAATACAGCATTATGTGTAGCATTGTGTTGTTACTTAAAATAAAATAATGTTTCTATGTATTGCATATTCATATCCATCTAGTCGTCATTAGTGAAATGCCCATACCAAAATAACAGCTTTCATACCTGGTCGCTTACACCAAAGAATCCTACACTGTTAGAGACAAATTATGAAGTCATTCAGCAATAAAAGAAGTGTAATATATATTGATATAATTATGATATTCTCCAGATGTGTATTTTGTGTTTGAGAAGGGGGTTTGGAGAAGAAAATATATATATATATGACTAAAATACAGTATACAAATATCAGACTTTAGAACTGGTAACCCACTTAAATAGAAAAAAATACATTATTTGCTCGGAAATAAGTGCTACAAACTTCAAAGTCGTTATAACTTATAAGAAAAATAGGTCCTAGTAAAATGTCATTGGAAAACGCTATATATTTTCAAAGTAGCCCCAGAGAAGTTTTAGTGGTTTGCATTTCCCAATGTTGATATGTATGATAAAGGTGTTTGTTATTAGCATATACAGTACATTTGGATATCAATGCAAATATAATTAAACCGTTCAGAGAGAGAGAGCGAGAGGGAAAGGGAGAGACGAACTAAATGGACGAATACATCGAATATCAGTGGATAGCGTATTTATTAATCAAAAGAATAAATACTCGGTAATGTTTACTCTATATATTCATCTAAACATATGAAAACAATTACCCGCAGAGCCACTTCACCTATGTAATGCAAATTCCCATTACAAGCAACCCAATTCCTCCATATGACAATCAAAGATTTGATGTTCTCCACTTCCCTTTACCTAATAATTTGTTTCTCTGTGTATGAAAGAGACAAGATGCAAAACTACTTATAAACATTTTGACCTCCTATTGTCCCACTTTCCCCGGTCAGAACAGCATGATTAGTTCAGAACCATATTCAAGGTGCACTGGAATGTAACTGCAGGACACGCAAAGCTTGAAACAAAGTAATGGGTGAGGGATAGACACATTTACGGAGTGAATTCCATACTTTACTTGTTGAGCTGAAAAAGTATGGGGAAATTTAAGTTAACTGTTGGCTTTGAATGGTGGGCAGAAAAGTGGTGGGAATGAGTTACAAAACGGGTGGCCCTCTGTCTCTGCAGAGTGAGAGGTATACGCTGGGACAGCTGTGAAGAACACTGATTATAATAATGGCATAACAGTAATATACATGCAATTTTCACAGTGTGGAGAGATTGTAGACAATATGGTGGAGAAGAGTAGAGATTACATGCCTTTGACTGCACCCTTTCAGAGGCATTTTTCATATGTGAACAATACCTGATACGCTTACAACAGTGTCCCTGTACGGAGAAAGAGGCTGTACGGGGATAAGGGGGTAACAGACGATTGAGCAAACCATTGCCATTGGTGGTGATGAACGTTGAAATTTCCTAAAATGGTGATTCAGAGAAAGGAGAAATGGCTAAAATGTGTTCCACTTTGTAGTTTAGATAATCAAACAATTTGGGAAAGTCGGTAGAGTTAGGGGAAAGACAGATATCACATAAACATTTAATATGAGAATGACAGGAAAGTTTGAGCCATAAAGTGGAGAGTTCAGAGGAGCCAAAATCGGATATACGAGAGCAAGTGAGTTTGTTGAGCACGTATACACTACATCCGCCTTTGGCTTTGAAACTAGGATAGAGAAAGTAGGAGGATACAGAGAAGGGGCTGCTGGCAGTTGCTTCAGACACCTGAGTTACACACCCACTAAATATGTCCTCCTTGGCTGGGATCGAACCCAGGTCAAGCAGATATATACACATGAGCGTGCTTGCCATTCGACCGCCGTGGCTCCAGTGCTGAATGAAATTAGCAAGCACCTAGCCTCAATAAAATGTATGATTGTAGCCAAAACAATAAAGGGGAACCTCGGTCGGGAGGTTCATGGTCGATGCATGAACTATTAACACGGATATTATATGCGATTGTTGTTACAGGAATGAATGGAGGAAGTTTGTTAGGAAGAACATATGAAGGTAATTGTAACCTTTTAATTGATACACCTGGAAGGTCATCATCCCCGATGTTGTGAAGAGACTTTGTTGTGGAAGTGTACAGTATATCATCTGAGGTGAAGCCAATGATATTGAGGCCTGGTGAATGTTGTTCTGAATGTAAGTTCTTCCTTTTGGCAGGCGTTTATTATAATAATTCTCTCCCTGTCAACATTGTTCCCTTTCTAATGTCCCTTGCTAATCCTCCCTTCCTATTTAACGGGATGGAAGAGTTGGCTACTGATTGTCTGACTGCCTATTACACTTTCTGTGGTAGCATTAGATAACCAGTAGTGCTGTCTGTTATATACTAATATCTATACTGTTTCAGCAACTCTGGGGTGATAATGGCCCACGTAGATGTCAATAGTTCCAGCTGATTGACTTGTGCGACCAACCGTGATTAGTTAAACCTTTATAAATATATAATTACTAAAAGACGAGACATTGGGCACGGTCGCATGAGCCAATCTGCTAGAATTATTGACATAGGTGAGCCGTTCCTACCTCAGCGTCGCCGAAACAGAGTATAGTGATTCAGCAGCCCACATAATAGATACCTTAACAATACCCAACAGAGTTTGACAAACTAATGGTCCTCCAGATATTATCTGTCATCACTCACAGTGCACTTGGTTTATTAATACGCATATAGTTATAAATAATTTATTAGGGGACAGTCTCATATCAAACTTACACACTTTAATGCACATAATATATAATCACCCTTGCATAGATTTAATCATGTAATATTAAACATTAACATAATTATATCGGCATTTAATAAGTAGAAAGTGCGGTCTCTGTGACTCTTCTGCCAAACCACTACGCAGAGAGAGAGAGAGAGAGAGAGAGAGAGAGAGAGAGAGAGAGAGAGAGAGAGAGAGAGAGAGAGAGATGGCAATAGCCAAAATCTACACTGATATGCGCGTGCATATTGTGAACCATTAGTGTTTATCGAACCACAAGTGTGTGTGGATTGGGTTGGGGAAAACACAGGAAAGAACTATGAATCTTTATTCTCTAACTGTTCGGGCTATGTATTACCCATCTTCAGAGAGACGTGAAGATGGGTAATACATAGCCCGAAACGTTAGAGAATATTAGTGTAAGTCTGTATGAATGAATGGGTCTTCGTTCTGTAAAGAGGGATGTGAGTGGTGATTTTGAGTTTGGTAGATGCAATAATAGTTTGTAGTACAACCTTTAATACAATTACATTATTGTATGAATCGTTACCATAATCATTACATCTATTGTATATGCCAATACAATAGTTAAAAGTATATAACTTCAGAAGAATACTTAAATATTTAGCATTACATGTTATGCAGACAGTAGTCTGCACGTTTAGCAAAAAAGTAAAAAGAAAAACAAGCAACAATAGATCTACTGATCCTTACTTGTAATCCTGATGCTTGTAAACATGATTGCAAAAGGGCAGATACACATATAATGATATGGAGTAAAATAAGTCCACATATATATAACGTCATTATCACCATATAAGGCATTGTTTTTTGCCTGTATTAGACACATTATATTTGCGTGACCCGCCATCGAATGTTGTCATATTTGATAACTTGCATCTACTATTGGCCTATATATAACCTGTTTAAAATCCATATTATCATTTGGTGTCACGTAAGTCGTGGGGATAAATATGCTATAATTAATGATATAGTATAGATTTTCGCCTACTCTTATGACTTCAGAAAGCTACCTTACGTTTGTTATTTTTTTAAATGTACTATTTATTTCAACTAATACAGTATTGTCTGTTCTTTTATATGCAATGCAATCTCAGGCAACTAATAACATATTCTCATGCAATTGACAACAGTGATTGTCATTGGTCGACCATCACTCTCTAACCTCGGAAACACAAACTACGTCAACTAAGCATTACTCTTGGCATAATCGGTAATCACACACACATACACACACACACACACACACACACACACTCAGAATATTGTGTGCCTCAATAAGCATTTTCGGAGTGAATATGCTTTTTATAGAGAATTATTTTCGGTTGCAATATTTTACACTTATCAAAGTAATTATTTAACAACAGTACTATATGTATGCTACGCAATTGATATATATATATATATATATCATAATCATATATTTCGTGACACCTCATGTAATAGTGGGTGGTAATAAAAATAGCCATTTTGTGCGTTTGCGTATGCGTTTGTGTGTGTGCATGCTTGTTTGTTTGCATATGCTTGTGGCGTGTTATAGTTTAGTGATTATAGTTCAGAAATATATACATATAAGTATATGTTGTAAGAACAGAAACATAAGTCTTTAAGGTATATTTCTTTGAATATAGTATTTATTCAAGTTCTGTATTTAACAATTATACATTACACTGTATATTCAGAATATTAAGCAACATGGCATTTAACAAATGCCGTACGCGTTACATTTGTTGTCTATGTGTATGAGCGAGACAAAAGGCAGGTTGCCTGTAACGAGTGTCTCCCCAAAAGCCAAAAGAGTGACAGAGCCAAATTCAAGGGACGTTGTGGTAAAATAAATGCCAGGACACACGAAGTTTAAAATAGCTTGTCATACGATAAATGAAACATTTATTAAGGCAGAAGTTCCAGAGTTCACCTGTTGAGTAGAAGAAAGACTGAGAATGCCTATTCTTGGCTTTGAGAGCTGGACAGAATAGGAGTGGGACTGTGTTGCAAGGCGGATGCCTGGCACTGGCGGAAGGGACTAATATGATCCAAATGATTTCTCATGTATTCACTCATGCATTGGACAAGTCTAAATAACAATAGATTCATTGTAATGAATCATAGACATTACTAATGCAAACCAAAACTCCCATATTATCATTGCTGCTGTTCCGTTATCCGCTTAAACTGTTTCTTAACCTACCGTTCTAAACACGTGTAAGATAATATATATGGAGAGCTTAAGTCTAATGTTAATAACGTTAATATAAGCACACTCATATGTATAATTTACCTTTCATATCAATAGTTTGTTTCATATATAGATGACTGTCAACATGGTTTCCATGGAAACGAGAGCTTGTTGGTAGTTTGGGAATATAATCACAGTAAAGGTCAAACTACCATTACACTAAAAGTAAACGTCTTGTTTGTTGGTTGTAGGGGCTGTGTGGGCAGGCCCAATTAACCCTGAAGTAAACGTCTACAAACACATTGTTCTCTGCAATGATATGTTTCGTATACAAATAATTGTCAAATCAAATTACCACAGTAATCCTTTGTATTTTAATTAGTATAACTATAATAATGGTTTCCAATGCAAGTCATGAGGATATATTATCTCCAGGCATACCAACAGTTATATTCTCCACATTTGTCTAATCAAAACTACTTCACAGGAAGCACATCAAGCAACTGTTATTTTTTAGTATTGAAAGATAACGCAAGTGGGTCAAAACCATTATATTGTTTAGGACAGTAAAGCTAGAGGGTATATATTGATATCGTGACACATGTTGGCATGCCTGAACAGCTGTCAGTGTGGCATTTTCAGAGGTGTTAGGTTGGCGAGGAATTGAACCGTACCATTTTCAACTTTCTGTCATGAGACAATAGAGGTCAAAATAGCCTAAACGTCACAGTGAGGTAATGGAAGTTTGATGATGCAGAATATTTCAGTCCTTATCTAGCTGTGCAATAGATCGTTAATACAATACAAAGGAGTACAAAGGAAATCAAGCAACAACAGATCCAGTGACCCTTCTAGGTTGCTTGTCCTCCAAAACACTGAGGATCAAGTGTCCAAACAGTGGTTTAGAGTGGGTAAGGGAACATTGGAAAGGGAATTACTGCCCTGGAACTAATGTCCGTGGCAGGATTAGGAAGTTAGTAGGGGACAGATGGGTTAGTAACTGAGGGGGGGATAAAATAAAGTTATTCATTTACAAACGCAGTCAGTCGCGGGTTTGATGCGAGATATTTGTCTAGGCGGAGTTTAAATGAATCAACGGTGATGCAGTCTATAACGTTTCGGGGGAAGCCCATTCCACAAGTTGACAACTCGATTGAAGAAGAAATTCTTAGATTCGTGCGAGTTAAAAGATTTACCAATAATTTTGCAACCGTTTCCCCGCGTGTAATTAGATTGGTCGATAGTGAAGTACTTACTACAGTTCATATTGTCGATGCCTTTGATGATTTTGAACACTTGAATTAAGTGTCAATCAATCATAAAATACGGTTGCCAGCTTCACTTTAATTTTGACATACCAATTTTCCTGGATGGCATAGAATACATAGACATTTGCATTGTTATATATACCTACGGTAGTTCATCAACTAATTTACTTTCGGAATACGATTATAGGCATAGGCCAAATAAAAAAAAAGTTCATGGCCAGTAAATGTTTGTAAACTGCTTTGTTAAAAGTTAAATGATAGTAAAATACTGCATATCAAAAAAGATTAATATGTAAATCGCCCATGATCAAATTGTACAAAAGGCTAATAAACTATTTTTGTTTGTTTGTTTTGTATAACAAAGTTGAGAACATTGTGTTTGACTGTTGGTGGAATGGTAGTGTGACCTTTACTGTGATTATATTCCCAAATTACCAACAAGCTCGCGTTTCCATGGAAACCATGTTGACAGTCATCTATACATGAAACATAATATTGATATATAAAGATAAATTACACATATGGATGTGCTAATATTAACGTTATTAACATTAAACTTAAGCTCTCCATATATATTATCTAATAGGTGTTTAAAGCAGTGGGTTAAGCAACAGCTTAAGCGGAGAACGGAACTGTAGCAATGATTGCAAAAATTAATAATACATATTCTAATATTTCTTAAAGGTAGATTTCACTGAACATAGCTGTTCAATAACTGTAATTAATATCATGAGATAAAACGGTAACCATAAACCTAGTGAAATAATTCACTTAACATCCCCACCCTACACACTTCCAACCTTTCCTACACAATAATACGCCCCCCCCCCCCCCCTCCCCTTACTCCTTATAGCCCCTCCCTCTCCTTCCCAGCGAATCTAAGTAAGCCATCTATGGGACATAATTTGCAACAAATTCAGGGTGGGGGGAGTGAGCGATCTTACTAATATCAGTGCGAAAGACTCCCAGCGAAATTACCATTAGGTGGCCCAGTCGGAAAGGTGACCGACTGTACAGTACATGCTTGTGTATCTCTGAATGTATATGCAGTGAATGTATAATATGTGGGTGTGTGTATGGGTATATATATGTGTATTATGTTTGTACCGTATTAGCCAAAATATGAGTGCAATTTTTGTGTGAGATTCAACTCCAGGCAAAAACATGTATGTGCCTTTTTTAAGAGAGTTTACTCTCATAAGGCTCAGCCTTTTAACACTATGAAATATGTACTTTATTTGCAATGTATAAATATTTGTTTTGGCTAAATACAAAGATTTATATTCTATTCTAAAATATGAGAAGTTCTCACATCCCCACATAGATTTGTCTGCAGCGTGAATTGAAAGACAAGCAGTGATATAATAGCCTCTCGACCATAATATCCAAAATGTTTTTGTTTGTACCTTTTTACTTAGCACCGCCACGGGATCCAGATGGTGTTAGGTGTAATTAGAATATGGCTAATTCGCTAGGTACAGATGCCAAGCCATTTACTGTCAACAACAAAAGTTCATTCCCCTAACCTGCCACTGTATGAATCCAAATCACCTGGGGTTCGAAAAACGAATAATTTATTGGATGTAAATGGAACTTCTTTCAGATGCTTCGTTAGTTGACCCCCAGGTGTTTAGCGTGCACTTAGTGGCTGGTGTGGAGAACGAATTTTTGCCGTTGATAGTACTTGGGACAAATGCTGTGGAAACTTGACTGTATTGAACACCCATAATTATATTGTAGAATAAATTATCTTGCTCACTTCAAACAAAACTCATGAGCATATCTTCAAACTATATACAAGCCTGTTGGAACATTAAATCCTGCCATTAATTTTTAGCAGTTACCCCAGGTGCATATTTTGGCAACTGTACGCTGCTGATACCAGAAATAACCCTTTATGTACCGGCGACGTCCATTCAATTTCATTCTAGTTATACTTAGACGATTGTGTGCAGTATAAGAAGCATCTGTGGTAGTAAAAAGGGTTAAGCGAGACAGTTGGAAACCTGCTAATTGCTGGAGGCCATTTTTTAAACTGATTAAAATTGTCTAACAGTAGCCAGAATAAAGTTAAAATGACAGCGCCGGTACAGAAGGGGTTAATGAAGCGACCCCTCCCTCCTACCCTCCTACCCATCCTGCTTCTGCCACTCATTTCCGACCGTAAACATTATTCTGGTTTTCCTTCATTACACTAGCTTACATAATTTCTTTACATGTACTGTACGTAATTTCAGTGCTCGCGGGAGTTAATTTATGTTTTAGTTACTGCACCGAGCCTTAACATATATGACCAGAAAGCTTTTATCCAGTTCGGTATAACTTATTGCTCTACAACTAATGGTCAGGTTTATATAATATGAAATTACCTTGATCCCTATGACCATTTATGATCCAGGGAGGGATAAACCTCAAACAAAAACTGCATGCATTGTGGATGTATGTGGCGGTGTTAGCACCACACAGGTTGTATGTGGCGGTGTTAGCACCACACAGGTTGGCATCCCTCTTCGGACGGCCTTTCATTATAGATTGTGAATACATCCCAATATTTCTGGAAAGCTTTCTCTTTCATTTGTTTAATTGCAATTATCTGATTCCGTATAACCTACATCACATCGATAACATCCTTGTTTATCACTTTTCTTTCTGTTATTATTGTTACTGTGCTATCCACTGCCCTTACATAAATCTTATCCACCATACTCAGTTTATTTATTTCAATGTAGCACTTGCACTTAGTTCGTTTTGCATACATGATTTCTGATGAATCACAACTTCCTAATACTATACAAAAATATTTCTCATCGCAGTGCTAGTTTACAGTACCATAATGTATGTATGATGATTCATTGATTACTATCTGAAAAATCAGTAACATTATAGGTCGTCCAGCTTGCTCAGTTAATAAGGTCTCTGCTTCCCATCCTGCATACTTGTGTTCAATCCCCGTTCAGGTTTTCTTAGCTATAGCTGGCAGTTACCATCTTCCCTTGAGCAAGGGAGATGAATAATGATCTCTGTTTGATAAAAGAAGGTCAAGTGCTTGTGAATCCTCAAAGGAGGAGCTACGAGCGCTATATAACTAACCAGACGAATATTATTATATATTGTTATCCAACTACAATTTGTATGGTAGCACAATACCCGAGAAATATTAGGCCTACCGTTACCGTACACATAGAGGATGTAGGACCAGCAGGAGAAGACCAGACTACCTCCCCCACCCCCCTTCCATCCCCGTCCCAAGAACATACGGCAGCCCAAATGATGACCTCAGTGAGGAGCGAGATCCATATCCCTAGACATTGCAGGTTTCACGAAATTATGGTGACCTACGAGAAGGAGGTGGACCTGAGCCACATCAAGCTGGACCTGTACCATGTCAATATTCCCACCCCCATGATATCCCTGTAGTGTCCTGGATCCCGCAAGGGCAGGCAAAGGAGACTGCTAGTTCGGGCAAGAAAACAACCCAAGCTTTACCAGTTCTCCAGGATCAGAGAAGCAGTAATCTAATAACCCCCCCCCCCCCAATAGCTTGTAATTGGTGCAATTAGGACCATGGGACCCGCAGCCCAATCCAAGCCGGAGCCATATATAAGCCCCCTAGAACAGGCCCAGCACACTTAAGTCCAGCTATTGGTCATGAGCACAGGGCCTCCACCTCTCCCTCCCTCCTGCATCTTACGGCTCTCCTCTGTTAAACAAGGTACAAAGGATCTTGAGATATTTTTTAACACTTACGCTGCGGGCATATTTCCGCCTGTTTCCGCTATATTAGGGCTCATTCAGGCACTCCTGAATTATTAAACAAGTGTCTGAATGAAATATAATGTATTCAGCCAAAATCTAGATGAAAATCGCTTCAAAATTACGCCAGAACGAGCTTCGTAGCATGCAGGATTCACCCGCAGCGCTACCATAGATGTTATGCCCTGATTTTATTCAGGTTTAGCTATTAGTTGAGGTGAGTTCTTTCAAGACTGGGACTTCAGAGTGCATACAATACATGCAAAAAAGACAGTAGAGGATATATATAATACCAAAATATAGTTTATTTCGCTTAATCTCTACGTGCACGTATTTGAGGAAGAATATATTATTATGTTCTATCCAACAACCAACTCCACTCCCAAAATCGATTGATGAAATATTACAAACACATGTGGCAGTCCGTGGACTCGAACCAAGGATGCTCACACCGAAAATCAACACCTTATGCACTGTGCCACGAAGACAGTCAAAGAATGGTGGACACTGCCTACGATTCATTATGCAACTTCGAATCCTGCACATCAATCCAAGCATGCACACACATCCCAACTGCAACTCACGTAGGCCATGCATATGTGAATGGAAAGAGCAATTAATGGGGCCTTAACCACTAGGGAAGTCCTCTCGACAAATTACTCCTGAACCAATATCAATTATTATGTTCTATCCAACAACCAACTCCACTCCCAAAATCGATTAATGAAATATTACAAACACATGTGGCAGACCGTGGACTCGAACCCAGGATGCTCACACCGAAAATCAACACCTTATGCACTGCGCCACGAAGACAGTCAAAGAATGGTGGACACTGCCTACGATTCATTATGCAACTTCGAATCCTGCACATCAATCCAAGCATGCACACACATCCCAACTGCAACTCACGTAGGCCATGATACGATATAAGGGCAAAGGGGAAAGAGGGTGTGTGGTAACCACCGAGGAATATGTCTTCTAAGCGTAGTAGGGAAGGTATACAGTAGGGTAGTGATTGAGAGAGTGAGAGTGAGAACGGATAAATGGATAGGCGACGAGCAGGGAGTTTTAGGAAGGGAAGAGGATGTGTAGATCAGATTTTTACCCTGAATTGTGTTGTGGAGAAATATCTGGAGATGAAACAAAAGGTGTATGTTGCCTTTATGGACTTGGAGAAGGCCTATGACAGAGTGGATAGAGAAGGTTTGTGGAAAGTACTTAGAATATACGGAGTAGATGGCAAGTTGCTGAAAGCAGTGAAGAGCATGTATGAGGGTGCAAAGGCGGCAGTATGTGTGGAGAGTGAGCAGAGCGAGTTCTTTGACCTGAATGTTGCTTTGAAGCAGGGGTGTATGATGTCCCGGTGGTTGTTTACTGTATATATGGATGGAGTCATGCAAGAAATACTATCAAGAGCAGTGGATGTTGGTGTATCGCTGAAAAGGGAGGGAATTGAGTGGAAGCTACCTATACTGCTGTTTGCGGATGATACAATTCTGATGAGTGATAATGAATGGGAGTTGCACGGTCTGGTAAATGAGTTTGGAACAGTGTGCGAAAAAACAGAATTTGAAGGTAAATGCGGGGAAGAGCAAGGTTATGGTCTTCGAAAGGGGTGAAGTCACAGAGTGTGAGGTAAAGCTGAACGGTCAGGCTATGGAGATCATCAACTCTTTTAAGTATCTGGGCAGTGTGTTGAGTAAAGATGGGATATGGATGAAGAAGTGCAGGAGAGGGTACAACAGGGGAAGAGGGTTGTAGGAACGTTGAAAGCAGTAACAAGAAATAGGGTGGTCAGTATGGAAGTGAAGAAGTCCTTGCATGACAGTGTGGTAATCTCGACACTGACTTACGGAAGCGAAGAATGGACGTTGGTTGAGAGACTCAGACCAAGAGTGATAGCAGTGGAAATTAATTACTTAAGAAGTGTGTGCGGAGTTACATGGAGGGATAGACAGACTAATGAGGAAGTAAGAAGGAGGTGTGGTGTGGAGGTAGATGTGCTGGAAAGTGTGAAAAGGAACAACTTGAGATGGTTCGGCCATATGGAACGTATGGAAAGTGAGAGAATGACTAAGAGGGTGTACGAGAGCGAGGTGGAGGGCCAGAGAGGGAGAAGTAGACCGAAAGAGAGGTGGAAGGATGGAGTGAGGAAGTATATGAACGAAGGCGGTTCTGGTTGGGGGGAGGGGCGTCGACTGACTGGGGACAGAGGTGCATGGGGGCGGTTCATTCGTGGCCACCCCTTCGGGGACCACGGCGTCGGGCAATAGATAGATAGATATATAGATACAATAACATAAATACAATCTGAATCACTATACTTCCAGCACGATCGAGGATCTAGATGGAGATCAGGTATTATAAGTTAGTTTAGTGATAATTTGCTAAACAGTAACTGATTTGCGTATCCTTATGAAAAGTGTAGTGAGAGGTAGTCGAATACCTAAATAGTAACGTTATCTCTAGGTATGATATTTGTAAGTAATTTATAAATGACGAGGACAATATACAGAGTTAAATGTACTAATACTCTACTCTTATATTTCACCTTGCGCACTGGTGTGAATCTTGAAAGTGGAGTCAGGATTGGTGGACGCTAGTTATATACCACTTGTACAATTGTGGTAGAGTCAATGTGTGGACTCTAACTCTTAAACACTTTGAGTAATTATGACAGAGTCGATATCTTGTGGACTCTAACTATTTCAGCACTTGTACAATTTAGGGTAGAGTCAATGGGTGTGGACTATTTTCTTATACACCTGCGCACTGGTGTAATTTAACAGAGTTGATACTTGTTGACTCTGAATGACTTAGCCTTGTCACTGGCATTGACTAAGTACAATATTTTCCAATATTGATTCCGATATACACTGGGAATTCACTAACAGCTTGTAGTCTTCTGGGTCTCCGTCTGCCGTCTAAGTGGGCCTGTCGTGTGAAGTAAGTTACAGATGGGTTGATGGGCTTTAGGTCTTAAATGTGGCTCCGTAACTATAATTAAATAGTTGGGCACCGCATATAGCCTACAGATTAGGGTTACTCGACTATCCTGACCGTTATATCAACCGGTGATGAAGTCTTGTTCAGGTACTCTTGGATTTGGGTCTTAAATATAGTGCCTCAGTTATGACGAAATAGCACTGTATCGGGCTAACGCAAGAAGACGGGGTATTTGTCTTTCTCGACTGCCTCTCACCGTTGTAAAAGGTTCAAGGGGCTCGGGGCGGTTTTTAAGCCTTTTAGTTGCAATGTCTAATGGTATGCCACAGACAAAATTCACCTAGGACTTTTATATGCATAGTGCCTGTGAAGGTATCTCGCAAAGCCCTTACTTTCACAAGTGACCGTGGTATGCCAAGATCTCTTGTGAAGAGGTAGAGTACGGTGTTTAAACCTTTCAGTTACAATTGTCTGGTGGTATGCCAACAGACGAACTGTACCGAGGACTTTATATGCAGAGTGCCTGTGAAGGTATCCCGCAAAGCCCTTACTTTCACAAGTGACCGTGGTATGCCAAGATCTCTCATGAAGAGGTAGGGGGGCGGTTTTTAAACATTTTAGTTGCACTTGTCTGGTGGTATGCCAACAGACGAAATGCACCTAGGACTTTATATGCAGAGTGCCTGTGAAGGTGTCTCGCAAAGCCCTTTCCCATACAAATGACCGTGGTATTCCAAGATCCCTTGTGAGGAGTCAGAATGCAGTTTTAATAGAAGAGTGTTAACCCACTGAGCCCCAGCTAGTTATAAATAAATGTACCACCAGGGACCAGCAGGTTTTGAAAAAAAAAAATCCAGAAACAATAGCGAATGGGTTAGGAATGAAGGAAAAACCACAAAAAAACGATCAAAAAGAGGTCCTACGGAGCCCCCGAAAGTCGATTTTACAAGAGTAAAAAATTGAAGGCAATAACCCCCCAAAACCATGTTTTTGCGCGCTCACGCGCACGCGGTTGGACTTTGAAGTTTTCAACCATCGGCATGGTTGCGTGGGATACTTACACAGTTCCCATACAAATCTGAGCCCTCTAGGTGCCATAGGACCAGAGTAATTAACACTGACGCAACGTATGTGACGCTGGAGTTTAGCGTTACATACATTGCCGACGCACTGTTTGCGTCGCTGGGGCTCAGTGGGTTAAGGGGTAGGTATGCCTGGATCCCTTAACTTCCTACTACTAAAGCAGAACCTAAGAAAGGCATCTATGTTAACTAATGGTATGCCACTAGTAACAAAGATCCTCTACTAGGATGCAGTGCTTGCATTTCAAATAATAACACTTTGAAGTGTAGGTATGCCTGGATACTTCAACCTTTTACTATTCAAGGTGCAGCCTATTAAAGACGTATTTATGTTAGCTGATGGTATGCCACACCTAACAAGGATCCCTCAATAGGTTTTAACTCCTCAGACAAGTAGACTTCGGTATGCCGTCTATCTCCTTGAATCGGAGGGGAATCCTGACGATTCTCAACTTGGTAGGCCAGTGATCGAGAAGCCTCAGAATTGCTTACCCTTTCTAGATTTCACTGACATGGCATTGGCAATTACTGTGTGGTACCCGTTCACCCCTTGAGTACAGCAAGGGCGTGAGTGAGCATCCTCCTGTTGTTGTGAGGAGTCCTTCTTATGCTGATGGGAACTTTGTTTGTCTTAGTTTTTATTGTAGCACTCAATTATAAGGGAGCGCTATATATACAGTAGACTGTGGTTGACATAGCATGATGGTAATAAAGTACTTATATTAAGATCAGAGAAAGAAGACAAGAGAATATGGTTCTCAGTAAAAATAAAACAATACTACATGGAACAGCATTCTGGGGTTTGAATTTACGGCGAGCGTATGCCGTTACAAGGAGTGGCAAGCGTAACAAGTGAATGTGGGGATGCGCAGTAAACATAACACAGTTTTTGGAATATAGTGAACATAGTATTTAATTTCGACAATGGAGCTGCTGTTTTTCGTTATAACAGTATAGTAGTGAGGCATTCAAATTCGATGATCGGTGAAAATTAAGGATTGATTTGATCCACTCTTTAGTATATTATTAGAGCATAAATAAGGGTAAGGGTTATAGCATAGATGACATGAGATATTTTAGTTAATAATTATTAATTTTAACAGAAGAAATTATAATCAGATTAATACATAAGTAAAAGTGTTCTAGTTTTCATAATTAATATTAAGCGTCTTACGGCGAGCTATCGTGTTACAAGGAATGGTAAGCAGAATAAGCGAAGGTGGGAATGCGTGGTACACGTACAAGGTATTTGGAAGGTAGTGAACGCTGTATTTAAGTAAGATAATATGGTTGATTTATCAGTGCAATAGTACAGTAGTGAAGGCACTTAAATTAATGTTGTGGAAAAAGTAAGGAATAAGTTTGGTCAACTCTTAGTATATTATTATAGTATACTGATGATGGTTTCTGTAACATAGAGGACATGAAGTATTATTATAGTATACTGATGATGGTTTCTGTAACATAGAGGACATGAAGTATTATTATAGTATACTGATGATGGTTTCTGTAACATAGAGGACATGAAGTATTATTATAGTATACTGATGATGGTTTCTGTAACATAGAGGACATGAAGTATTATTATAGTATACTGATGATGGTTTCTGTAACATAGAGGACATGAAGTATTATTATAGTATACTGATGATGGTTTCTGTAACATAGAGGACATGAAGTATTATTATAGTATACTGATGATGGTTTCTGTAACATAGAGGACATGAAGTATTATTATAGTATACTGATGATGGTTTCTGTAACATAGAGGACATGAAGTATTATTATAGTATACTGATGATGGTTTCTGTAACATAGAAGACATGAAGTATTATTATAGTATACTGATGATGGTTTCTGTAACATAGAGGACATGAAGTATTATTATAGTATACTGATGATGGTTTCTGTAACATAGAGGACATGAAGTATTATTATAGTATACTGATGATGGTTTCTGTAACATAGAGGACATGAAGTATTATTATAGTATACTGATGATGGTTTCTGTAACATAGAGGACATGAAGTATTATTATAGTATACTGATGATGGTTTCTGTAACATAGAGGACATGAAGTATTATTATAGTATACTGATGATGGTTTCTGTAACATAGAGGACATGAAGTATTATTATAGTATACTGATGATGGTTTCTGTAACATAGAGGACATGAAGTATTATTATAGTATACTGATGATGGTTTCTGTAACATAGAGGACATGAAGTATTATTATAGTATACTGATGATGGTTTCTGTAACATAGAGGACATGAAGTATTATTATAGTATACTGATGATGGTTTCTGTAACATAGAGGACATGAAGTATTATTATAGTATACTGATGATGGTTTCTGTAACATAGAGGACATGAAGTATTATTATAGTATACTGATGATGGTTTCTGTAACATAGAGGACATGAAGTATTATTATAGTATACTGATGATGGTTTCTGTAACATAGAAGACATGAAGTATTATTATAGTATACTGATGATGGTTTCTGTAACATAGAGGACATGAAGTAAGGAATAAGCTTGGTCAACTCTTAGTATATTATAAGAACATAAGAAAATGGGAGGTTGCAGAAAGCCGATTGGCCTAAGCAAGGCAGATCCCTGTCCCACACAACCCCAATTACAAAGCCCAATTATTGGCTCAACACTCTAATACCCTGAGGATCATCTTACCAAAACGGTTAGAGATTAACGCAGGATTACGGGGTCTGCAGAGCGCTGATTGGCCCAACCCTGCTGATCCCCCTTCACACCCAACCCTTCTCGTCCATATGCTTATCCAATTTTATCTTAAAGCTCCCTATCGTTTCTAATCCCACTATAGCACTTGGTAGTCCATTCCACCCATCTACAACTCTGTTACCAAACCAATATTTGCCTATATCTTTTCTGAAACGAAATTTATCTAATTTGAAACCATTGGTACGAGTTCTTTCGCTATCACTGAGCTTTAGTACATTTGTCATGTCCCCTTTGTTAATCCCACTAACCCACTTGAACACCTCTATCATATCCCCTCTAACTCTGCGTCTCTCTAACGAATGTAAGCCTAATTTCTTCAACCTTTCTTTATACGGAAGATTTCTAATATTATGGATCATTTTTGTCATTCTACGTTGTACTCTCTCCAATGAATCTATGTCCATTCTGTAATAAGGACACCAAAATTGAACAGCATAATCCATATGGGGTCTCACTAATGACAAGTAAAGTTTTAAGATAACATCAGCATTTCTGTTACTCACACTCCTTGAGATGAACCCGAGAATCCTGTTTGCCTTGTTTCGAACGCTTATACACTGTTGTCTAGGCTTCAAATCATTGCTAACAAACACACCTAGATCTTTCTCACAATTCGAGTTTTCTAATTCCACATTAGCTAGTTTATATTTAACATTTGTATGCATCTTCCCTATAATAATAATAATAATAATAATACTTTATTTCAGACTCACACAGTACAGAGGGGACCATACTGGGGTCCATATATACCTTACAGTAACATAAATATATATAAATATATATAAGCTACTGTACATAGGCTACATAAAATAAAAAGAAATTAAATAATACCCAGCTTGCTATCATGTAGTTCACAGCACTGCCTCAACCAAAAAAAGTGGTCATCAAACTACTGTGTTACCAAAACCACTGTCCTAATTGTGTACAGTACCATGCCTCACATCATTTAGCTTCCGGTACAGTATGTTGCTACAGTACAGTATAGGAATATCGGTACTGTACTGCACTATGAGGATCAGTACCGGTATGCTAATTCTGTAGAGTAGCAGACCTGAAATCATTACTTAAGGTTAAATATAGAGCAACTTCCTCCAGTGTGCCTGGATCCTGGAGGTGTACACTATGCTTGGAGTTTGTAGCATTTTAATGATCCTGTTCTCAGAAGTGTTAAGGCGCTGAATGAATTTATATGTTAGCTTTCTAATGAGTGATTTGTAACAGTGTAAGTTCATATAGGCACATAGCGTACTTGTACTCTCATATTTTGAGAGCCCCAGAAACATTTTCATGATATTGTGATATGAGATACTTAGTCTATTCACTGTAATTTTCTTATAGTTCCACCATAGTTGTGCTGTATACATTGGTGAGCAGTAGGAGTTGAACAATGTTATTTTTGTATCCCATGTGCACATATGAAATTTTCTTAATATTGAATTTCCCTGCATGTAAAGTTGCCTTCGCTGACGACCCATATCCTCATCATCTGAGCGATCACATGAAATATAGTGTCCTAGATACTTTACTTTACTTACTTCTTCAATAATTTCTTCATACAAATGGAATTTAGGTAGCTTTGATTTCAATAGAAGGTTAGATTTAAATATTATGATATTGCTCTTTATAGGATTAAATTTGACTGAATGTTCGATTCCAAATTTTTCACATACTCTTAATATTTTATCCAGTCCTGCTCCAGAGGGCGCGATTAAGGCTAGGTCATCAGCATACATGAGATGATTTACAATGGTGCTGCCAATACAGCACCCAGTGCGAGTCTTGTTCAGCTCCAGACTAAGATCATCCATGTAGACGTTGAAAAGATACGAAGACAATATCCCCCCCTGCCTAACACCATTGGTTACGGCGAAAGAGCCTGACAGGATGTTGCCCCATCTTACACACATTTTTTGATTAGCATACCAGAAAATAAGTATCCTAACAATATAGCTAGGCACTCCCCTGTTAACTAATTTTTCAAATAAGGTTTTGTGACACACCCTATCAAAAGCCTTACTTGCATCAAGAAAACAAGAGAAAATTGAGCTATTTAGTTTGTTGTATGTATCAATCACTTCTTTCAGCACATATATGCATTGGTCTGTGCCGTGATTTTTCTTAAAGCCAAACTGATTGCTGCTGGTGACAATATATGCAGACATTCTTTCTAGCATTATCATTTCAACTACCTTACTCACCACACTAGCAAGTGCTACTGGGCGGTAGTTGTCTTTTGCTGTAATTTTACCTGATTTATCTTTAATGACAGGAACAAGTATTACGGATATCATAGACTCCGGCAGGACACCATGCGTAAATAGACTGGTGATGCAAGAACTAAGTTTATCTATTAACAACTTATCTGCATATTTAAGATGTTCTGCATATATACCATCCAGCCCACAAGCTTTATTTAGGTTAAGTTTTCTTATGTCATTCTCAAGATCACTTTCAGTCACTTTAATGTCTTCATAATTACTATCTTTCACATATTGAATTGCACCATTAGTAGACCTTTGGTTTACACTGTTAAGTAGTTCCTTAAAATGAGTTTTCCATAAGTCAGCAATGTTCTCTTCACCCGTAACCCCCTCAACACTGACAGGTAATGGTGTGTTACAATTTTGCATGGATCTGATGTCCTTCCAAAAACAGTTAGTATCCTTTTCTGCCAGACTCTTTGCAAGGGCTTCCTTCCTTAATTGGTTTTAATTTTGCTTAATAAATCTAATGGCATATTTGGTCCTAGCCTTTGCTCTTTTGTGAAGTTCAAATATAGGCCCCTGTCTAGGCTGACCTACTTCAAGCCAATGAGACCTAGCATCTCTGGAGGCCTGATACAGGTCAGCCACATAGTCTTTAATACCTTGCATTTGTCAATGTTAAACTTCATCTGCCAATTTACTGACCATTCGTGTAAGGTATCTAGATCCCTTTGGAGGCACTCTATATCTCTATCTGAATCAATTGTTCTCCCCATTTTGGTATCGTCTGCAAATTTACTTATCTTACTAGTTATACCTAAATCAAGGTCATTTATGTATATAACAAACAACAGAGGACCTAATACAGATCCCTGGGGGACACCACTTTTGACTGCTCCCCATTCTGACTTCGTACCATTTATGCTGACTCTCTGCTTCCTACCAATTAGCCATGACCTAATCCATCCCAACAACGCCCCACCTATGCCATGCGCCTCAACCTTTCTCATCAATCTCTCATGGGGGACTCTGTCGAAAGCTTTACTGAAATCTAAATATATTATATCATATGACTTGTCATTATCTACTGCTTCATATACCTCTGAGAAAAAACTAAGCAAATTAGTAAGGCAAGAACGTCCCTGAGTGAATCCATGCTGAGAAGAATTTATTAAATTAAATGTATCTAAGTGGTTTCTAATTTTACTAGCAATAATTGACTCTAGTAGCTTTCCTATGATTGATGTAAGACTAATGGGACGGTAATTGGATGCTATTGATTTGTCACCTTTTTTGAAGATCGGAACTACGTTTGCAAGCTTTCAAGCTTCTGGAACTATACCTGTCTCCAATGACTTGTTAAATAAAAATGTTAATGGGTAACTTAACTCATCCCTACATTCTTTTAATACTCTAGCATATACCTCATCAGGACCAGGCGATTTATGAGGTTTCAGTCTGTCAATTTCCTTAAGCACATCATTTCTACTTATAGTAACCGTACTTAACCTATTTTCTATACTATCGCTATATACCTTACGGACTTCTGGAAACTGTGCCAAATTTTCATTAGTGAAAACGGAAAGAAATTGACTATTTAATGTACTGCACATTTCTAAATAATTTTCTGTCATTTCTCCTATCGAAGTTTTAAGGGGACCAATTACATCTCTAACCTTGGATTTATATAGTTGGTAAAAAGCTTTAGGATTATTTGTTGAGTCATTGGCAACCTTAATTTCATAATTTCTGTTTTCTTTCCTAATATCCTTTTTTACCTGTCTTGATAGATTCTGATAGTAAGCAAGTAGGTGAATTTCGCCTTTTCTAATTTTTCTATATATTCCTCTCTTTTGTCCTAGAAGATCTAATAGTCTATTATTCATCCATTGGGGTTGGTTCTGTGTTGATCTAAATTTTATTTTGGGGATGTATATATTTTGTGCATTGAATAATGACTTGATAAAATTATCGTATGTATCTACCAAGGTTGACGTCTCTTCCTGACTTAAGATGACAGGTGCCTGAGAAGGGGTACACTCATTTGGACACCTGGATCGACTTAATTTTTTGACCATAGGGTCCGCTAATAGGGCTCTTCTTAACCCACCATAATTGGCTTTTCTAAAGTCAGGTATTAATGTTGTATTCTCTCTGGCATTACCTTTCCATTGTATATTAAAGGTGGGGGCTCATGGTTTGAGGTAAACATGGAATGATAATCGCCAAGCTGTACATAAATAGCTTGCAAAATGCAATGGCACTGAAATAATTATTAACAATGGTATAAAGGATTTTGTGGATCGTCTATACCAGGCCTGTGACGTCACACCAGTATAAGTCCACCATCCAGTCTAGGATAAGGATACTGGTGTGACGTCACTATGACGTCACAGGCCCGGTATAGACGATCCGCAAAATCCTTATACCATTGTTAATAATTATTTCAGTGCCATTGCATTTTGCAAGATAATTATGTACAGCTTGGCGATTATCATTCCATGTTTACCTCAACCCATGAGCCCCCACCTTTAAGATACACAGAATTGTGGTCACTATTTCCTAGGTGGTCCCCTATCTCTACATTATTTACCATATGTTCATTGTTACTGAAAACTAAATCGAGAATATTATTACCTCTAGTCGGCGTATCTATGAATTGAAATAAAAAACTATCTTGTACTACCTCTATAAACTCCTCAGAATCAGAGTCTCCTATTTGATGCTGCCAATCTATATTCGGAAAATTAAAATCCCCCATAATGCACACATTGCTAAACCTTGATGCCATTTTAATTTCCTCCCATAATGACGTTCCGTCATTTCTACTCATATTTGGCGGTCTATACATAACTCCAATAACTATGGTCTCACTACCTTCGTTAACCTCTACCCAAACACTTTCATTATCGTTATTTTGTCTAATACCTGATTTAATACAGCTTTTTAATGTACTCCTGACAAACACTGCTATACCGCCACCCCTCTTACTTGTTCGGTCATATTTAAACAAACTATATCCTGGTATATCAAATTCTGCTAAAAAATGCCTGGTTTCTGTATTAATCCACGTTTCAGTTAGCGCTATTATGTCTATATTTTCTTTGCTAACAAGGGCTCTAAGTTCGTTCATTTTGTTACATAGACTCCTACAGTTTGTGTAATATACTCTCAATTTACTTCTTTTCTTTATACCTAATTTACCTTTGTTTTTAGCGACATTTCCATCTTCCGTTGCACCATCACTACTATCATTTGCATTATAGTCATCATTTTTAGCATGAGACTGAATATCCTTATCGCTTTCGCCTGACGCTAAAAAATTTCCATTTAACCTCTCATTTACACTCTCAATATTTCTGTTCAAAACCCAACAACCACCCTATCTAAAGAGCTAGCTAATGTAGAAACCCCTAACCGTGAAAGATGAACCCCATCCCTTGAGTACATCCCATCTCTCCCATAGAAACTATCCCAGTTATCAATGAATGGTATTGCTTTTTCTTTGCAATATTTCTCCAAACGGCAATTGACACCAATCGCCCTGGATGTCCATTCCTTGGGAACTCCTCTTCTGGGTAGGATACAATGTACTACAGGGATCCCTCCCTTCATCCTAACTTTATCTAACACATCCCGATACTGCTGCAGCAGTTCCTCACTTCTACCCTTACCAACATCGTTACTCCCGGCACTGAGACAGATAATGGGGTTATCTCCACTATCTTCCAAGATGTGGTCCATCTTCTCTAAAACCCTCCCAACTCCATGGCCAGGCAGACACACAACCTTCCTAAGTTTAGTGCGGGTAGCCCTAACTAAATGTCTTACCATGGAGTCGCCCACAATCGACACAGACTTACCTTCTCGGGACACAGATTTACCTTTCCCTCGGGAGGATCCAGCAGCTGCAGTTGGAGAACCCCCGGTGGTGGCAGAAGCTCCCTTGGTGGTGGTGGTGGTGGTGGGGGTAGTGGTGGTGGTAGGTAGCACAGCGTCAGAGGTTGGAGCTGAGTCGGCGGCAGGCACTTCGGTTATCCCTCCCTTATCCTGACTATCTTTTCCCTCATATTCGTCTCGCAAAAGAGAGAATGTATTTGTCACACTCATACCTATTCTACTATCCTGCTTCTTGAGTGTGACTTTCCCACCCGTATTTTTAACAACCTGCCATGAATAGAATTTTTCATCAACTTCCTCCCTTTTCCCCTTACTTGATTTTATTTCCTCTTGGCTAAGCTTGAAAGCTAGATTTTCGTCTTTAATCAAATCCACTTCCCTCTGAAGTTTAACATTAACCTCCCTTAGAGCCAAGACCTCTTCCTTCACCACAACCATCTCCTCTCTTACCTGGAGAATAAGATGATGCAGATCAGTTAGAGACTCGCACTCCATACCTGCCATGATCCCAATAAGCTTAGCGAGGAGCAAGAAACTAAGTACAGAAAACAAAAACAAGTAAACTAACAGCTAAAAACTGAGCTATAACACTTTTATATAACACGAGTGCACTGCCCCCAAACACAGGTAGGTGTAATGGTCACTAAAGGTCACTGGTAAGTGGTTCGGGCAGGAGCTCAGATTAACACAACCTTCTCCTGTCACTGACTGAACTAGACTGGAGAACTAGACTAGACTTATTATAGTATACTGATGATGGTTTCTGTAACATAGAGGACATGAAGTATTATTATAGTATACTGATGATGGTTTCTGTAACATAGAGGACATGAAGTATTATTATAGTATACTGATGATGGTTTCTGTAACATAGAGGACATGAAGTATTATTATAGTATACTGATGATGGTTTCTGTAACATAGAGGACATGAAGTATTATTATAGTATACTGATGATGGTTTCTGTAACATAGAAGACATGAAGTATTATTATAGTATACTGATGATGGTTTCTGTAACATAGAGGACATGAAGTATTATAGTATACTGATGATGGTTTCTGTAACATAGAGGACATGAAGTATTATTATAGTATACTGATGATGGTTTCTGTAACATAGAGTACATGAAGTATTTTTCGTTGATCGTGTTGATCATACACAACAAATTGGTAATCAAGTTAGTACATAAGAGGCCTCTCGAAGTCAAGGGTCCTACGAACCAAATCACAGTTTCGAGTAATAAGGGGTTAAAGTCTAAGAAAGGTACTGCACTCCAAAATTATACTCCTATGACAATATTATACATCAGTGAAAAGCTCTCGACCTGACAAATAAAAATGATGGTGTTTTTTTCTGAAAATCTGAAAATAATAATAAAACACCATAAAACACCAAGGCGTGTGTTTTTTGTGTATGTGTTTATTGTTCAATTTAAATTCAAACATGATAATTTCAGAGTACTTGATAACACTAAGAAGCAGTTCAAATTTGAAAGCAATATTCCAAAAATTCTGTGTTTTATGCGTGTTTTTCGTTCGACATGTTTTATGGTGTTTTATCAAAACATACAAAATGCATATAAATTATTAAGGTAGTATGATCAAAAGAATGAGTGTACACATTGTAAAGAAAAATCATAGCAGTGTTTTTGTGGAAATTCGTAATTATTAGGTAAAACACCAACAAACACATAGTGGTGTTTTTTTATGTACCCGTAAATGTTATACGATTACATTCATACTTGGATTATTACAACACTTTGCAATAACTAGGAGACAGCCGAAACATTTAAGCAAAATTCCTAAAATTGCGTGTTTTATGCATGTTTTTCCATCTATCTGTTTGGTGGTGTTTTATTAAAACATAAAAAATGCACACAAATTATATTATAGCATAATCAAAAGATAGAGTGTAAATAAATGGATGAAATCGTATCAGTGTTTGTGTGAAAATCTGTAATTCCTAAAAAACAAACAAACACGTAATGGGTGTTTTTTGTGTATCCGTAATAATGGGCCGATTTATTTCATACTCATATTTTTTAATAACCATGATGTAACTAAGAATTAGTCCAAATTAGAAAGCATAATTCCCATAATTACATTTTAAATTAATTTAATTTCATAAATTATAAGAAAAGACTTAGTTCCTTCGTGTTTGATGTGTGAACAATGGTAATAAAATCATTATAAAGTTGAATATTATTTACCTCTAAACTGCTGCCCAATCCGCTTGTCAATGTGAGAGCCCCCCTCTCACATTGACAAGCGGATTGGGCAGCAGTTTAGAGGTAAATAATATTCAACTTTATAATGATTTTATTACCATTGTTCACACATCAAACACGAAGGAACTAAGTCTAAGTGGGGGGGGGGTTAATAATCGAGGATGTCATCGGCGGGGTCGTCGACATCGGATTCCTCATCCCTACTCTCGTGACCACCACCACCCAATGCATCCTGGGCAGCGAAGAGTTTGGTGTAGAAGTCCTGATAGGCCTGAGGTACAAACGTGGAGAGGTACTTAATGTGATTCACCTTCTTTTTGTTCAGCACCACTCCATTGGGGTACCTCTTGGGCAGGGCGACTTTACAGAGGTCAAAGGTGTCCGGGTTATACTTGTTAGAGCGGCCTTTCTGAAGCTTCCATTCCCGGGCCTCATAGAAGCCATCAGCATACCCACCTGACACCTTGATGCAGTGGGGGTGTTCGTTGGAGGCAATCAGTCGCTTGGCCGCCTTGAACCCCGATGCCGTCTGCCCGGCCTTCGAGACGTGCTGCTGAAGTACCTCGTAGTCCAAAAAGTCATCAGCAGACATACGGACAACGGTAGCAGGATCGGCCTTGCGACAGGACCTCATGTACTTGCAGTAGTCCTCCGTGGTGTACACCTCATGGGGCCGCTGGTGCTTCTCCAGCACACCAAAGTCACGGTCGCAGGGCAGGAAGGAGTGGCCACTCTCAAGGTAGTAGTGGTGTATCCCCGAGAAACGCTTGGAGTGAATGAGGCGAAGATAGTACATATAGTGAAGATAGTGAAGATAGTGAAGATAGTGAAATAGTACAATATTAATGTTTTTATTCTGGCCAGCACAGTTATCGGAAAAGACGATTAGCTTGTACAATCCCTGGGAAGGTATGTGATTCTCGAGGAAGTGGTTGAGACAGCTAGCAACCTCGACTGACCCGTGTTTGGCTTCACTCTCGTTCCAAACATAAAAATATGGATGTTTGGTTTTCAGGTTGTGTATTCCAAGATTGTATGTCCAGAGTTTACAGCGGTAATACTGGGCACTGACAGTCAACTTTGGGGTAGGTAGTGTCTGTTGTAGGTCGACTGCAATCGCTATAATCCCCGGACTCTTATCCTTTATGTAGACATTGATAAAATTCCTCCCAGCAGCTTCATTGGCTTGGTGTGTATGGCGCTGTACAGTAAGAGTTGCGATGGCATCTTGATCTTTCTCTGGGTCAAGGGCTTGTATTTTAATTTTAAGGGTGTCACAAGTTGAACATGTGTCGCTACGAGGGGCTTGGATACTTATTTTATATTCCTGGACCTTCGCCTTAAACCTGGACTCAATCATTGGGGTGGTCCTTCTTCACTAAATAATCTTGAAAAGCCTTGTAAAGTCCGTGCCAGATTGATCCAGGGGGCAGGTAGAGTTATTCGGGATTCTTCATTCTAGAGTAGTGCGACTGAAGTGTGGGCAGCTCGTTACAAAAATCTCGCACCACAGTAAGGAGAATGTCACTGGTTTTGTTTGGTGGTTCTTTGCGGCCCCGCTGGTCTGGTGTCAGTGTCCCACTTGGTGAGGAAGCAGCCTGGTCATCACATTACGCACTCTTTTATGTGTAACGCCATGCATGTTCTCAAAGGCGACCATACACACATCTTGTTTAATATTATTGCTCATGACACTGTATGAACGAGTAACACTGTGACGGCTCTCCCTCCCTTTCACCCGCACTCTCTTACTCTCACAATCACTAACTCGGCACAGAATATAATTAGGTTGGGCATCGTGGCTGCCCAGTCCCGAGTAAGCATCGAAAGCTGTTTGCACATGATCCCTCCCCACCTTATCATAGCACTTCATAGTACAACTACACGGGGGCCCCAAAACACGAGCCCCTACAACAGTGCCCTTATGAGAAACATACTCGGCACCACGATCTCTTTTACTCTTCCTAACTACACTTTTCCAGGTTTCAGGGTGCCGTTTTCTACTAGACATCAATGGTGAACCTTCCCCCACATCTGAATCACTAGTATCACTCATTATTCAGCCTCAAACACATTGAAATATGGGTAAAAACAGGGAGAGCAAGTGAGCGTGACCAGTTAAAGACTCCCGCCATGTGACTGATGTGGGGAGGTGCGAGACGGCGGCTCTGATTGGCCGGGAGCAGCGACGTAAACACGTGGGAACATAGCCGCCCTCCCATTGGTCAGCCGCGCGCGGCGGCTAGGCCCATATACCTCCGCTTTGCCCTACTTCATCCATACATTTATCGAGTCAAAAAACGAGACGCTCAACCCTATGCCACGTGCACATAAGGGCGAAATTCCCAATTCGGTCTTCACAGCATGATAGAGCGTGCTGCCACCTATTGGGAACCAGCGAAAACTAAAATTCTGTGATTTGGTTCGTAGGCCCCTTGACTTTGAGAGGGTATTTATAATTATTATTACTGGCTGATTATTATGTTATTAATTTTAAATATTATTATTGTCTTAATGATTATTATTATTATTATTATTATTTTTACTGTCTGTCTTAAGTAATGTACTCGATTTCTTATAATTAACATTAGTATAGATTAAAGGTATGTCTGCTGGTGATCCTTACATTAATAATGGAGGGACGGTTTCTTGGCCATTATAAATTTATTTATACACAAAGGACAATGTATTGTTGTTTATCATTTTTACAGGGTAATAACCTTGGGCCTTAAAACTAATTGTATATGGAAATTAACATAGATATTCTAGCTAGTGATCGCCTAGCAGGATAGCATAATTTGGATCATTTCATCAGTAATATTACACATATGTGTTCATCATTAGTATTTCTGTGGGTAAGAGTCTTCTTCCCTTTTCTGTCTGCGGGGTGTTGGGTAGTTTGTGGCAACTTCTCCTCTTTAGCTACGATCGTGTTGTTGGCAGGTTTCTATCTCAGTTCTCCCTTTCTTCTGTCTTCCCGTTTGTTCTGTCTCGTTTTCCTCTGGTGCCTTTTGTTTCCTATTCATGGGTAACTTCCTTCTTCTCGTTATTTTAATAGACATCGGCAAATATTCCCTAATTATGAGCAATGTTGCGGTACATTTGCCTTTGACAGCGCTGCATTGTCTCAAGAGATGTGACGCCCGAGTCTCAGTGCCCAGGCAGCCGTGCTGGAGAGCGGAGGAGAGACTGCCGCGCTCACTTACACTCGTCCCCACAGGCTTTAACATTTTCTCTGTGGGGTGTTTTAGGCTATTTAGGGCATATTCAGGCACTCCTGAATGATTAATCAAGCATTTGCATTAAATTAACTGTATTCTGCCAAAAACTAGGTGAAAATAGCTTCAAAATGAGACCAGAACGAGCTCCGTGGGTGGCGGGGTTCACCCGCAGTGTTGCCATACACACGCGAGAAAACTGCTAATTATTAGCTCTTGCTTGCTCGGTAACACTGTTGTGAGACTCCCGCGTGAGAGACAGTCTACCTCAGTGAGCCGCTCGCTGCTCTGAGGGTCGGAGATGGGCCCCTCACGCTCCCGCCCAGTGACACTCGATTTCTACGGCTTTTACAGGCTTTTAACACCTTACGAGCGGCCTATGCGGTTTATTTATATGTACCGCCCAGCGGGGTGTTTTTAGCCAAAATAGGGCTTTTTACGTGATCATTTTCATGCCTAAATAAGACCCAGAACGTAAAACAAGTATCTATCCCTGAAAGGGCATAAACAGAGCTTTCGAATGACACCATAACGATCCTTTTATGATGGCTAGTTTTCTTGCAATAACCGTGCAACGCGAGTGCAAAAAGCATGTAATTAGGCACTTTTCCCCATACAATTCCGTATATAGCGAGTGAGAGAGGGAGGGAGGAGGTGGGATTCGTGTCAGTAGGTTCGCCGCGGTGGTCTGGAGCAGTCATACGCTCGCTACTCTCCTGCCACCACTTGTCTCTCTCTCTCAGCAACATTACGTGCTGAAATTGACACACGACCTATGTCGAGCGCCGCCACATAGTCCAGCTTTATTTAACTCGACTTATGTTGCTCGCCGCTAATTAAGGGTTAAAGCCTGGAAATTGCTGTAAATTGCCAGGACATTCTAGAAGATCACCCGCAGCCAATGGGTTAAGAGCCTGTATATTGCTTTAAATTGCCATAGCGTTCTAGAACGTCTCCCGCAGTCATAGGATTAAAAGAATCGGTTTCAGATAGACAAATGGGGCCACAAAGTTAGAAAGAGAATTCTGACAAACGAGTCCTCGAACCGACAAGTAAACAAAATGAAGCTGTGGAGGAGCCTTGCCTGGAGCTGCAGGAATTCAAAGGCCTACTCAACCCTAAAGATGATTATTTTGAGCAGTTATCACCGGGAATGGAAAGGGGAGCTTCCACATACACTACGAGAGTGGCAACAAGGCTACCCCTGAAATAAGCAAGCCAAGGAGTTGGAGGGACGTTCCGCCACTTGAAGAAGGTCTAACAGCCTGACGCCCTAGGATAACACACCACCCCTGACCTCTGCAGAACAGCCCCTTTTTTCCCTACAGCAGCAGGAAGCCACATTGCTCCAAAATTCTCCCCATTGATGCCCAAAAGGTTAGTCATAATCTCTCCATAAAGGGCTTGCCCAACCGACCTTCCCCCGACCTGAGCCAGTGGACTCTCCTGGATCGCCCAGTGACATAAAACTAAGCCCCCTCCCAGCTGTACACCAGACTGCATGTCTGCCCGGCCCGAGAGTTAATCTCTGGACTTCCCCACCAGCCATTACTACCACCCAACACAGATTTCTACAGGGTGCTACAAGAAGCTGCATGGTATTACAGCCCCTAGTACCTGATTGTTGTACAAATTATTGCATATGTATGTATATACTTAGGCACATACCCCATTGCTGGGGGTGGCCGACTCGAGACAGAGCCTGAACAGAAACCTGTAAAGTTCCAATTCTTAGGGTCCAGGACCACTTTCGCGTTCCCTCGCCCCTTTCTCTGTCTCGTTGAATATGAGAAGGAGGATTCCTAGCGTCCTGCCCCCTGCATATACATGTATTAATTGTATGTCCATTTATTATTTATGTCTGTTTGTATTTATGTTTATAACTTCTATGCATTGACAAACATATTTTGTACCTTTTATGTTTACTTCACCTGCCTAGTTAATGACCCCACATGTGTGTACCTGAATATTATTGGCACTTCATTGGTGGACTGCGATGATCTTAACTTGGAAGTAAAGTATAATATTTGGACAGAGATTATTGCACAGGAGGACAGAGAGAAAAACAAGATACAATATGCCTTCATGCACGCCCTTCCAGCACATCGACCCAAGGAGTGGGAAATAGAGGTATGGCTTGCCTTGCTGGAGATCAGAGCAGGCACTATCACTGAGCTGACAGACAAAATGTTGGTTACATGGTTGCCTACTTAAGTGCCCACAGCCAGCATGTGCTCGAAAAATCAATGATCAAACAACTTGTGTGCCAAGAAGATATTCATATCGAAGTTCGCGACGACGCTGACGCTGACGCGGGAAGAATCGCTGGCCATTAAACTCACAGACGACTTAGAACAATTATTACAAGTACAACAGTTGTACCGATCAGTGACATGCACCTGCTGCCGACCAGCCAAGTGAGACAAGCTCGTCTGGGAGGGATTGTAATGTTTTGTAGCTGTGCCTCTTTTAAACATGTACTTCACAGGATCCGATTAACTTCATTCATACAATTATAAAGACTGACCTTTTTTCTTCTGTGTTTTTGAGATTTCATCTTTGGTTGTAGTCGAAGACTTACTGGTGTCCTGGTAAAATTGTCTTACTCACAGTACTAGCTGATGACTCACCCTGTGCTTCACACATACTGTAGGTGTATATACAGATACTGTTATCTCTTCCCTGTGTTATCACACAGTTATCTGCTTTGATAATATTGAACAGGAAAAACTCACATATAAGGCATCTAAAATAATAGACAGTAAATAATTATGTTGATAGAATTATTTCTGTAAAGTAGTTACTGTTTTCTGGGTGTGCCATTATTATCAACTCTGCGAAGCAGATTGGTATCGGGCACACAGATTCCGCCAACCAGCTTGTCTGTCGTTGTCCGTCGTCGTCATCGTCGTCGTCGTCCGTCGTCATTCGTCTGTCTGTCCGGAAACTCCTCCTAGACCATTCGATGGATTTTCACCAAATTTGACAGAGATATCAATTTGGTCAATGCAAATATCTGTCAAAAAGACATTTTCAATTTAACTTAAAGAAAGGTTAAGGTCAAAGGTCAAGGTTAAATAACAGATCAATATTTCATATTTTAGTTTTTACACAAATGTCTTTATTTTCACTGCAAGTTACTGGTAAACTTGATATCTTACTGACCAAATTTTAAATAAATATTCTAAATGGTAAGGGCAAAGGTCAAGGTCAAAAATCAAAATTATTTGTTTACTAGTATTTCTTATACTAACTGCTAGATTCTCACTATGCTTACAATGCATATTCGGAATACCTAGGCCAAGATCCTACAAGAAACTATGCAATTCCATATGAAAGGTTAAGTTCACAGGTAAAGGTCAAATACAAGGTCATTATGCTCATTTCTTTACTTTTCATGCAATATCCACAACAGTTGGTGAGATAGATGCACTTTAAATGAAAAGGAAAATAATACATTTTGAGACGCATCATAAAGGTCAAGATAAAGGTCAAAGGTCAAGGTCAACTATTCCATAAATACATATGAAACTAACTGATGGGTTTTAATGAACTTAGGCATGCTTATTTGATTTTATAGGGCAACATCAATGCAAAAGAAATATACTCTTGCCTTCGTGGTGTAATGCATAAGGTGTTGATATTCGGTGTGAGCGTTCTGGGTTCGAATCCACGGACTGCCACATGTGTTTGTAATATTTCATTAATCGATTTTAGGAGTAGAGTTGGTTGTTGGATAGAACATAATAATTTATATTGGTTCAGGAATAATTTATCGAGAGGCCTTCCCTAGTGGTTAAGGCCCCATTAATTGCTCTTTCCATTCACATATGCATAGCCTACGTGAGTTGCAGTTGGGATGTGTGTACATGCTTAGATTGATATGCAGGATTCGAAGTTGCATAATAAATCGTAGGCAGTGTCCACCATTCTTTAACTGCCTTCGTGGTGTAATGCATAAGGTGTTGATATTCGGCGTGAGGGTCCTGGGTTCGAATCCACGGACTGCCACATGTGTTTGTAATATTTCATTAATCGATTTTAGGAGTAGAGTTGGTTGTTGGATAGAACATAATAATTAAGGTAAAGGTAAAAGGTCAACATATAATATTTATTAAAAAGACTACTCAAATGTCAGAAAACTGGCTGTGTTAGTTGATTATTACTTAACCCATTCATTACCAGGGTTGTCCTTTTCATCATATTCTGGTAACTATTAGAGAATGGTATTCAGTTTGAGAAGGACCTCTAGCAATAATAAGGCTTCAAGCTATCTCACCTAACACTATTAACTACCACAGATCCTTCCTCAGCTGCATAATATCGTCTAAATAAAGCTAGCATAAGATATAACACATGTCGCTGGTACTCAATGGATTATATAACATATATATCAAATTTCATATATACTGTATATTGTAATAGTCAAGGTTAAAGTCAAGGTCAAATGTCAAAACAAGAGTGCTTGTCAATATCTCTAAACTCCTCCTAGACTGTTTAATGCATTGTCACCAAATTGTGCATTCAAATTCAGTTGGTCAATGCGATGACCCTCCAAATATTGTGTTTTCTTTTTAGTCAAAGGTCAAAGGTCAAGGTCACAGTATATGCTCACTATTTCTGATATATAGATTTTTATACAAATTACACCATATTCATATCACTAGTTAATACTAACATTGGTGTTAAACTAACTAAATTTTCAATAAGATGTCTATGGTTGAAGGTCAAGGTCAAAGTTCAAGATCAAAGGTCAAAATAAGATTGTTACTAGTATTTCATATAAATTGTAAGATTCTCACTGGTCATATCATGTATATTCGGAATACCTAGGCCAAACTCATACAAGAATATACATAATTCCATTTGATAGGTCAAGTTAACAGGTCAAGGTCAAATATAAGGTCAATAGGCCTATGCTAATTTGTTTACTATTCATGCAAACTTCACAAAATTTGTTGCAACAGTTGTGCTTTAATTGAATTGGCATACATCATGAAGGTCAAGATGAAGGTCAAAGGTCATTGTCAACTATTCCTTTAATACCTCTGAAAGTAACTGACGATCTTTATTGGAATTTGGCATGCTTATCTGATTTTCCAGGACTACATCAATGCATTCAAAAAGTGTAATCCTTCATAAAGGTCAAGGTCACAGGTCAAGATCAAGCTCAACCTTCATCATAAAAAATACTCAAATTTCGATAAGATGACTTAGTTTCATTTGACTAAAATGACATATACAGTATATCAATTTCATATAAATACTCTAATACTTAGGTCAAAGATCAAGGTCAAAGATCAAAACAAGAGTGGTAATAATTGTCCCCAAACTTTTCCTAGTTTGTTTAACCCTTTTTGTTCTGGCGACGTCATTTATATTATATTCTAGCTATAATTAGACGATTTTGTGGAGCTTACGAAGGATCTGTTATATATTGAGATGACGGGGGATGAAAATATTCCAAACCCACCTACCAACCATCTAAAACCCACAACAAGCATCTCAGATCAATCTATCTGCATTGCTTCCATAAGAACCTGCAATGGCAACCAGAGACCCCCCAAGAAGCAACAACGACAATGAGAGGAGAAGAGTAAAGAAGGAAACCGCGGCTCGGAAGGCAAACTACGATAGCCGCCCAGGACCAAAGAGAGAAAACCCGGCTCGGAGGGGAAACTACGATAGCCGCCCAGGACCAAAGAGAGAAAACGCGGCTTGGAGGGGAAACTACGATAGCCGCCCTGACCAACACGTGGACGCAAAGGACTCCAACAACACTATGCAACTTCACCACCAACCCCTGTAATGTGCCCCTGTAGAGTATCAATATCATAGTAAAATGAATAATAAGAGGCAAGCTAATTATTTAAAACCAGTGCTAACTCATCACAACCATGCAAATAGTGAAGAAATGAACAGGCAAGAAATAACAGAACAGCCTCACATGTCATAGCCTACTTAAATATCCCTCAGGTCCAACACAAGCCAAATAGCCAAGTTCAATCAACACCTGCCTCATCCTCAAGTAATCCCCAAGTGAAAACAAACCTTAGTGCGACTGGCTCCCTGAAAGAAAGCAAAGCCAGAGTATCACCCATGCCCCTCTTGCTCCAAAACCGGGCACCCAAAGTGCTGACAAAAACGGAGTCACTATGTGCGTTGAACCAAGTTAAATGAAGCAATCAGCCTACTGGCTTATCCACTACTTTGAGTTCTGAACTCGGAGATCCCAAGTTAGAAGGGAAAATCAAAAGTAGAAATATTGGTGAAGAACTTCATTCTTTATCTTCTAGCAATCATTCGCACTTAAGGAGGCTAGAATACAATTCAATTGGAAATGTCTCCAAATGTGCGCTTCGAATTGAAACCCAAAATTTCGTGCTGAGCAGCCCCTTGAGTCTTTCTTGTGACTTAGTACTCACAGACAGGGACGAGATTGAATCATTGGCTGCTATATCTTTTGATCAGTTAATAATAGACGATGCAAGTACTTTCAATGCAAGCATAGTTGACACCATTCAACCTAGGCTTGCATCACTGTACCCCTTCGAGATTCAGGACCGTAGTTTCATTAACTATCTACCTACGTCTGGAAATACCTTAAGTTTACCAAGTATAGGGGATCCTTTATTGTCATTCTCCAGGATCAGCATGAATAGTGATCAAGTGCGTTGTGCCGAGACGAGAGATGGTAGAAAGAGAGCCGAACGAAAAATGGAACTGTTTGGGCCCGAACCTATCTGGGAGGTTTGAAATCCCAGGCCCCTGTAGTCAAGAACCAAGACAACCGTGCCTACACCAGTGTGCTCAAAAGTCGCTCTACCAGTGTCTACTCTCTACTCAATTCTTTAAGTGTGTTCTTGTTCGTAATGGTAACAATGATTTTAGTGAGCGTCTAGACTGAGGTATGTTAAGGTTCACATTGTTAACATAATATAAGAAGATTTTCCATGCTTCCCTCCTTTATTTAGTATTCGTCGCTCTGTTTCGGGAGAACAATGTACACTTCTATCGTGCGGAAAATATCTACATACTTCCTCAAATACAAGCTCCTGTATTCTTCGACGTGGAAATAGATACATGTGTATATGGTTATAAAGACCTACACTTACACGTAAAGCTTGAACATTTATTCAGACCTGAGTTTATACGCTACATATCATCTGGGTACAGATCCAACAGTGAAAGTTCAGACGCGAGTAATTGCTCCTCAGTCACGTATATATGACTATTATATTAATCATATGTTTATGAAGTTATCTTTCATATTTATTACTCTTTGAGTTACAATTTAAATATTTATTCAGTTACTTAACTTATTGTTCGTTTAGAGATCAAATACTGTCCTATTGTCCATACTTATCCTACTACGCTTATAACATTGCAGTAACTATTATTTACTTATATTCAAGCCATATTTGAAAACTTTGTATATTTGTTTCAGGACTTTATCAACTCTGCTTAAGCAGAGTTTGGTATCGCCCCCCCCCCGTATAGTGGAACCATGCCGGCCGAAGTGTCTGTCTGTCTGTCTGTCGTGTCTGTCTGTCCGAATACTCCTCCTAGATCGTTCGTTGGATTTTCACCAAACTTCACATGAACATTCGGTGCGTGATACAACAGTAAGTCAAAAAAGTTTTTTTTAATTTGTGCATTAGTTATGACTTAAGGTCAAAAATATGGTTTTTCCCCCCGACCCACCTCCAAACCCCCTCCCCCTCCCCATCCCACCCCACCCACCCACCCACCACCTCCAGACCCTCCCGCCCCCCCCCCACGGGTGCCCCCCCCACATCACAGAATGCCACACATATACTGAATTTCTAAATAACTGAATTTCTAAATAACAGTAATGAAATAGTGGAAATACTTGGAGTTAAAATAGAATCCCTAAACTTAGCAGTTATTGTCACATACAGACCTCCTGACTCATCCTTTGAAGAATTCAAAACCCAGCTCAACATGATAAAATCAGAAGTGGAAGCCCTGGGAAACCCGACACCAAATATTATGTGGTTAGGATATTTTAACCTTCCAAACATCAAGTGGAGGCAACTAGAAGACCAAGTAGTGTTGAATAACTCCAGAGAAGCAAATGCAAGAGAACTATTTAAACTTTGCAACTGTTTTAGTCTTAACCAGCATATTACCGAACCCACACGTGAAAAAAATATCTTAGACCTTGTCTTCACTAATAATGACTCCCTATTACACAGTGTTAAAATATCGGACACAACATACTCATATCATAAATTAATTGAGATCAAAACAACCCTAGCAAGTGTACAGAACACCTCAGAAACTAGACCAAGAACAGGTCCATTCAGCAAATTTAACTTCAATAGCAAACATATTAGGTGGGAAGAGGTAAACCAAGAAATGGAGGAAATAGACTGGTAAGATTTAATGAACAACCGGACGCCATCAGAATGCCTAGTCATATTAACGGAAACCATGACCCAAATCTGTAGCCACAACATACCAGAAAGACAAACAAGACGAAGAAGCAAACAAGAACGGGAAAGAAGGAAGCTGTACAGAAGAAGAACATTACTAACACAAAGACGCCCACAACAAAATCTACAGGAAAGACAAAAGGTCAAAATAGATTAGAGAAATTGTGAAAATTGAACAACTAAGAATCTCCTATGAGCTACAACAAATAGAAGAGGAGAGCAAAGCTATTGCAACCATAAAGGAAAACTCCAAGTACTTCTTTTCATATGCTAAGCATAAAACTAAAACCACATCAAACATCAGCCCACTAAGTAAAGATGATGGCTCATTCACAGGGGACAAAAAGGAAATGAGTAAACTATTGCGTCTACAGTATGAAATAGCCTTCAGTAAGCCTGACGAAACAAAAGCAATCAGAGACCAAAATCAATTTTTCATGAATAATCCCCCCACGGAAACCCCCCAGATTCTGGGTATTAATTTCGGCCCAAAAGACATAGCAGAAGCCATCGCCAACATGCCATCCCACTCGGCACCAGGCCCGGACCCTTGGAATTCGATCCTAATAAAGAAATGTAAGGAAAACTTCTCAAAACCCCTGGCTATAATGTGGAGAAGGAGTCTAGACACTGGAGAAATACCAGATAGTTTGAAAAACGCAATAATTGCCCCTTTGCATAAAGGAGGGAGTAAAGCACTACCAACAAACTATCGCCCAGTAGCTCTGACTTCATTAACATTTTCGAGCGAGTCCTGCGAGGCAAAATCTCAATATTTAAGAAACAAAAATTAGATACACAACACTGGTCAACAGGGGTTCAGAGCAGGAAGATCATGCCTCTTGCAACTATTGGAACATTACGACAGAATTTTGAAATCCCTAGAAGAAAAGAAAAACCGTGGATGTCATTTACACCGATTTTGCTAAGGCATTTGATAAATGTGATCATGGTATTATTGCACACAAACTTAAAGCAACAGGGATAACAGGTAAAATCGGAAGGTGGATATACAACTTCCTTGTGAACCGAAAACAATCAGTAGCAGACTAGCAGTAAGCCAAATAACATCTGAGCCTTCAGACGTCAAAAGCTCAGTTCCCCAAGGAACAGTACTAGCACCCCTTCTCTTCCTCATTCTAATAAGTGACATAGATGCCAACACAAGACACAGTACAGTGTCTTCCTTTGCGGATGCACGAAACTGAGTATGATAGTAAAGACACAGGAAGACACGGGCCAGCTGCAGGAGGACATAAATAAGGTGTTCCAGTGGACCAGGGAAAATAACATGCAGTTTAATGAAGAAAAATTCCAATTAATACGATACAGAGATGATGATTTTGTTAAAGAGAACACAAGTTACATAACAGAATCGAATCACATAATATAACGGAAAGACAATGTGAAAGACCTAGGGGTGATAATGTCTGAAAATATGGGATTCAAAGAACATAACCAGGTCAAAGTTGCAGCTGCGAAACGGCTAACAGGTTGGCTTCTACGTACATTTAAAACTTGCAGTGAATTGCCTATGATAACACTCTTCAAATCCCTGGTGCTACCGCGGCTAGAATACTGTAACGTATTAACATCGCCATACAGAGCAGGTGAAATTAATGACTTAGAAAGTGTACAAAGGAACTTCACCTCACATATAAACTCAGTAAAACAGTTACACTATTGGGAGCATTTAAAATCACTAAAGCTGTATTCGTTGGAACGTAGAAGGGAACGATACTTAATAATATATACGTGGAATATCGCAGAAGGTTTTGTACCAAATCTACATACCCCAATAGCAACGAAGTTCAGTGATAGGAGAGACTGGGAATGCATATCCCCAAGATGAAAAATCGGGGTGCTATGGGCTCTCTGCGAGAGGGCTGGTTATCACATAGAGGAGCACGTCTCTTCAACAAACTCCCGCGGCAAGTAAGAGACATGAGAGGCGCCTCGTTAGACAGCTTCAAGATAGCTGTCCATGTCGAACTACAAAGAGTGCCAGACGAGCCCATCTTCGCAGGGGAGCGCTCCGCCCCTTCGAATAGTCTGCTGCACCAATTCTCAAACAACAACAAAGGGCGGTGCGCTCCTCGGTGCCACTAGCAAGAGTGGCGAACTCCACATAGGTGACATAGGTAGGTGACATCACACACACATTACAGGTGTGATGATGATGGTGATTATGGTATTTGTAGTGATGGTGTTGGTAATTGTGATAATATTTGTCATGGTGGTGTAGATCTGATCTATCGTCCTTGGTGACGATATTGTGTCTGAGTGTAGTAATGATAGTTGTGGTGATTATAAGAAAAATGGATGCAGAAGGCCTATTGGCCCATACGATTATGGTAGCAGTTATGATATTGCCAGTAGTGATGATGATGGTTATTATGGTAGTGTGGGTAGTCTTGATTGTGAAAGTAGTTATGAGTGTGGTGGTGATAGCAGTGATGATGGTGATGGTTACTGATTCCCAGCAAATAGTAACTTGACAGAGCCGCACCCACTTCCCCAACCCCCCTCCCTTACTCCACCTCCTACCAATAGTGGAAGGGAAGGAGGTGGAGTGAGGGAGGGGGGTTAGGAAAGTGGTGCAGCCCTGTCAAATCACGACCTCAACAGAATAGAATATGTGCGGCAAACTGTACCTTAACAATTGCCAAGTAAGCACGCTGTCTTTAGGTCGGTAAAACCAGAATTATAAACTTGTTGCCTTGCCAGGAGGGTTCTTGACGAACCTCCTTCGGGTTCATTTGACTGGCGTTGGCAACAAGGAAATTATTTAACCATGAAAGAGGATCCTACTTTATCTCCTGTTATTCTGGGTACAACCCTCGTATCAGAGATAATAATTTAAGCCCGTCGATATTTGAAAGTTAATACTTGTTAACTTCCATCATGTTAAAACTACAGGTAATTTTGCCCACAATCCAAATCCTATCTTAACGTAAATTCTCATTTAACTGTATCTGTTCGACTCCAAGTAACGACTTAGTTACTCGATTCGCAGATATTATAAAGTGACTAGTGCCTACCTACATGCATTTACACCTGTAAAATCAAGTTAGCTCGCCCCTATCATTATAACACTTATTTATATCACTTATAAAATCCTTACGTGTTACAACTTAATTCTTACGCATATTACACTTGCATTATTCCCCGTTCACTGTGCATTTAACGCGTTCCCTTTCCTCATCTTTTATCCATAATTCATATCCTAAATCTTAACTTTAACTTCATTCCTAAATTATTTCCTTGTCTATACTCTGTTTTGACTGTAGCTCTGTCTCGAGCCGTCTTGTACATTTCTTTCCTGAGTCGCCGTATCCATCGACTTTGTAGCATTTTTGTGTTCCCATTCTTAGTATTATTGTTGTATATAACTTCCCTATAAATATATTTATATGTCACAGCCTGCAGGTCCCATTCTGACAGCAGAACTCAGATATTTCATTAACAATTAAGTTTCACTTGGGCAACGGAGGTCAATTTTAACCCGGTCCAGTGAAATATTTAGGAGCCTCAGTCTCAGTGATTACTAGTGCCTGAACTAAATAAATGTGTATGAATTGTTTTTACGTGTATGTTTATAATACTTCCCTCACAGAGAACCCAAATTCATTCAGTATAATACTGGTGGCAGCGGTTTCTCATGAAGCTAGATTTTTTGTAATCATGCACATAAAAATCATTCTATTACTAGATCATGGCTTCTCATTTTGACCGTCCCTCCATTCCCCCTTTCTTCTCAGAGTCGATTGACATAGCTACCTATTTGGAGATGTCCATGTCGGCAATTAACCTGCATTATGCAGAAGACAAACAGACGTCTGCCCTCTTGACGTCCATAGGACTTATAACTTACACTCGCCTTTCGTGGATCGTGCACATGGACACCCCGTGGACCAATGTCAAAATGCTCATCCTTGAAACCTTACAACCCACTGTGGGTCATGTCCCAGCCCTTGATCAATTGTATGCTGTAACATATAACGGAGGTTTAGATGACGCCCTGTTGAAATTGCGTTGTTGCGCAAAGATTACATAGCCCGACTATGATACTGCCGCACTCATCAAAATTGTATTCGACAACCTTACCCGTATCGTTCCCTCCCATGTGAAACACTACTTTACTGTGCACGAGGTTTCAACTCCTACGGAAGATATTAAAATCATCCGCAAGTTGCTATCCTTACCCTCCACTTCAACCTCCCAGCTTTGTACCATAAGCAGAAACCCTACTCAGCCTCTGCTACAGCTAACGTAATAGACCCCTCTACAACCAATCTGCCTTCGTTTTCCGACGCGTTACTACCACATTCGCCCACAGAGGTCACTTGGCCCATTTCCACAAATGCTGTAACACAATCTAAACCATCCCCTCATCACTACAAAATACAAAATCAATCGTCTTTTCGGGCCCCTCATGTCGTTCCCGTGGATTTATACGAACTTACTCCCTGTTCCACCAACTGTACTTTGCGTATGCGGCGATCTCGATAAAACGCCAAGCATTATGCTAATATACCCGCCGCCCACCATAACTCTCAACAGCAGTTCCAATCCCCATGAAACCAAACCCCCTACAAAACCACTAACGATATAACCAGTACCAGGGTAACTCAAGAAGCCGCCGTCCCAACCGTCATTATTTCCAGAACCCATCTTACGTTGCTCAATCAGAGGAAAGATACCCTTCACAAGGTACCTCTCAGTTTCACGTAACTTGCCAATATGACTCACTGCATTTGACAAACTTTCTTATGTATAAGTTTGTTATGTCACGTCTTTACAAGACGTGAGATTTTCTAATTCCTACTCCCGTACTGGGAATACGCGAATGTCTTCAACTAAGGATGCTCGACTGGGCGAGGACTGACCTTATTTCCCCAAAACACCATACAAAATAAGAGGCAATAAACAGGTAAGGTTTACACAAGTTATATTCAATATAAGTGGAGGTTCGTAGATTCACGGTTACTCAAGAAAAATAATTAATAATGCTGTTGTGAGAAATAATACATAAAATGGTTATACATAAAATCAGAGACAATAATCTCAACATACAGGTAAATCGTTCTAATAAGGAGAACAGAGGATGCGCAAAATAATAACAAAGTGTACAAGGCCAAAAGGAGAGCAGTTAGGTAAATTCAATAATATGCACACATACTGAAAACAACTATTACAGACAAGAGAACGATCTAAAGACTGACACTTAAGTCAAATATACATAATGTGGAGATATAGAATCACAAGTGACTAAATCATCAAAACAATAAGGTTTACATACAATGGCGACAAGAAATATCATTATTATAAAAGATGTATTCTAAGCATCCAACTCTGCACGGGAATGAACCAATATTTAACTATGAACCCTAGTGACTGAGAACGTATAAACTTAGGCACAGACGAGCGATCCGTATTACGTGTAAGCGTATGTAGATGTAGAAGGGAAATCTAATATATATATATATATCTCCTCTCCAATAGATCGCGGGAGCCCAGATCTGAGGAAGTATATACTGTATATTGATACCCAGTGTAGGACAGGTGTGTTGTGTTTCCCACAAGAGGGATAACTTAAGAAATCTAGAAGGGAGACAGTAAAGCACTCTCTCGAATTATCTTACGTTAACACTGAATATGATCCTCGCGGCACCTGGGTCTAAACCCTCGTAATAATCACAGGAATAAATCAACAAGGCACTTAAAGGAGTTTCTGGAGAGACGGGGAAATCAAGATTTTCACTGAGTCCTTGGGCACTACTTTGGGCAGGCTCGGCCGTATCACACACTAACACAGTTCCGGCGCTTATGTCCCTCTGCACTCGGAACGTCACTCAAGACCGAATAGTTCCCGAGTCCGGGCATCCCTGCTCTAGTCTCGTTTCTTCTCCCGGCTGGTCTTCCTTCCGTTACTCACGCTGGCCCTTTGGGGAGATATTCTTTCCCTTTCTACTCGAGGAAAATCAAATGATTTTCCCGGAGTAGGAGATAATTCAGGGGTGGTGACCCAAATACCTTCCTTTGGAGAGGGTATTACGAATCTGGTTTGATCTTGCGTGGAAGTCTGATATTGATCAGGGATACAAATACCCTCACGAGCAACACCAGGAGCTCTTCGTTTCCCAGACGGGTCAATTTCTCCACCAGTGCTCAAACCTGGTAGCTTGGATGGCCTGTCACCCTCTGTGATATAACAGGGTGGTTCTAGGTGCCCAAATCCAGGGGCTCGGTCACCCTTTGGGTTGTCCCCTACTACGATTTCGACGCCAGTGCTCAAACCTGGTAGCATTGACAGCCTCTTCTCTTCTGTGATATAACAGGGTGAGTCAAGTTGCCCAAATCATGTATTACTACTCGTCTTAGAGTGTTTTGTCTTCCCTTCCTTCAGACTACTTCCCTAAGATTAAAAAATTGGGTTAAATCCAGCAGGCTGTTTGCTTGACTTAGGCCTGGCCAGCGTGAGTAGTGTTTAGTCTTGCTGCGTTATCCGGGGCATGCGATCTCTGGACGTCAAGGGCTTGGTGGACGTAGGTTTCCCTCCTATAGCTGCAGGACTTGCTGAAGGTGTGGTTTGTAGCGTCTTCTGTAGCTCGGAGCATCGTGAAGTCGATGGTCTAGGCTGATTGTCCTTATTTGGTGAGCTTAGGGAGTTATTAGGGGTCTTAAGGGGCTTCACATTCCCCAAGTTTGGAGGATTACTGGAAAGATGTGGAGGGCGAAATTTAGGTAGGGCAGGGAGTGCTGGGTATTTTTGAGAGTATCGCGCCAGATGGGCACTTTTAGGGTTACAAGTGGATGCGAAAGGGTGCAGTGCAAGGGGGGAAATCTGGGACGGTTTCTTCGGATCGTCTTGGGTTGTGGTACACGCGTGTTCCTCCGTTTTGGTCCTCTTTCGGGGGAAAGGAGATTGTTTTGCCCGATTTTGCTGTTCTCGACGGGTCCTCTGCTTTGGTTTGCTTCCGTGGTTACGTTGGTGGCTGGCTGGTTGCTGGGCATGGGACAGGATTACGGATTTACTGGTGTCACGTGTGGGCAACTGCTTAGATTTATTTGAGTCACCCTTCTTGCCGCCATCTTGCCCGTTCTCTGTTATATGCTTGTATTAGTTTATTCAAGTACATTGGAGTTTGTAATTGATGATTAATGTTAAGAACGGGGTGTTACTTATTTCTCTACATTCAGGAACTTGTATAGCGAGGCCGGTCCTTAGTGATCTTGGCACTAGTCAATGTTCTTTCCTCTCAGTAAAACATTACGCTTTCCATAATGCAGTTGGATCCGAGTACATGATTAGATTGATATCCAAAATTCGAAAATGGATATTAATCGTGATCGTGTACTCAACCTTTAACTGTGTTGGTGGTATAATGGTTTAGGTGCTTATGTTCTGGGTGTGGTGTACCGAGTTCGAATCCCAGGAGGATCATATGCTTTCATTAGTTTACTCAAGTACATTCGGGTTTGTAATTGATGATTAATGTTAAGAACGGGGTGTTACTTATATAAACAACCCTATCAAATTCACAGATGTTTTAAAGTTCATTTTGGATGCCATATAACCTATACTCCATCTTAAAATATGTGTTAACTCTCAAAAAATTATATTACGGGAGATACACGGACCTGTAACATGTAACCTGTAATGATATTTGTCCAGTGTTTCCCACATATGCCGCCCTGCTATGTCAGCCATGATGATACTAATTCAGGATCTCTTTTATCGTGGATATTCAGTCTACTATAATGCCCTCTGCCTTTCTGTTTGTGAACTAATGATCAACATGTCACTATGTTTCTGCCATATCATTGGTTATTTTGTTTATACATCACCATATCTTCTGATACGTCACTGTATGCAATGGCAACCCTAATTAGGCCCTTTGCTGGCAACATAGGTGATGATTTGAATAAGTCACAGTGGGTGTGGGGGGGAAGAGCCCCTCTTACAACCTATCCTGTATCCAATGGCAACCTTAATTGTGCCCTCTGCTGGTTACGTAGATTGTGATTTCAATAAGTCATCAGGGGGTGTGGGGGGGACCCATCCTGAATCCAATGTCGAACAATTGTCTCGCATTTCTAAATATTCAGCTTTTATGAAGCTGAATAATTGCCAAATCCGAGCCCAAAAAAAATGTTGTGCTTTCTCCCTTTTTGGACTGAAAAATTGCCAAATCAGAGCCAACCTTTTTGGCACTTTCTGCCTTTTAACACTCCACGAGCGGCTAGGTTAATAACTTCTACTACCTGCCCAGCAGGCATATTTACCCTAAACGAGCTTCATTCCATGCTCTTTTTCATGCATAAAGAAGAGCCAGAGCGTAATAAAATTATGTATCCGTGAAAGGGCGTTAATTGAGCTTTCCATTGACCCTTGAACCATCCTTCTACGATCACGGGTTGTCTTGCAACGATCGTGCAACACGAAGGAAAAATCCCTAAAATACGGTAATTTCCTGACATATTTCCCTGTCTAGGGAGGCAGTGGGTGTGGATGTGTGTAGAGGTGGGGCCAGTCGCGGCGCGGGAGACGTGCCGAACGGTCAGAGCCAACCTACGCTCCTCCCACCGCTCGGACTCTCTCTCAGAGCCAATTATGTGCTCAACATCGCATACGACTTAAGGCGGGCCCCGCTCTTTAAGTAGGTGTTCTCTAGACCGCCTTAAGTCGGGCCCCGCCAAAGAGGGGTTAAGACTCTAAAGATTAGCCAAATCCCAGTTAACCTTTTTTTGCACTTTTTGCCTTTTATAAAGCTGAACAAATCATAAAATCCGAGCCAACTTTTGCCAAAAACTTGGCACAGGTTTTTTTTATATTGGGTTTTCTTAAGTTGAAAAACAAGAAAACCTAAGCTAACTTTCATCATAAAAGCCATAATATCGCCTGTTTACGTCTATAACCACAAATTTTCCCTGATCTTCATAGCCCTCCCCACTATCGGGGGCCATATCTTAAAACAGCTGGATGAAAGGGGAAAACGATTTTTGCGGAGGTTGACACTAATGTTAATCACTATATATTGATGAAAATATACTAAACATAAACAAAAATTATATATATAAGATACCAGCCCTTGTTATAGATGTGGAGTAGTTAGGGATGCATAAACTGTACTGTATGATGTGGGTTTTTACTTTTTTTTTTTTTTTCTATATTCCAACTACTCCCTCTCGGGCATAGGCTGAGAGCCTTTACACTACACCGCTGAACACGGTGAGGCCCGTGAGGTCTTGTTCCAGTCTAGGGAGTGAGACATGCGAAGCACCCCGGCTCGAAGCAACTCCATCTTCTGAAGCAGCTTCGCCTCCGCGCTTCACGGTCTCACCGCCCACACTCGGACCCTCACTCACTTGCTAAGGGAGAGGTATCGGAGTGAGTAGTCAAATCAGGTTTCACACATTTATTATATTTAATAGGAATAGATTTATAGGACGTGATAGTCCCAACATGGCATGAAATAGAATGGGGTATTTTATTTACATTGGGTCTTTCTTTAAGAGACTACCCGACTTAACAGAGTACAATTGGCAAGCAATCAGGTATCAACTTTATTCTCTCTACCTGTACATGAACAAGGACATAGGACAATTAATATATACACGACGTACACAGAATTAGACAAGGATGATATATATTAAATAATCAAGAATGAAGCTCGTGAGTGTGGTTGGAATGTAAGGGGGTTGGGTAATCTAGGTGGACTCTATTATGATATAAGATAAGGCAGAGTTAGTTATCTATGAGTAGGCAGCGGTCAGGCGACTGAGGGGTCGTTCCAACATGTAACAATCTACTCATAAGATAATGATATTAATTACTGATAGGGTACTGAGGGTTTGACTTTAAATAACAACTGATTGAATGGAAGTTACATTAATAGGGGGCCTGATGGACAGACCACAAATCATTTCTGCAGTGAAGCTGACAGAGATAATTAAATATTCTTTGCGTCCAACAACGAATGGCTTCTGCAGTGATGCTGACAGAGGGACCAGGAGATATTAAATACTCTTTAATTTTCCTACCACACTGAGACTTTGGCTTTGGAGCACCTAGGGAGGTCATGCACACTCAGGTCAGAAGGGAAGGTGAGATACTTTCCCTAACCTGGTTTGAGTACCTATTCACTCATTAGGTCTTCCTAGGCCTTGATTGGCTGCACGGTAAAAGGGGGCCTTTAGCCATTTCTAACACTGACATAGGCCCTTGTCGCTCCGGCGATGGGGGGAGGGGGGATAGCAAAGGTAGGACCCGCAATATTTGCTTCCATATCCCCTCCCAGGTCCACTCTACAGGTGCGTGTGGGGGGGGGGGGGGATACGGGGCTGCATTGTCCTGGTTGGCTGGGTTCACCTGGCCGTTGGCCAACGCTGGGTCAGCTTGTAGTGGTGACGTCACATCTGGCTGCATAGGACCATAGAACCGCTCTCTCATATGCAAAGTAGTTCCCTGCAGCTTCTTTGATCTGTGTTGGAGGGGAGTTGGAACACCTGTCCTCGGGGGGACTTCCCTATACCGAGCCCGTTCCGTTTGAGAGAGAACGGTTGAAGGACGGGCTTCGGTATTGTAAGACCCCAATGGTCGGCGATGCCTCTGGTTGTTTTGGTGCCGTACGGGGTTAGTCTATGGTGCGCCTGCTGTAGGGTTGTGCCTGGTTCTGTTGGCTTTGGTATGGTGGTCGGTTTGGGGCGCCCTGGTAAGTTCCGGGGGTTGCAGGTTGTTGTGGGTGGCTTGCCTTTCCTTTGGTATAACAATGTATACAGTATAGTATATAGTGAAAACAAATGGTGGGTGATCTCCTTAATATTTTCCGATGATTCCACTCTTAGATGCTGCAGGGAAAAAATTATTGTCTAAATATGTCTGTGCTTGCCTGATAGGTGTGGTATTTTAGATTGTGGCAGCGTCTCGTAAATCGTATAATTGTAGAGTGTAAATATATGTCTTTGTCTATGTCTACTAACTTGTTAGGTATTTTATATAACATATGTTGTGTGTATTTGTCTTGTTGTTGCAAGTAAGGCTAGTTAATGTCTTGTTTGAGTAAAGTGACAGGCGTAGAATGTCTGTAATCACGTCTGATCCATCTTGCAGCTTTGTTTTTTTTTGTTTTTTTTTTTTTGTTTTTTTTTCTATGTGATTGAGGGAGGCAAAAGGCATAACTGCCTATAGCGAGTGCCTCCCCCATAGTTGAAAGAGTGACAGGGCCAAAATCAAGGGACGTTCGAGCCAAAATGCCTGGACACACGGAGTTTGAAGCAATTTAAGTCATAGGAAGAGGGAAAGACTGATTCTGGGAGAGAGTTCCAGAGCTCAGCTGTTGAGTAGAAGAAAGTTTGAGAGTAACGTTTCACTCTTGGGTTGGAGAGTTGCACAGAGTAGGGGTGGGATTGAGTTGCAAGACGGGTACCACGTGCCCTACGTAAAGGAGGTGGTATGCACTGGGATAGCTCTGAGGAACACTGATTATTATAGTAGCGATAGAATAGCGAGAGAGATGCAACATTGCGGCGGAGAGAGAGAGATTGCAGAGAGTTGGTGAGTGGACGGGAGTTAATGATACGAAAGGCCTTCCTTTCAACTTTGTCTAGGAGAGCGGTGTGAGAGGAACCTCCCCACACATGTGAACAATACTCAATACAAGGGCGCACTATGCCCCTGTACAGAGAAAGAAGCTGTGCAGGGGAAAAGAACCCCCTAAGGCGGTTGAGCACACCCAGCTTCTGGGAGGCTGCCTTAGCAAGACTGGTAATATGGTCCTTCCAAATGAGAGCAGAAGAAAAAGAGACACCAAGAATATTGAGAGAAGATGAAGGGTTGATTTTTGTATTGTTGAAGAATAAGGGATAGTCCGCTGAGAGATCCTGACGGGTAGATAGATGGAGAAATTGGGTTTTGGAAGCATTAAAGTTAACAAGGTTTTCTCTGCCCCAATTGGAAATAGTATTTAGATCAGAATTTAAGAGTTCTATGGCTTCATTACGTTTGTCGTTGAGGGATTGCTGGCTGGGGCGTTCTGAAAAACTAATGGAGTAATGCAAGGTTGAGTCGTCTGCGTATGAATGGATGGGAATTAAGGTACAGTTAAGGAGATCATTTATAAAAATTAGAAAGAGAATAGGAGATAGGACAGAGCCCTGAGGAACACCGGAGTTTATAGGGTGAGGAAGTGAACAATGGCCGTCCACAACCGCGGCTATGGAACGGCCGGAAAGGAAATTAGAGACAAAGGCACAGATGGAGGGATAGCCTCTAGTTTATTTATGGTTTTGTGAGTGTGTGGATTCCAGACGGTGTTGCAGTATTCTAAGTGTGTTTAACCCAGGAAAGGCGCTGAAACTTTTAAGAGGTTTTACTGGGCAAAGACGCCGGGACTCTTAAGAGGTTAGGCATAAAAAATGCCTTTCAAAACATCCTACTGGCATTCAAAACAAAGTAATATGTGATTAAGTGAAATAATTACCCTCCATACCTCCTCTCACTCCTCCACATGTGACCAAGCCCCCCCTTCCCCCCATTTTCCCCTTCCCCTAAATTATCACCTGTTTTTCCATTTATTCCCCCTTTTATCGAGTAATTTTTGGCGCGAATTTCCCGCCCGCGGTCTCAGGGTAACAGGGGAGGCAGTTAGAGATCCTAGCAACAGAGAGACTTCACCCTCCTGATACGATCGGTCGGCAATAATACATCATTTTCACCCTAAAAATACTATACCCACTTGTTTTATTGCTGTTACATGTTAATATCTTCAAATGAAACGTAAAATAGGCGAGTGTGAATAAGTAATAACGATATTTATGGTAAAATGACGATCTCCGTCGGGAATGAACCAAAATTCCTTCACCTGGCAGGACCTTTCAAATACCATAGCTTCGCTGTTTAAAGGTTAAATGCAATAATGTTGATGTTTGTATTACACTTAGTGAGATTCCTGCAAATTCACGCCAGGACCTTATTAGCCTTTGCTGCTGACGTGAGTGGTCCACCTCATGTCCACTGAGATGTGGACCCCAAAATATTTGTGGGAAGGAACAGTATCTAGAAAAGTGCTATGGAGTTTGTAGGAAAATGGGATGGTTGTGTTCGAACGGGTGAAGCTGATATGGTGACATTTGCCAGGTCTAAATGTCATCTGCCAATTGTCTTCCCACTCTTCATGGGCAGTTAAGTCGTCCTGTAGTCGAAGGCCATCGTCCCTATTAGTAATTGATCTATAAACTAAGCTATCATATGCAAAAAGTCTAATAGTAGAAATTAGCAATTGTGGGAAGTCATTTATGTAAGAAAGGAAAATAGGGGACCATAACGGTGCTTTGTGGGACCCCAAAATTTACAGACACAGTAGAAGAACGAGATCCCTCGAGAACAACGCGTTGATCCCGATTGGTCAAGAAGTCTTAATCTATTGAAAAAGTGGTCCTTGGATGCTATATTAATCTAACTTGATGAACAGTCTTTGGTGGGGGACTATGTCAAATGGTCTGGCAAAGTCCACTACTATGGCGTCTACTTGTCAAATTTTGGGGTCATTAAGGGTTTGGGAAATGTCAGGTGTGGTCACAAGTTGTGTCTCGCACGACCGTTTGGGCCGGCAGCCAAGCTGTGCATCAGTCAGTATGTTTTGCCTATCTAGATGGTCCATTAGATGCCGGTGGATGATATGTTCTAAAATTTTGCAAGGAAATGAGGTAATCAAAACGGGTCTATAGTTAGCAGGAAGGGTGTTGTCTTCGGATTTGAAAATAAGTGTCACATTTGTGAATAACCAGTCATGGGGAAATTCTCCAGTGTCAATGGTCTGTGAGAATATAACTTGCAGGATAGGGGCAGGAATGGCAGCATTCGCCTTGAGTATCCTGCAGGGTATATAATTGTCTGATCCAGTCGCTTTGTCAACGTGTACCTCAGATAGAAGTTTCTTGATTCCATGGGTATGTATAGTCAGTGGAGGTATAGGTGAGTGTGGTGATGGTGACAGTTCAGGCAGGTATGCTTGTTCTTGTGTAAAAAGTGACTGTAACTGTGAATTATGTGCATGCACTTTGTCCTGTGGATGTGAGACCAGAGAATCGTTATTTAATAATGTCTTATTTGTACGCTTAGACACAATTTACATCCTTGGCACAAGTCCATTACCTACCATAATGTGCAAAATAGTTTGTGTTAGAGGCGCCTGTAATAGTAAAGTCTGTGAAAAATCCGCCACTTAATTTTTATGTTTCCTAGGTTTCTTGACTACCTGGCTGGTCCGTTCATACCAACTCGTGCACGGGATGTATTTCATTTTTTTATTTGTTTTCTAGATTCCAACTACTACTCCCTCTCGGGCATAGGCTGAGAGCCTGCACACTCAACCGCTAAGCACGGTGAGGCCCGTGAGGTCTTGTTCCATTCTAGGGAGTGAGACATGCGAAGCACCCCGGCTCGAAGAAATTCCATCTCTGAAACTGCTCCGTCTCCGCGCTTCACCGTCTCATTCCCCAGATTCGGACCTTCACTCTCAGAACGCCATCTATTGAGCAATTAACTCACTAGGCATTGCCCCCCTGTAGAATATTTTGAATATGGGAATATTCATACAATGCTATTTAATCAGGGAACAATGACGGTATTTTTTTTTGGCATTTCGGTGTGCTGTGGTAATGCACTGAAACTAGGTACAGCACAAATTTCATCCCAATAATATCTTCCCATTGACATATTGGGATTCAAACCCGGGTCCATTGGATTACCTGTCCAGTGGCAAGACCACTTTGCCACACCTCCACATACTTGATTATCATATCTCACTCTTGGTAATGCCCCCTACTGGCAACATAGATGATGATTACAATAAGTCCTGGGGGTATCTCAACCCATCGTGTATCCATTGGGATCCCTAATTAGACCCCCTTGAAACATACACAAACCCAAGCGACATTTGCCTCAAGTTTGTGTGTCTTTGCTTACTTTTGGGTCGATTAATTGCCTATGTTATGAGTGGTTAGTTTTGCGTATATTTAGCGGTCCGCCTGCAATCATGTGTTCATGCTGAACAACAGGTGACGTTTGAGTGTGGATGAACCCGCATTTATCGCATTTTATGTCTTTATTACATCTCGTTAATACAAAACCTGGCTCAAGTTTCCGTATTTATACACTATTAACCCTTAAAAAGCGGCTCACCACTTAAGTCGTATTTAATAAAGCTGGACTATGTGGCGGCGCTCGACATAGGTCGAGTGGCAATTTCAGCACGTAATGTGGCTGAGAGAGAGACAAGTGGTGGCAGGAGACTAGCGAGCGTATGACTGCTCCAGACCACCGCGGCGAACCTACTGACACAAATCTCAGCTCCCTCCTCCCTCTCTCACTCGCTACATACTCAATTATATGGGGAAAGTACCGAATTACCTGCTTTTTGCACTCGCGTTGCACGGTTATTGCAAGAAAACTATCCATCATACAAGGATCGTTATGGTGTCATTCGAAAGCTCTGTTCATGCCCTTTCAGGGATAGATACTTGTTTTACGTTCTGGGTCTTATTTAGGCATGAAAATGATCACGTAAACAGCCCTATTTTGGCTAAAAACACCCCGCTGGGCGGTACACATAAATAAACCGCATAGGCCGCTAAAGAAGGGTTAAAGATGTGGACAATGATTTTTTTTATCCATATTCACTCGTTTAACGTCCTAACCCCTCATTTATTAGTTGCCCCTCCATCATTGACGATATGTCTATTAGTATAATAGTCCCCTTTCAAGCACCCGTGTTCCGCATGTTTGAAACACCCACCGCAGGGGAAAGAGTCCTAACATCATAAGTGTAACGCTAATTCTCGTATGGAATCGTCTTTATGATTGGGTACTCACTACGAAAAAAAATTGTAAAAAATTAAAAATTAAAATTATCTTAATTTTTTTTATATTAAGGCTTTCCAACTCGTGGATGTCTTTTGTGGATTCTAGCCGAGACGCTGAACCAAGCGTCGCCATTCTCCCTTCCTTTCCCTGCGCGCATACTGGTTAGACGTGCGTCACCTGTGCTCTGCTTTATTCTTCGTTCGCTCAACTCTAGTGAGTCTTTTGCTCATTTGTATATATCTGAGTTGTAATAGAATAGGTTTGAACTAGCTAGAACCGGCAACCCCATTGGTATGCCTGCAGGGAAGTGTTAAATTAGGGTATTATGTGGAGGCGCCATATCAGCCCCTTCTGGCCCGCGCCTCGTGTGTTTTTGTTTTTGTTTCTGCGCCTTAGCTTTACTATTTACCAGTTAGTTAGGAGGCTATTATATCCACGGGACAATGCTTCAGGCCATCTTTATGAGGTAGTTGCATTCTTTTGTTATCTAGCAGACGCTCTGGTCCAAGAGTTGTCACACGTGGTGTGGAGCTTTCCAGAGTCCGGGTCTACGCTTCCCCTCTGTCGTGGGGTTTTCTACGTGCGCTGCTGCTGTTCTTCAGAGGTAAGAGTAACAGATACAATATGATGATTACTATGAGCCTCGTGGCCAGCCTCAGTAGGGGTGTTCTTAGTAGGCTAGGGGTATTATTATAATGCTTAATTAACCCCTTACGGATGGGGATATTTGTAACTTTTACTACCTGCCAGGCGGGTATATTTACCCTAAACGAGCATCATTCCATGCTCTTTTTCATGCATAAACAAGAGCCAGAGCGTAAAACAATTATGTATCCGTGAAAGGGCGATAATAGAGCTTTCCAATGACACCTGAATCATCCATATACGACCATGGGTTCGCTTGCAACGATGTTGCAACACGAGGGCAAAAACCCTAAAATACGGTAAATTCCCGAGATATACCTTGCCTCGCGAGGCCTGGCATGTGTAGGGGTGTGGTAGGGACCCCAGTTACCTCGCTAGGCTCAGCCCAAGCGGTCAGAGCCCGGCTGCGGTCTTCCCACCATGTGGACTCTCTCTCAGAGCCGATAATGTGCTCAACATCCCTTGCGACTTAAGTCGGGACCCGCGGGTTAGGCCATGGTTCTCTCACCCGACTTAAGTCGAGAGCCGCAGCTTGAGTGTTAATACTATGTTTAGCCCTAAGAAATTACCCTCGTTTTTCATATGGTGATATTATACATGATAACAGGGTGTCAGGGGACGTTTTGACTTATTTGGTGTTTTTTTTTAGGGGTGGCTGACTTTTTCAGATAAGTCGATACCTCCAAAAGTTTGGTTTTTCCTTCCGGCGATCTTTCTGTGTATTGATGCCAGATACTCACCTTGCAGGTGAGAAAGGGATTGGCCAAATAACCCGGCGTGGTGTGCTGTACCACTGGACTTCCGTCGGAAATGCAGATTTCTAAGGGAAGTAGCTCGGCCCGGCCAAGTGAACTCGCCCAGACCGATAGCCTCACGTGGCATGATTGACTTATAACGCCCGGCGGAAAAGCCCAGTGAGGTAATTGACTATCCCTCAGGTCCTAATAGACGATCCGATAGTGAATTGACAAGGTTAATATGGGACGGTGACACTTTGTTACAGGTAAGCAGTTCAAAGGACGAAGAAACCATAAGGGTTTCTTCTCATACAAGTACAGCGGAAGGTTAGAGTGGCGGTTGGTCTACAGCTAACTTTCCGGCATATTTGGGGGTGTTATGATGTGTGAACCTCTCGGTTTATCCTTATGAGTATTGACTCCTGGAAATTTTCTATTTCCAGATCACAACACATCAGTAGCAGCACAGGTCGGCAGGGTAAGGAGCCGATCCCGGCGGGGGGGGGGGGGAGACGGTTTTGCTCCATCATGCCTCTAGTCAAAATTTGTGCTACACCCACTTGCTCGCAGATTCTGGTCATTGCACATAAACTTTGTATAAAATGTGTCAAGTGCTTAGATAGGTCTAAGTTTCTCTGGACCTCCCAGAGGTGTCCTGTGTGCTCTGAGCTATGTGCAGAATGGTTTAGTAAGCAAGATCAATCGTGCCTGGTGGCACTGATCGAAATTAAGAACAGTTTCACCGCCTATGCCAAGGGCGTTGCACATAAAGAGTTAACCTGCGATGATGCAGATCTTTGGGAGCAGCTTTTGCTAAATTCACCAACTTTTAATTCCTCATCCTCAAAGTCAGCTCCATTAGATACAGCTAAAACTCACCTTCTTTCGGAAAATTAGTCTGTAGCAGTGAAAATTATTCAAACGAGGTAACCCCCCCCCCCCCCCCCCCCAGCCACAAGAGGGCACGTTCTACTTCTCCAAGAGACCATCCTAGGTCCAGGTCCAGATCGCCCTGGCAGCAGTTCAAGCAGTCTTCAGTGCAGACTTCTAGGTCTCACAAGAGGCATAAGTATGACACGGCGAGTTCTACCCACTGTGTCACGGCTGAGGTTCATGTAAGTTCCCGCATGGAGGAGACACAGTCGTGGCCACTCCCCTCAGAATCTGCCTCTGACGTGCCGGAGGCTCTTTCAGGCAGCTCTGAGACAGAGACGGGGGGGACTGAGTCGAATCCTAGGGACGGGTCTGAGGTGTTCTGTGTGGGCCAAAGGAATGTACAATTGTTTTTTCCGAAAGTTCATTTTCCCTTACCAAGAAATAAACGTGTAGTTTCTCAAAGTGTGTTAACAGAACAATACCGCGTTAATGTGGCGTGTGAACACACCACCTTTGACGGTTCCCAGGTAAGTCGAAGTATACCATATTCACAGACACCTCTTAAGCAAGGTCCTAACAGGAGTAGGACCCATGAACCCCATCATATAGGACCCAATTTAGTGGGACGACACAAGGTCTCCGTGCATAAGCTCCAGCAAAAACCGGAAGAGATGATAGTACCGGGGGCGCCGTAGAACGTAGAAAAGTCCTCGGCGCTTCCGGGACACAGTGAGAATGGTTCAATAGTAAGACCTAAATCTCTAAAGAGAGCACATAGCAAATGTATCACAGCCAGAGACCTTGATGACATATTACATAGGGTTATTAAGCACTGTCATGTTCCTAAGAAATCTCGGGATACTCCCACAGCTACGCCGGGAGCTCCCCCTATTAGTTCGATTGTGCTACCTCTAAATCCCTCCAAAATTGGTGAACTGCCAAAATTGTCTTGTCCCCCGGTTAACGTAATTCAAACATGTCCCTCGGCGAGTGGCACTACAGTGCCCGCCTCCTTGACATCTACCGATGTTTGTGCCAACACAGACATTTCCCCCCCCCCTCTCTAGATGAGTTACAGACGATAGCCTCTGTACCTCTTTTGCCGGAACCAGATTGTATTTGGGTTCCAGTCAAAGCAAAAAACTTGGGCATTACACATACGACCATATCGGGGGAGATCCCAGTCCCTAGTGAGTGGGTAATTGAGATGAATAAGAGTAGGGAATTTTGTGCTAAAGACAAGCAGGGTAGGCTATTAGATGTACCTATCAAGGCTATCCCTAATGTATGTGGATATGAGTATTTTGTATATGTACCTTCCCAGGCTTTACCTCCTCCCCCATCTGCACTGTTCTGTCCAGATTGCATACACGGTTATTTATCCCCCAATACGCGCGTACCAGAGTTGGATACAACCCCGGCGCAGGATCCGTCTAGCAATCCAGGAGTGCAGTTGGTGCAGGTAGGTTTCGGTCCATGGGTGAACTGGGATAAAGAGGCGCAACAGTTTGCTATAACAGTAACGTCATAACCCTCCCATTCTATCCCTCAAGCCAACCACCTTGAGTTCAACTTGATGAATACTCAAGCCGGAGGGTTCTCCATTCCATTTTTGAATTCATTTCGCCCCCTCAGTTATCACAATGGGACTTCCAGGATCCCTTCAATACCCCTCCTCTGGCTCATCTCGATAGAGATTTCAAATTGAGAAATAATGCTTTTAAACTGTTTTCACCATTTTTACTAAGTCACCAGACAGCCCAGTCCATCTCGAAGCCTGTAGACTCTAAGGCCAATCAGGGTATTAATGAGACAATAGACTTATTCCAGCGCCTTCTGTTACCCCATCCTGTTCGATCTTTAACCCTTAATTAGCGGCGAGCAACATAAGTCGAGTTAAATAAAGCTGGACTATGTGGCGGCGCTCGACATAGGTCGAGTGGCAATTTCAGCACGTAATGTGGCTGAGAGAGAGAGACAAGTGGTGGCAGGAGACTAGCGAGCGTATGACTGCTCCAGACCACCGCGGCGAACCTACTGACACAAATCTCAGCTCCCTCCTCGCTCTCTCACTCGCTACATACTCAATTATGTACCGAAAGTACCGAATTACCTGCTTTTTGCACTCGCGTTGCACGGTTATTGCAAGAAAACTATCCATCATACAAGGATCGTTATGGTGTCATTCGAAAGCTCTGTTTATGCCCTTTCAGGGATAGGTTTACGTTCTGGGTCTTATTTAGGCATGAAAATGATCACGTAAACAGCCCTATTTTGGCTAAAAACACCCCGCTGTGCGGTACATATAAATAAACCGCATAGGCCGCTCGTAAGGTGTTAAGTGACATACGAATAGCCTTGTTGGAGGCTGTTCGCGCACGTCAACCCCTGAGAATGTTTATGGTGAGTGGGCTGCCCGACAACATTTGCCGCCGGGTAATCATCTCTCCTGTGTTGAAGGCTTCTGTGCTTAACCCTGAGACTAGGCAGGCGGTATACTATATGTTTAATAACTTATAGCCACCTCATAATGAACTGACAGGGTAGGTGGGTAAAAATAAGTCACAACACGTAAGGTCAGGGATCGACATCTGCCAACACCAGTCAGTCGTCTACCCCTACCAGCAACAAACTAGCTTTTTCAAACTCTCTCTCTCTCCTGGGGCCTATCGAAGGCAAGTTGGATCCGAGGGTAGTTCTACCGGACAAGCCGAGTTACGTCAAACTCTAGAAGGCAATCAGGTATTATTATAGGTGGAGTCACTAGTCAAGGTAATGATCATGCATATCATTGGCCCGGTCGATCCACATTGCCCTGTTCTCACGTTCAGACATTTCTCGTACCATAGAGGGACAGTGTTCCGATGCAACACGGCACAAGATCTACCGTGTTTGAACACTTTCACAATTCACCCTTCCGGGTGCTCACCGTAAATCTAATCAGGCTAACACTTCCGCCGCAAGAGTGGATGTGCTCGTTAGACCTGACAGACACCTATGGGCATGTCCTGGTACACAAAGAGTTCCAAAAATTCCTCTCCTTGAGGATCAGGCAAGAAACGTCCGGCATTCAGAGAATGCTATTTGGGTGGAACCCTGCACCGAGAGTATTCAAACAATTAGTCCGGCAGGCCCTCATGCCAATATTAAATCTGGGGATCAAAGTGTTGTGGTACCTAGACGACTGGCTAGTTGTGGCGGAGTCAGAGAGTTTATGCAATATCCATGTCAATCACAGTATAAATCATGTACAATCCTTAGGGTTCAAGGTCAACTTGGCAAAGTCACGTCTTGTTCCCACACGGGTAACTCAGTGGATAAGGCTGGTCGGGGACACAGCCAACCTTACTCTCAGTCAGAGTGTGGACAACTGCAACAGATTTCGAAAGAAACTGTGTTTCTCCAAAGTCTGAACACCACGAGAAGGACCTGGGGGTCCCTGGTCGGCTCTCTCAACTGGATTCAACTAACTGTAAAGTTGGGCCGGTTGAAAGTAAAGAGATTAATCTTGGAAGGAAACAAATATTTCCCGCTATTGCCGGCGGGAAAACTGTGGAAAATTCCTCCATTAATTCACAACTTACTGTCGGTCTGGGCGAGGAGAGAAATGTTGCACTCAATAATGACGTGGGTTTCTCTCCCACCTACGGTATGGGTAGACACAGATGCTTCAGGGACAATAGGCTGGGGTTATCAGTCGAACCTAGGCCATCAGGGTCAAGGTCTTTGGTCCCAAACCGAGAATTTTTACATCAACAAACAGGAGTTTTTAATCCCTTTGTTCTTCCTTCAAACTCACGGCTCATCCTTGCGGGGTAAATCAGTAGCTTTTTGAATGGACAATTTGAATGCGGTGCACTGCATTCAAAAGCAAGGGTCAACGAGGTCTTGGAGGTTGCTAGAGTTGTCAGAGAAGATTGTTGCTCGGGCCGACGAGCTGAGCATTCATCTTCATGCATCATACCTCCCAGGCGTAGCGAACGTCTGGGCAGACGCTCTGTCCCGACGACAGAGCACCAAAGTAGAATGGGCAATCAAGCAAAGCATCTTCAACGAGATGATTGCAGAGCCATACCGTCCACAAGTGGATCTATTCGCATCCGAGGAGAACCACAGGCTTCCTCTCTACCTAACCCGCCGGGGACTCACTTCGGCGGGGGGTCCAGACGCATTGTTGGAGAACTGGAACAAGTGGAATTCCATCTATCTTTTTCCGCCTCCCGACGCTTCACTCATGTGTCAGGTAGTTCACCAACTACGGGGTTACCGGGGCTTAGTCTCGATGATCGCTCCTCTTTGGCCGGTTCAGGTGTGGAACCACCAGTTGAAAATGTGGTGCGAAAACCCGGTGTCGCTCCCGATCTCGTACTTCCACTTGGAGACAATTGGCAACCTGGAGACCTTGCTGACTTTTGCCTTTTGGACAGTCAAAATACCAAATGGTTAACTCCATATGGAGAGAGTGTTCCTACTAAATTTCTTAATCAGTATACTATGTCTACCAGGAGATAATATCAATCGCATTGGAAAACGTTCACAACCTGGATAGTAGAGCTGGCGCAAACTGACGCATCAGTAGCTTTGGTTTTTAAGTACTTGGACTATTTGTTTGAACAAAAACGCCTTTCTGTAGTTATACTGAAGAATCATCTGTCTGCTATTAGAACCGCTTTTACGACCTCACAGGTCTATCTATACTGCAGGCAGAGTAGAAAGGGTTTATGTGGGCATGTTTCAAGCTTCGCCCACCACCTTGTCAGCTCATGCCTACCTGGTCACTTGACAAAGCTTTGTCTTTGCTTCATTCGCGCAAGTTTAATCTCGCGCCGGATTTTGACTCATTATTAAAGAAGGCTGTGTTCCTTATGGCTTTGGCCACAGGTAACAGGGTGTCTGAGGTGGCGGTGATGAGCAACGAACATAATTGCCTCAGGTTTGGGAGACAATTAAAATTTACAAATTGTTCCATCTCCCATTTTCGTTGCAAAGAACGAACATAGTGACCATGTTTTTTTCTGAGTTTATGATCCCGGCACTTAAACGCGGGCATACACATCATGTCTTATGCCCAGTGCAGGCTTTAATCAAGTTTATGAGGGTTTCTCAACCCCAACAACAGGGAGCCTTATGGGTCAATAGTACAGGTACTCGAGTCACGAGCAGAAAATTGGCTTCTTTGCTCGTAGATGTAATTCGTGAAAGTAATCCTGGTGTACTGGGAAGGGCCCACGACATCAGAAAATAGGCTGTCTCATTACGATTTTTGCAAAATTACTCAATTGATGACATAGCTAACACTAAGCTGTGGGCTTCCAATCATACTTTTATGATGCGGTACCTGTCTGTGGCTTTGGATAAACCAAAATTTACCTGTGTGGCCTTACGTCAAAGGGTCCTTTCAAATGTTCTTTCTATACAGTACCGTAAGATAAAGATATTGTTCTCTATTCTTCCTTCCGCTGTAAACCCTGCCTGTGTGTCCTTTCCCCATCCATTTCTTTCTATATGCTCTTCGATACTCATCCTTATTGTTGCCATTGTTAATTTATATCCGACATTTGTGAGCGATATAGGCCTAAACTCGTTGGCTTTTGGTCTCTAGACCAGTCAAAGTAGGGCTGGACTTAGAACAAATTGCAATAGAAGGTTTTTTGGCTTTAACTTGTTTATTAGGTCCCTCTGATGAACATATAAAAAGTCTCCAACTTTTGGACACCGGGAAAGTGGTTAATTTGCATAAATTCAAGATGGCCACCGTCCAAAGCTTCAATTTACAGATAACTTTTTTCTGGTTGCTCCTAGACCCTATAAATGTATTACAAACAACGTTTTTTGGCTTTAACTTGGTTATTAGGTCCCTCTGATGAACATATAAAAAGTCTCCAACTTTTGGACACCTGGAAAGTGGTTAATTTACAGCCAAAAAACCTTACAGCCAAACAACCTTCTATTGCAATTTGTTCTAGGTCAAGCCCTACCTTTACTGCACATTATTGTCTATTACATTTTGCCTAGGCCTATACTAATCCCATCATCTTGTTTCTTGTTTCAACAGATTGGTGCGACATCTACCGAAGCCATGGAAGAAGAGGTGGTGCATAATCCCTGCGGCATTTGCTCAAACACGTTAGACGAAGGAGAAACAGTCAAGCTGAGGGCGAAGGGAGCAGATACTATCAACAAGGCCAGTACTGAACGTGGAATGCCATCAATTACCGTGTCCGAGGGCCAAACGGTGCACATTGATTGCCGAAAGAAGCATGTCAATACGAAGCCAAATAGAATTCCTGGGAAGCAGAAGAAACGTCCTGAAAAACCTGCTCTTCGTTCTCAGACACCAGACTTTTGTTTTACAGAGAACTGCTTTTTTTGTGGTACAAAAATCTATTTGGACACAAAGCATGATTCAGAAGAAGTGTATCCAGTACGCACCTTCAACTTTCAAAGGACAATACTTTCTGCATGTGATGCCAGGGCTGATGAGTGGGCTGACACTGTTAGAGGCCGAATTAACTTTGCACGCGATCTTCCAGCAGCTGACGCAATATATCACAAGCAGTGCAGCTCAAATTTCCAGACACATAGGCAGATCCCCTCCAAATATCGTGATTCCGCAGACAGTGAACCTCCTCGCAAGGGTCGCAAAGTAGATGCCTCACGAGAGGAAGCATTTCTACTCGCAATCGAGGACCTAGTCAGTGGCAATGATGATGAACAGACTACAGTGGTTGATCTCGTTGATAGAATGTCCCAGTTGTGCCCTGATGTTGAAGCGTATAGTGTAAAATACATGAAACAGAAACTTATTTCATATTTTGGGGATGAACTGGTTATTAGTAACGTGCATGGACGCAGCGATGTTGTAACTGTCAAAGAAAGTGCTGCAAAGATTTTGCAACAATTCAAAGACTCACCACAGACTGATGATGAGGAAGCAGAACAAAGAAAAATAGTCAGGGCTGCGGCACGGTTGATCAAAGCAGATATAAAGAACATTGATACTTGTAGAGATTTCTATCCAGATCCTTCTGAACTCCGGTCGCTGGAAAAGAATGTGGTGTACGTTCCGCAGTCCCTTCGTATATTGCTGCAAGAGACGTTCAGTGGCAAGTCATGTGATCTTGAAGTTGCATCAATTGGACAAAGTATCGTGCAACTTACCAGACCAAGGGCCATTGTAGCACCCATTCAGTATGGATTGGCGGTTCAAATGCACCAGCACTTTGGTTCCCGCTTTCTTGTGGACAGTTTACACAGCCACGGCTTCTGTCTGCCTTACGCAGAAGTTTTGAGGTTTTCGAAGTGTGCTGCCAATTTCAGGGGCACCAACATATCCACTGCAGGCAGGTTTGGACAGTTCGTTGCAGACAATGTTGATCACAACTTGCGTACGCTTGATGGGCGAGGAACATACCATTGTATGGGTATAATTGTTGCTGTCACCCCTGAAGTAAGAGACACAACATCAATACCAAGATTGCAGTCACCTGAAAACAACTTCACGGCAGCTCAAATTGAAATCAAATACTACCGCAGTGTTCGCAAGAAGGGTGGGCCTCTCGAATTTAGAAAGCTTGACCCAATTTCAGCATCTGACAAGCTTGAAAATCTGGACATACTGTGGAAAACGTCATGGTTGCTTCGACCAAAACGACCAGGCTGGTCCGGCTTAATGCAGAGTGTGTGCCATGGACCACACCCAGGGAAATCATCCGTCCATTTCTTGCCCATGATTGACATGGACCCTACGGACATGAGTTGTATTTACTCAACACTTCACTTCGTTGCTGCGGAAAGCCATCGCCAGGGAACGACGCCAATGCTGACATTCGACCAACCGCTTTATTGGAAAGCGAAGACGATCATTGTTCATGAGAAGGAAGGAAGCGAACTGAAACCCATTGTTTTGAACCTTGGTGGCTTTCACTCTGTGATGAGCTTTTTGGGATGCATGGGCCATGTTATGGAAGCATCTGGGCTTAAGGAGGTTTTGGAACTTATATACGCTGAAAATGCTGTGACCCAAATGCTGAGTGGGAAAGCCTATGCACGAGCAATCAGAGGCCACTTCTTGGTTGACACAGCCTTGAGTTCGATTGTGTTAGGCAGGGCATACGGTGTCAACCTCTCAATGGTAGATGAAGAAAGTGACGCATGCAAGGACTTCCAGGAGGCTGCAGATCTTTTGGATAAGCTGTTGCGTGAAGACGTTTCACCGGATGAAGTCTGCAGTAAAGACGTTTTCAACAGAATTTCTGAAAAACTTAAAGCTGAGAAGAGCTCCTTAGCAGAGCATAAGATGGGAAAGCTATGGATTCAATACATGGACATGATTGACCTGCTGCGTCGCTTCCTGAGGGCACTGAGAATGGGCGATTTCCTACTGTACCTCGGAACACTCCAGGAGATGTTGCCGTACTTTGCAGCGTGTGGTCATAACAATTATGCCAAGTCAGCCCATGTGTACATTCAAGACATGATTGAACTTGAGCAGCTCAACCCAGACATGTTCTGTCAATTGAACTCCGGTCTATTTGTGATCCGCCGAAGTGATCGGCTGTGGGCAGGACTGCCAAGCGACTTGGTTATAGAGCAGGTTTTGATGCGCTCTTTGAAAACGAATGGTGGATAGACACGTGGTAGGGGCATGGAGGAAACGCAACGCCTGCGCTGGTTACTTGCTATGCCAGACTGCGCTGAGGTGAGTGAAGTTATGCAAGAACTGACAGGGAAGCATTTCCACACCTCTGAGCAGCACAAAGAAATGACTGAAGCAAGGCGTGAACGAGATAGGAAGGACACAGAGAAGGTTCTCGCATTCTTCAAGGATTATGATCCATTTCAAGAATCAAATGAACTCAGGAATATTGCCAACGGTGTGACAGGACCAGCCTCGGCCAATCCTCATTTACTGTATGAGGTTGGTATGAACATTGTGCAGAAGATGGAAGGTAGCAATGCTTTTGACTTTTCATTTAGGAAGAAAGATCAAGTGGAGTCGTTGGGTGCAAAGGTTACAATCAGTGCTGAAAAAGTACCAATCGACCCACAGCTCCTTTTCCAGAGGCTCCTCATCTTTGCTAATAACAGGGACTTAGGTGTTGAAGAGGTCTTTGCGTATGAGTTGTCTAGCTACCCTTCTGCTCTGTTCGATAAGTGGGGGAGGCTCAGGGAAGCCAATAAAGCACAGCTAGGAGATGAGATAGCTGCTGTTGTTCCCAAGTCGTCATTGGAATCATTTGAGGAAGAAAGGACTGTGACCCATGTTCTGGATGGTGGTTCCTTATTGCAAAGGATTCCATGGAAGAAGGGTGACACATTTGAGGACATTGCAAGCATGTACATGAAGCATGTTTCCAAAAACTTTCTCAACCCGGTGGTTGTATTCGACGGTTATAAATCAGGACCTACTACCAAGGACATGACACACAATCGACGATCAAAAGGAGTCTTTGGTCAAAAGGTGATGTTCACTCCAACCATGCCCCTTCGGTCAAAAAAGGAAAACTTCTTGTCAAACTCGGACAATAAGCAAAACTTCATTGACTTATTGTGTGAAACATTCAAGGCAAATGGAATTGACTGTGTCAATGCGCCAGCAGATGCAGATGTCATGATTGCGAAGAAGGGAATTGAGCATGCAAGGGAAACCGTGACATATGTGATAGGTGAGGACACAGACTTGTTGGTGCTGTTGTGTCATTATGCGGAACGAGGGATGAATGATTTGTACTTCAAGTCGAGCAAGGAAGGTGGGAAATGTTGGCATATTAACTCAGTAGCAGAAGCTCTCGGTGAAAGCATCTGTCGTGTCCTGCCAGTTGTCCATGCACTCTGTGGATGTGACACAACCTCACGACTGTATGGTATTGGTAAAGGGGCTGCCTTGAGGAAAGTGAGGGAAGACAACGGTTTCTTGAAATGTATAGAAGCATTCTGTTGCCAAAGTGGAAGTAAAGACGCGATATCATCAGCTGGTGAAAAAGCCTTGGTTTATTTGTACGGGGGAAAAGGAAATGACACCCTTGACGGACTGCGAAAGACAAAGTTTTGCAACAAGGTGGCAAAAAGTTCAACTACCGTTGAAGTTCACAGCCTTCCCCCAACAACCGATGCAGCCAAATACCACTCGTTCCGAGTTTATTGTCAGGTCCAGGAATGGATGGGGAACTGTGTGGACCCCGAGAAATGGGGCTGGTGTCTGCGGAAGGGACAGCTTGAACCGAAGACGATGGATTCGCCAGTGGCTCCTGATTCACTGCTGAAATTGGTCAGATGTCAGTGTAAGGGCAACTGTGACACTCAACGCTGTAGTTGCAACCGGAATGAGCTTGAATGTTCCAGTGCATGTGGTCAATGTAAAGGACTCTGTCAAAATAGCAACTTTGATGCAAGCACCGATGATCCAAGTGAATACGAACTCCTATCATGAATTACATAATTGGCTCTGAATGAAGTCATACTACGTCATGGATTTATTTTTTTTTTTTTTATAAAAAAGAGGGACAACAGGTCAAAAAACCCATACAAGCACAAAGTGCCTGTGTCACCCCTTGTGAAAGAGACAGTTCAGCCTGTCTGTAAGGTTTTTCGGCTGTAAATTAACCACTTTCCAGGTGTCCAAAAGTTGGAGACTTTTTATATGTTCATCAGAGGGACCTAATAAACAAGTTAAAGCCAAAAAACGTTGTTTGTAATACATTTATAGGGTCTAGGAGCAACCAGAAAAAAGTTATCTGTAAATTGAAGCTTTGGACGGTGGCCATCTTGAATTTATGCAAATTAACCACTTTCCCAGTGTCCAAAAGTTGGAGACTTTTTATATGTTCATCAGAGGGACCTAATAAACAAGTTAAAGCCAAAAAACCTTCTATTGCAATTTGTTCTAGGTCCAGTTAAATGATTGCTAGATTTACTGGACTACTCCTGCTTTTCGGTATCATCACAGTATTTGATTCCTTCCAGTTGTTGGGCGGGAAGGTAGGCCTTTACAACTGCACCTCCCTTTTGCTTTTTTGTTTTGTTTTGTTTTAACTTTATGTTCAGTATGATTTTATCTTATCCTCCAAAAATTATATATTATCTTCTTTACCCTATCTATGGTCTGTCCATCAAAGTTCCTAGGGGTGAGGTGGGTGTCCAAACTCTGATATGGACAGTCTTACTTTAAGTATTACATTAAGTTTTTAGTATTAAGTTTGTGGGATCAATAATTATATAGAATAATTAAAAGGTTAATAATTATGTTCTATATTGGATATTGGCTAATCTATCATTCCTATGAACTTAGGTAATTATAATTGGGAGGGAAAATAAATCCCGACCTCTTAACGCATGCGCGGAAAAGTAAGGCTCCCGCAAATTTGACAGGGAGCCCTCACTCTCTCCCTAGCCGCCACAACTACCAGACCGTCTGCCTACGCTCTCGTGTTTTCACCTCACCTTTCGCCCCAATAGTGATAGTACTTAGCTCATCAATTCTCCAACTATCCATACTAATCCATAGATCATTAATCATCATTCCCATCAATCATCAAGTATAGTGGCCCCCTTCTTTATTCATCAACTCTATCCTATTAGCTAACACTCCCGTTTCCCACACACCATCTTGTAACAACGCCATGGCTCAACAGGTCAACTAGGCCCTACAGCACTAGTTCCAGTATTCAGGTGATATAACTATTGAATGGTATTTTTATACATTCCACTATATAATCTTAACTACGAATATCCATATAATATATGATCCTTCGCCCGTCCTAGTGTGTTCGTTGGCCAGGCCTGCTTTGTTTCCTTGTCGGTGCATTTGATGGTTACTCTCCCGCGATTTTTTTCTTCTTTTTCGGCCTCGAGGGTTTTCCTGATTTGCCAACATGGCACATGGCTTTTTTAAGCACGGGGCAGCGGAAGGTGGTGTAGGGGAAGGCTTTGAGCCAGAGAGGGCTATTTACACTGGCCTTATTAAAAAGGTGGCCATAATTGGCCATTCCTATGTGCGCAAACTGTACGTAGATAAGTTTATCTACCACCCCCACTACACAATCAAATCTCTTGCCGCCCCAGGGGCTAAGATAGGTACCTTGCGTAGCACTGAAGCGTGGGGCCACTTGGTTAGCTGGCGTCCTGACTTATCATACCTAGTAATAGGTGGTAATGATAAAGTTGTTCTTTCTGATTAAGCCTAACTAAATCTAAATTTAAAGATATTTATTGGCTTTTATAAATCATTAGTTAATCTTGATGCATCTAATTTAACCCTGTTTTTCAAAATTTCTGTGATAGCCTAACTTTTCAATTTACATTGCGGCATCTAAATTCTAAATTCTGAAGGGTTACATTTTGGGTTTTAACTTTATGATTTCGGCACTCGGCAGGCGCGTACATTTAATTCTACAGTCCTAATGCCACCCATGTTCTGATAGTTTGCCATTTATCCCGTCGCTCGCGTTTAGTGTTAGGTCCGAACCCGAGTTTGATCGGCTATTTATCACCATGTCTTGTTAGTTTATGATTTGTTTTTTCCTTTTTTTTGTGCCGTTGCTCGCGTTTAGTGTTAGAACCCAAGTTTGATCGGCATGATAAGTATTGCAATTTGTTTTCCCTCTCGCATTTGATGTTACTCGCATTTGTTCTCGCTCTTTGATTATCTGTCATTGGTCGCTCGCGTTTAGCCTTAGAACCCGAGTTTGATCGGCAGAAGATATCCTGTTTCGAATAAACTGTCGTTAAAGTCTGGGATTTACAATTTCCGTTTGTTTTGGACTGGAGGTGACAATATGGAAGCTCTAGCCCAAGGCAAAAGCCGTAGGGCAGGTCTTAATGGTTCATTGACTGTCCTGACAGAAAATTTAGAAGAGTTCTTGGAAACCGCATCTCGGGTAGAAGTCGAGGCAAAACTGCATAGCGTGCAGACCCAAGTGACCAAGTTTGAGGCCAATCAAGAGGTCTTGTTGCCGCTATATCCTCAGACTGAATATTTTCAAGAGAACCAAGCAGATACCATTCACTTATTTGAGATCTATGGGATAATAGTCAGGCTAAAGGAGAAATTGGGTAATGCAGAAGGGCAAACTCGATCCGACAGCAAAAAAGGATCGGGAGTTAAATTGCCGCACCTGATCCTACCCACCTTCGCTGGCGACTCCACATTATGGACTGGGTTTTGGGACATGTTTCGATGTGTGGTGCATGAAAAGACTGACTTAAGTGCAACTCAAAAGTTAACATATTTAAAGGGTCAGTTAAAGGGGGATGCCTATAAATTGATAGAAGGTTTCACGGTTGAGGGTGAAAGTTACGCCCCTGCCTTAGACTTGCTTCAAGAAACCTTCGGGCATCCCGACAGAGTAAAAGCGGCACATATCATGCATTTCCATAACCTTGTCACTCCTAAATGTCAGGCCGTAGAATTAAAGGCTTTTTACGCCACCATGTAAAGTGCCATGAGATCTATGACTAGTCAACAGGTGAGTCTGGAAGAGTTCTGTGTGGTTACATTGCTGAATCAATTGCCATCACCAGTTAAGGAGACCATTAGGAGGGAGATGGGTGAGCAAAGCCTAGATTACAAGACTTTCACACAGTGTTTTCAGGCAGAATTGTATAACATGGTTGGTCAGGACTCCCCAGGAAAGAATATGCCTGTGGCTACGGCTGCATTCGCAACACAGAGTGGTAGTAGCCGGTTCCCATGTAAACTGTGCGGTGGGAATAACCATCCCTGGTATAAATGCTCTAAACATAAAACGGGGCCACATATCATGCATTTCCATAACCTTGTCACTCCTAAATGTCAGGCCGTAGAATTAAAGGCTTTCTACACCCCCATGTAAAGTGCCATGAGATCTATAACTAGTCAACAGGTGAGTCTGGAAGAGTTCTGTGTGGTTACATTGCTGAATCAATTGCCATCACCAGTTAAGGAGACCATTAGGAGGGAGATGGGTGAGCAAAGCCTAGATTACAAGACTTTCACACAGTGTTTTCAGGCAGAATTGTATAACATGGTTGGTCAGGACTCCCCAGGAAAGAATATGCCTGTGGCTACGGCTGCATTCGCAACACAGAGTGGTAGTAGCCGGTTCCCATGTAAACTGTGCGGTGGGAATAACCATCCCTGGTATAAATGCTCTAAACATAAAACGGGGCCGCTCAAAATTAAAAGAGCTCGGCAACTACGACTCTGTGCGGGATGTGTCTCCAGTGATCATGGTAGTAATCGGTGCACTAACCCTATCATCAAAAATTGTAGGTATTGCCAGGGTAAGCACTTTCACTCCCTGTGCCCAAAACAGAGAGAGGCAAGACCGGCAAGTGGAGGTACTACTAGGGAAAGGGCCATCTGCATTGTCAAGGCGGGGTTGAAGAAGGTGTTGGGACGTGCCTTAATTTCCTTGGAGGAATTGACTACTCTACTGTTGGAAATTGAGGCCACTATCAATGATCGTCCCTTATATTATGCTTCCGGCGACCTAGGGGATCTTACCCCAATAACACCCTCTGTGTTGGTGCGGGGTCATCGGTTGCAGGATCTTCCTGATGATAATGAAGTGGAAGATGGGTTGGAAGATCCAGACTACATAAATAAAGATGTCATTTCAGCCAGATATCAATATATTCGCAAACTGTCGAAAGATATCTGGCGACGCTGGTCTAACGAGTATCTGGTGACCCTCAGAGAGGCGCATAAGTGTAAGCTGAGACCAATAAATGGTCGGTGGCCAGGTATCGGTGATGTCGTCATCATCCATGATAAGGGTCCACGCGCTTTTTGGAAGTTGGGCCGTATTGTCGAGTTATTACCCGGTAGAGACGGAGAAGTCCGAGTGGCTAGAGTCCGGACGAAGACGGGAACTTATACGCGGCCGACTGTCCGTCTGTACCCTCTTGAGGGGGATATTGAGTGCAAAGAGGACTCCAAGGAGACATCTGGAGACATTCCCACAGTGGCTACCTCGACCGATCAACCGGTCGACGTACCCAGTGGACGTCCTAGTCGACAGGCGGGTCAAGCCTCCTCCCGATCATGGCGAAATAAAATAGCCTCCGGGCTTTTGTTGATACTGTTTTATATAAACCTGGTGGCGGGAATGTGTCCAAACTCTGATATGGACAGTCTTACTTTAAGTATTACATTAAGTTTTTAGTATTAAGTTTGTGGGATCAATAATTATATAGAATAATTAAAAGGTTAATAATTATGTTCTATATTGGATATTGGGTAATCTTTCATTCCTATGAACTTAGGTTGTTGTTGTTGTTGTTCCCTAAGCTGCCTGGCCGAACAGCCCCGAGTCCCTGAGAAAGGCCATGGCCACGATCGGGCTTTCCCACAGAGCTCTCATTGAGTGTAGATTGTGTTGTTGGCGTAAGTGGTTGTGTGAAATGCAGTCTTCTATGATGTGTTTAATGGTATGGGGTGCTGTGTTACATCCCGGGCAGGCGTCGACAACGGAGTCATCCAGTCTCTTCTGATAGCTCAGGAGAGCTGGATGGTGTCCGCATCTCAGCCTGGCCAGGTGGACTCTGTCCTCGCGAGGAAGGGAGGATTCGGAAGGATGGATTTCGGGAGGTCGTGCATGCAGCTGTGTGTTGTCTGTGAGTGAGTGGATGGATCGGTGAGAGATATGAGTATGGATGTGCTTCTGGAAGTTGGTTCGGGGTGGGCAGGGAGGGAGAGAGGACAATAATTTTGTGTGATACCGTGTGCTGGGTGTTGTTTTGATATTTCTTGGTGTCTGTGGGTGTGTTGCCATGTAGTTTAGTGGGTGGTCTTGGTTCGTGGAGGCTGCTGCCAGGAATTGAGTGCCTCTCATGTCCAGATGGTCTTTGACTTTGAGGATTTTGGTTTCTTGATGTAGGTGATCTGTGGGTGCAGTAGCTGTGCAGCCTGTAATGATCTTCAGGGCTTTGTTTTGAATAGTCTGTAAGGTCTTATGATGTGTTTCAGCTAGGTTAGAAGCCCAGGCTGGGCTTGCGTATTCCATTACTGATCTTATGTATTGTTTATATACTGTGGTGGTAGTTTCTTTGTTGTGTCCAAATTTTGTGTGAGCAAGTGACCTGAGGGCGTTAAGTCTGGGTGTCAGTTTCTTTTTAATGTTTGTGGTGTGCTGTTTGAATGTCATATGAGTATCATATGTTACTCCTAGGATTTTGGGTGTGTGTGTATGTGTTAGGGGTGTGTTGTTTATGGTGAGTTGAGGGATGTATTCGTGTTCTCCTGTCCAACTTGTGAGCAGGGTGGCGGTGGATTTGGCTGGGGCTAGATTAAGTCTGTTTGTAGTGCACCAGCCATGTAGTGTGTTGAGATAGGGTTGAAGGAGATCTGTTGCTCTTTTTGGGTCATGGTGTGTGCATGTGAGTGTTATGTCATCTGCATAGGAGGCTAAGTTTATTTGGGGCATATTGGGTATTATTATATTATATCGTGCATGTACAGATTGAAGAGTGCGGGCGATAGGACGGATCCTTGTGGGACTCCGTTTGGAAAGTTTCTGATTTTAGATGACTGACCGGCAAAAGATATGTGTGCACATCTGCCTGCTAGGAAGTTGGCCAGCCACCGTTTTGTGTTGTTGTGCATGTTTGTGTTGTAGATTTTGTTTGTTAGGTTGTGGCGGGGATGGCATCGAAGGCTTTACTAATGTCGAGTGTGGCTAATAGTGATCTGTGTGGTGGTCTAGCTGAATTGATGCCGTCGAAAGCTCTTTGTGTAAGGTCTGTGAGAAGAGTGTTTGTGGAGTGCAGTGGCCTAAAGCCATGTTGTGTTGGAGCTAGGGGTAGGTCAGGTGTAATTAGTTGTAATACTAGGCGTTCCATGACTTTGGAGGGGGAGCAAAGGAGTGTGATGGGGCGGTGCGAGGAGGGTAGCGTGGGGTCTTTGTTGGGTTTGGGGAAAGTGATGATGATACCATGCTTCCAAATGTCTGGTATTGTGTTGTGTGAATAGCTGTAGTTTGATATGTTAGTGAGTGCTTGTATGCCTTGTGGTCCCAGGTGTCTGAGGTGTATGTTGCTTATGTTGTCTAGGCCACAGGCGGGTGAGTGCTTGAGATTGTTGATGATATGCTTTGTCTGGTGATTGGTGAAGGGTGTATAGTCAGGGTCTGTGGGGAATTGTCTTTACGTCGGATGACACGTCGGTCGTCTTTGTGAGGTTTTAGGTGGCTGACATGTGAAAAGTGATTGATGAGAGTGTTTGCTTTTTGTTTACATGAAGGAGTAGAGTCTGTTGTTGTGATTGCAGCATGTGATTGTGTTGTGTTGCTGTTGGAAAGTGTGATGCTGTTTAGTGTTTTGTATAGTTTTTTGGGGTTTGTTTTGTGATCAAGTGTTTGTAGGAAGTTATTCCAATTTAGTTTTTGTGTTCTTGTATTTTGTTGTTAGTTTGGGTGTTGAGTGCTTGAATTTGTTGTGTGATGTCTTGTGTGTGGGGTGCTGGGGAGTGTTTCAGTATGTCGCGTTGTCTGATGAGGTTTTGAATTTCTGGTGTGAAGTTGGGGTTGTGTCTTTTTCTGTTACCTCTTGGAATGTGTTTCTTGTCAGCGTTTTGGATAGTTTTATTGAGTATGTGTACAGCATTGTTGATGTTAGTGATGGGTGTACTGTTTAGAGTTGTGAAGTGTTGTTCTGTCTCATTTGTGAATGCTTCCCAGTTAGCTCTTTTATAATTGGTGTATGTGTGTTTGTGGCTAGCTGGGGTGAGTCTGGTTTTGGTGGTGATAATGATCGGGAGGTGGTCAGAGCCTAAGGTTCTGACCACCCTCCAGGATGTTGTGGGGGCGAGTTCTGGGGAGCAAAAGGTGATGTCTGGAGATGATGGGTTATAGAGGGCTTGGTGAGGAATATGGGTATGTTGATGGATGTCGTTAAGGATGATGAGGTTATCGGTTTGGTTTTGTAGTACCAGCCCTCTGTCTGTGTCGGGGTTGTCGACAAACCAGGCCGACGTCTTGGCGTTGAAGTCACCACCCAGGATGATGTGTGGGGTGTGTGGGGTGTTTGTGATGTGATGTAAGTGTGGTCTGTATTCATTTGGTACTGTAGGGGATGTTTGGGGAGGGATGTATGTGTTTATGATGGTTATGTTGGAGTTGTTGCCAGTGCGTATTTTAATTGACTGTATTTCTGTTGTGTTATCATTTGGGGGGAGGAGTGATTTGGTTTGTACACTGGTTACTATGTATGATATTTCTTTGTGTACCAGGGTGATGAGTCCACCGCCCCCGCCGACAGCCCGGTCTTGTCTGATGGTGGTGAAATTATGAAATGTGGGTGTTTTTTGTGTTGTGCGGAGTTTTGTTTCTTGTAAGATGGCAATGTGTATGTTGATGAAGTGTGAGAGTTCGTGTTTCTTTGTGTTGATGCCATCTATGTTCAGTTGAAGAATGTTAATGTTATGTGCACGATGTATGTTGGGTGCTGCTGCACGAGGATGGGGTGGGGGTGGGTGTGATGGGGGGGGGTGGGCCTGAGGGAGGGGCTGGGGGTTGGGATGGGTGAGGTGGGGGTGGGGATTGGGGAGCAGGAGATGGGGGTTGGAATGGATTAGGATGGGGTGTGGTGTGTTTTTTTTTAGTTGAGGATGTGGATGGTATGGGAAGGTTAGGTGGGTTAGGGAGGAGAGGTGGACGGGTTTTAGGGGGGGGAGTGGATGATATGGGAAGGTTAGGTGGGTTGGGGAGGAGAGGTGGACGGGTTTTAGGCGAGGGATTTGACTGGGAGAGGGAGGGGCATGAGGAACAGGTCCAGGTGTTTGTGTAGTGTTTCTTGGAGGCAAGTGTTGTGCAGGTGAAGTGGGTCCAGTTCCCGCATGAATTGCAGAGAACTGAACCCTTAGTATGGCGACTCGAAGTGATGGGTTTTGAGCAAGTTGGACATATGTATGTGAACGTGGGTCCTGGGTTGCTCTCAATGTCTCCGGCTAGAAGAAGTCTTCGAGAAATGACAGCCGGAGAGTCATTTCTCGGTGTAGGAAAAACTGTGTGATGTGTGTGTGTGGTGTGAGAGGTGTGGAAATTCCCGGCGCGACCGAAGCGGCTCCAAGGACCCGTGCCCCCAGGGAGGGGGCAGGGGATGGTTGTGACGGTTTGGCTCCCGAAACTGCTCCCCGTGGCCGGCATCCGGTTTTCCTCCACTGGTCGTTGATTTTGTCTTCGGCTGTGGAGGGTCGGCAGCCATCCGCAGTTGGCAGCCTCGGGAGGTGGCCCCACGGCGTAGACGCCGCCACATCAGGACCACATCAGGAACTTAGGTAATTATAATTGGGAGGGAAAATAAATCCCGACCTCTTAACGCATGCGCGGAAAAGTAAGGGTCCCGCAAATTTGACAGGGAGTCCTTACTCTCTCCCTAGCCGCCACAACTACCAGACCGTCTAGCTACGCTCTCGTGTTTTCACCTCACCTTTCGCCCCAATAGTGATAGTACTTAGCTCATCAATTCTCCATCTATCCATACTAATCCATAGATCATTAATCATCATTCCCGTCAATCATCAAGTATAGTGGCCCCCTTCTTTATTCATCAACTCTATCCTATTAGCTAACACTCCCGTTTCCCACACACCATCTTGTAACAACGCCATGGCTCAACAGGTCAACTAGGCCCTAAAGCACTAGTTCCAGTATTCAGGTGATATAAACTATTGTATGGTATTTTTATACATTCCACTATATAATCCTAACTACGAATATCCATAGTGGGCAAAGCCCCCCTCAACCTATTATTGTATCCTATGACCAGCGCTGGGTAAATTGTTTTGTTACTGGTTGTGGAATACAAGGGTGATTCAGGCGTCATTGGAAAGCTCTATTATCGCCCTTTCACAGATGCAGAATTGTATTACGTTCTGGCTCTTATTTATGCATGAAAAAGAGCATGGAATGAAGCTCATTTAGGGTAAATATGATCACCTGCCAGGTAGAAGTTACAAATATCGGTAAAAATCTAAGAGACCCCGGACAGACTTTTTACTAGTTAATTTTATTTGTTTGTGTATTTTTCTTTGATATACAGTGTTGTTTAACCCTTATTTAGCGGCGAGCAACATAAGTCGAGTTAAATAAAGCTGGACTATGTGGCGGCGCTCGACATAACTCGAGTGGCAATTTCAGCACGTAATGTGGCTGAAAGAGAGAGACAAGTGGTGGCAGGAGACTAGCGAGCGTATGACTGCTCCAGACCACCGCGGCGAACCTACTGACACAAATCTCAGCTCCCTCCTCCCTCTCTCACTCGCTACATACTCAATTATGTACCGAAAGTACCGAATTACCTGCTTTTTGCACTCGCGTTGCACGGTTATTGCAAGAAAACTATCCATCATACAAGGATCGTTATGGTGTCATTCGAAAGCTCTGTTTATGCCCTTTCAGGGATAGGTACTTGTTTTACGTTCTGGGTCTTATTTAGGCATGAAAATGATCACGTAAACAGCCCTATTTTGGCTAAAAACACCCCGCTGTGCGGTACACATAAATAAACCGCATAGGCCGCTCGTAAGGTGTTAATACCGAGGACCATCGCATTTTAGTATTTTCAACATTAGGCTAACCTAACTTAACCTAACCTAACCGAAAACTAACCGACGGTCTAGCTCACGTTCCCTGTTTATGGGTGAGCGACGGTCTAAACCCAGCTCACGTTCCCTGTTTATGGGTATGCGACGGTCTAAACCCAGCTCACGTTCCCTGTTTATCGGTGAACAATCCAACAGTTTCTCGTATTTCACTTTTAGTGAATTTGCGACGGTAATTACATGTACACCAACATAGTATCGTCCATGAAACTTCTAGAACATTGATAATTACCGATGGGGCTCGTATCCGGGTTGTCTTCAATTTTAACCCAAATATCCCCATTTGACAGGGGTTAAGAATAGCCCAGGTCTAGGTGTATATAGAACCAAATAATGGTATCCTATTATATTTTTGGCAAGGGTTGCATTAGCAGGCGTACGGTACTGTCACTTAGTAGTTTGTTTACATGCATCTAATTTGTCTGCCTTTTTTTTTTTTAATTATCTCGCGGCCAGCTGTTATTTGACCCTTGTTGATACTGTATGATGATAACAATAAGTTATTGGGGGCAATGCCCCCCTACCTTTTCTTGTATCCCACTGCTAAATAATGGGTTGCTCCCTCACCACCTATGACTTACTATCATCATTATCATCATATATATTACCAGCAGGGGACATATTAACTCCTTCTGTACTTGTGAAGTTCTCCTCGTTATATGCTGGCAAATAATAATGTTATTCGGCTTAGGAAGGACCTCTAGCAATTAATAGGCTACAGACCATCTCATTTAATCCTTTTGGCTATCACAAATCCTTCCAAAGCTGAACAAAATCGTCTAATAGTTTCCAGATTATGAGAAGGACATCACCGGTAATGAAGGGGTTAACAGGGTATGTCATTAGGTTAGGTTTGGAGTTTACATTTGGTTAGGGGCGTAGGTTAACCTATGTTACCCTGCCCCTGTCTTGAGCTGGGCGGCAGTGCCCATATTGAATGCCGGTTATACAGTACTGGAATAGGTTAGGACAAGACTTAAATATAGGCTAGGCTAGTATTGGGATTTCTCATCAATTATCTCCGAGTGGATTATGGTCCGGTTGAGAAAACCTTGCATTAGCGATTTAGGCCTATCACTCTCTCCCAGAGTTCCCTACTTGGTTAGGATTTCCATAACACTTTATTTTCAGAAATAGGGCCTACATGTAGAATTAGATCATAAGCCTAACCACAATTTTGCTTTTCCTTCCTGTGTCCTTCACTGCCAAATTAAATTTACTTGCTAAGCCTAGGCCAAAATACTGTATAGGCTTTTGGATAAGCAAAGAAAAATATTGAAGTAGGCTAGGCTATTTAGGCTTCCTTCCTGTGTCCTTCACTGCCAAATTTAATTTACTTTCTAGGCCAGGCCAAAATATAGGCTAGGCTTTTGGATAGGCAAAGACAAATATTGAAGTAGGCTAGCTAGGCTATTTAGGCTTCCTTCCTGTCCTTCACTGCCAAATGTAATTTACTTTCTAGGCCTAGGCCAAAATATATGGTTTTTGGATAGGCAAAGACAAATATTAAAGTAGGCTAGGCTCTTCAGGCTTCCTTCCTGTGTCCTTCACTGCCAAATTAAATTTACTTTCTAGGCCATAGGCTTTTGGATAGGCAGAGACGAATATTGAAGTAGGCTAGGCTATTTAGGCTTCCTTCCTGTGTCCTTCACTGCCAAATTTAATTTACTTTCTAGGCCTAGGCCAAAATATAGGCTAGACTTCTTGGATAGGCCAAGAACAATATTGGATAATCTTCAAGGACACTACATCCGCCTTATTAGAAACAATTTATTAGGGAAAATAGGCACCAATAGATTCGCCATGTTTTTCTCCATATAGTCCGCATGGAGGATTTTCGTTATCAACAAATTGAAAAATACCCACCTCACAGACAAATACACCAAAAATCTAAGTCAAAGCGGGGGTGTGGGGGTGGCAGCCCCCACCTATAATAGGTTAGGTAAGGTTGTTATATAGGTTAGGCTATAATGTCCTTTCAAAGGGGTATAGGCTATTAAACACTAGGATAGCCTATACCTGGTCAGAGGTACGAAGAAGAAGAAGAATCCTGCAGTAGTCTCCTTGAATGCTACCAAATATTGAAGTAGGCTAGGCTATTTAGGCTAGCCTGTGACTTGTAACCCTTAAAATTACCTTATCCAGTTTCAATATTAATTATCGAAATAATTATCTAGGCATAGAAAGCGTGTTAGGCTAGCAGTTAGCAGCCTATTTAACACCTTACGAGCGGCCTATGCGGTTTATTTATGTGTACCGCACAGCGGGGTGTTTTTAGCCAAAATAGGGCTGTTTACGTGATCATTTTCATGCCTAAATAAGACCCAGAACGTAAAACAAATACCTATCCCTGAAAGGGCATAAACAGAGCTTTCGAATGACACCATAACGATCCTTGTATGATGGATAGTTTTCTTGCAATAACCGTGCAACGCGAGTGCAAAAAGCAGGTAATTCGGTACTTTCAGTACATAATTGAGTATGTAGCGAGTGAGAGAGGGAGGAGGGAGCTGAGATTTGTGTCAGTAGGTTCGCCGCGGTGGTCTGGAGCAGTCATACGCTCGCTAGTCTCCTGCCACCACTTGTCTCTCTCTCTCAGCCACATTACGTGCTGAAATTGCCACTCGAGTTATGTCGAGCGCCGCCACATAGTCCAGCTTTTTTTAACTCGACTTATGTTGCTCGCCGCTAAATAAGGGTTAAGTACTTGGGAGTAGTGTTACAAGAGCCTATAGGCAGCCTATCGTCGCTTTATGAATTCCAAGTCTAGGCCTAGGCGCTAGGCGAATTGACTTCCACATTTCTATTCGTATAAGATAATTAAAAACAAATATTATATTCCACACATTATGTTTCCTTTATTCGAAGCTATGTATCGTAGGCCAATGTGCCTAGTATACACAGTAAGTATACTGTAGGCCTACGTCTCTCGAATAATCTTCCAGAAAAGTCTGTTAGTGTTAGGAGTGTGTTAGAATTTGAGCTTGGATAAGGCATGGAGGAGTCAAGACCAGAAATACGACTTTAAAGAAAAGATTATAAAAACACACACGTCCACCTTCGCCCCGAACACGATAATATAATAGTAAATATTGAGCCGGGCCATACAGGCTGAATAGCCTCCTGCCCGGGTATCATCTGTGAGTATCTGTGAATACGGAAAGGCCTTGTACAACCTCCTCCTAAGTATGTCAACACAACACTGGCGGTGACTCGGTGAGTTCTTCGCGATGGTCCAGTGTGCACGATCGAGTTGGTGGTGAGTGACACGCGTTATATTAATATTTCATTTATTCTCAGGTCTAGCATTCTGTTTACCTACTGACGACCATTCAATCATTATATATATAAAACTGTATTACCAAAGAGGAAATTTCAGTGGTATGGGCTGCTATATTAGGTCATTCAATCACATCCCGTATTTTTATCTATCGAATCTGGCACCTCTCAGGAGAAGATTCCCCTGCGCGCGCATGCGACTTAATTTTTCCCGTGTGATCTGCAGAACTTAAAAGTCGCTCCAGACCTCCTTCTAGGTATGATACGTTTTCCGGACTTTATACGTGCCTGACGGATGCGCAGAAGCTCACGCCGATGACTTTTAAAGTAGTCGATGCCGGAGATACCGGTTATAATAAACGCTCCTAGCTCCTGCCATTTCCGTCAGAGCTCCGAGAGGAAAGGGTAGTCAGTGTCTTTCCCCCGCGCTACTTCTCTCCCTCGACTGAGGTTAGCAAACCCTGAGCTTTTAACGTGGGAACTGCGGGGAGACTCTTAAGAGTTCCCCCGGCAGACTGCGGGAAGACTCTTAAGAGTAAGGGGGAAAAAAAATCCATTTAAAACACCCAAAAAAATCTTTGTTTTTTTGTTATTATTTTTGTATTTTTGCTTTGCCCCTGGGCCATGCCAAATATCACTCCTCCACCTCCCCTCCTTCCCCACTTTCCTCCCCTCCTTCAGTTATCACCTATTTTCCCTGTTATTCCCTTATTCTGTGGTTAATTTTCGTGCTAACATTAGCGAGTTGGTAGCAGGGCGTTGTCATCACTGTTACCAAGCGTGGGAAAGAGCGAGAGAGAGATTATTGCGGAACAGTGTCTCTCCAGACAAGGGGAGGGGTGGAGGGCAGGGAACAGGCCAGAAAACACCCACATTAATCCCATCTATGGCCATTGACCACCCTACTGCTGTTGATCAAATACAATTGCAGGATGAACGTAGGATGCAACAAGCCCCCATATCAGGCTCCCCTTCCACATCGTCTCCCCCCTCACCACTGCCACCTGCCCACCTACAACCGACCCATAACTCCACCCCCCTGCAGGCCTCACCCACCCATACACCAAGCCCACTATCACCCACAACCACACTTAGCTCACCACATAACCCCTTGCAGCCCCAGCCACACCCACTGGGGTTGTCTACACCAGTGTGCAGATATTATCTGGAAAGAAGGTGCTATTTTGGTCAAAAGGGCGAATATAATGGGAATTCATGTAGATTTGCTCATCCCAAAATTTGCAACAACATAACCAGTCATGGAAAATGTAGATTTGGTAAAACCTGCAAATACCACCACCCATCTCTTTGCAAGACATCACTTGAGAACAAGACCTGCTACAATATGAAATACCCAGATTTTCATATTAAAGGGACTTGGAGATATGCTAGACCTAACACGAATGGTAGCCCAAAAAACTCTCTAGCTATGCGAGGACGAGACAGAGGGAAAAGGCAAGGAGGGAAAGGGCAGATGAAGATGAAGAGACTGAGGGAGATGGAAGAGCACATAGAACACCTCGAGCACCTCCTGGCCTCCCAAGAGTGGCCAATACATCCCGAAGACTATTAGGTACACATAGTACTCCAAACAATCCCTCCCCAATCTTGTTTGCAAATATCCAAGGCCTAAAAAATAGAACCACGAACAAAGTACCATTTATTAGGGGCTTGCTAGAAGAAGGAAACGCTATATTTGCGGCTCTCACAGAAACTCACATTAAAGATCAGGAAGATAGTGAGGTATGGATTCCTGGTTACAACCTACATAGGGCGGACAGAATGCATAGATCACATGGAGGTGTAGCCTTGTACATACATGACTCACTGATATGTACTGAATTCCTAAATAACAGTAATGAAGTGGTGGAAATACTTGGAGTTAAAATAGAATCCCTAAATTTAGCAGTTATTGTTACATACAGGCCTCCAGACTCATCCCGAGAAGAATTCAAAACCCAGCTCAACAAAATAAAATCAGAAGTGGAAACCCTGGGGAACCCAACACCAAATATTATATGGCTAGGAGACTTTTACCTACCAAACATTAAATGGAGACAACTAGAAAACCAGTTAGTGGCAAATAACACCGGAGAAGCAAATACTAATACGAGAGAGCTTTTTGAACTTTGTGATTTTTTTAGTCTTACCCAACATATTGCTGAACCCACACGGGGAAAACAATATCTTAGACCTGGTCTTCACTAACAACGACTCTCTAGTACACAGCATTAACATATCGGACACAACATACTCAGATCATAAATTAATTGAGATCAAAACAACCTTAGAAAGTGTACAGACAACCTCAGAATCGAGAACAAAAACCGGCCCTTCAGTAAATTTAACTTCAATAACAAAAACATTAGGTGGGAAGAGGTAAATCAAGAAATGGAGGAAATAGACTGGGAAGATTTAATGGATAACCTGACACCAGCAGAATGTCTAGTCTTAATAACAGAAACCATGACCCAAATCTGTAGCCACCATATACCTGCAAGACAAACAAAACGAAGAACCAAACAAGATCGGGAAAGGAGGAGGCTGTACAGAAGAAGAAAATTACTCACACAAAGACACACACATCAAAATCTACAGGATAGGCAAAAGGTCGAAATAGATAGAGAAATTGTGGAAATTGAACAAAGGCTAAGAATATCATATGAACTACAACATATGGAAGAGGAGAGGAAAGCTATTGCAGGTATAAAGGAAAATTCCAAATATTTCTTTTCATACGCCAAACAAAAGGCTAAAACAACATCAAACATCGGCCCACTGAGCAAAGGGGACGGCTCTTTCACAGGGGACAAAAAGGAAATGAGCGAACTCTTAAGCAGGCAGTATGAAATGGCATTCAGTGAGCCTGATGAAACAAAAGTCATCAGAGACCAAAATATATTTTTCATGGAAACCTCCCCCACGGAAACCCCTCAGATGACGTAGAGAGTGTACAAAGAAATTTCACTTCGCACATAAGTTCGATAAAACATCTACACTATTGGGAGCGTTTAAGAGCACTGAATCTGTACTCACTGGAACGTAGAAGAGAACGTTACCTAATAATATACACATGGAAAATCGCAGAGGGTTTAGTACCAAACCTACATACTCCGATAGTCATGAAATTCAGTGATAGGAGAGGCTGGGAATGCGAAATCCCCCGGATGAATAACAGGGGTGCTATGGGCTCTCTGCGAGAGGGCTGGTTATCACACAGAGGCCCACGTCCCTTCAACAAACTCCCACGGCGAGTAAGAGACATGAGGGACATCTCGTTAGACAACTTCAAGAGAGCCCTAGATGTCGAACTGCAAAAAGTGCCAGACGAGCCCATCCTCGCAAGGGAGCGAGCTGTCACTTCAAACAGTCTACTGCACCAAATCACCACCCATAACGAGGGGCGTCGCGCTCCTTGGTGCCGCTAGAGGAGCGGCGAACACATCCAAAGGTATCCAAAGGTAAGGAGGTTGCCTCAGCCATACATTATGTAACTCCCGGCCTGTATCGCCGATTTTGACCATGCAAACAGTTTCCACTTGTTTTATTGTTGTAACAGGTTAATACCTTTATAATCAACCTATAATAGGCGCATATGGATAAGTATTAATGCTATTTATGGTAAAATAACGATGTTAGTGATGGGAACAGCTCAAATACGTCAGCACAGGAGTGTGGTGTCTCATACCCCACATGCTCACTTCTTAGGTTAAGTATCAGGATTAACAGTTTATTGGTAGGATATTCATGGTTAGGTTGTGTGAACCTAAAGTAAAGTGTTGATTTCCGTTGATTTCAATGAATTAGTATTGGAGGGATGGACAAGAGTGCCTTCTCCATGGTGGTATTTCTCAAGTTTCCTGACCAAATATGGTTTAACTGCTGTTTTTTCGGCATTTGATTTGTGTAATGCCTTAGCTGTGAATACTATTGATTTAGGTCTATTAAATGTTTGCCGATGGGCTTGGATTTAATTAGTTTAACAAGGTTGGCTGGGGTCGGCAACTTTAGGCCTACGCACGGCCATTTTGTGAGTATCCCGAATTGTGGTGATGTGACCTAGCCAGGGTAATCCTTCTTGGAAATATGAATGTAGCCTATTAAACGGTCCTTAATTAACCCGTCCAGCCCCAGCGACGCGTCTGACGAGTCACCTATGTATGTAACGCCAAACCCCAGCGACTCGCCTGACGCGTCACCCTTACAGCTCCAGTCGTAAGGCTCAGAGTGGCTCTAGATTTATATGGGAACTACTTTGGGAACCGGCGGACTAAAACCAAAACTTATTGTCGCTAAGAGTCCATACGCGTGCGGGGACGGGAGAGGGCAACCAGCTTCCCACAACTCGCAGTCAGTTTTCCGCTTACCCTCGCGAGTGATACACCATATCTCGACGTTCTAGTGCCCACCCAACCCGCTCCTGCAGTACTGAGGAGGTCATGGGTATACTGTATGACACTGACAGCCATGATAGTGACACTGACTCGCCCATGGAGGAGTCTGGGGAGGAGTATAACCCTTCTCAGCTCGAGATAAATGAGCTAGAGGAAGAGCATCCTCAGATTCCTGTGAGGCGGCGACGACGTTCATCAAAGAGACAGCAAGGGGCAAGTGCACCTCCCAGCCGCCCACTTCCCCAAGACCCCATTGAATCCTCAGAAAGTGGGGAAGAGGTTGTTGAAGATGAACCTGCTGACCCTCAAAACTACATTCGGGTACTTGGAGAACAACGAAGGGGATTGAAGAGAAGAAGGGTCGAGTCTGGGAGTGAAGAGGAGGCACCCCCACAACCCTGCCTGCCTTCTCCCCCACCTCGCATAATCTCCCCACTCAAGAAAAAATACCCCGAGGAGGTTCTATGGCCGTCGTCAAGCAAGTGACGATGGCCAAAGGCCTGAAGAGGCAGAGGAACCAAGGCCTATGTCCGAGGGAGAAGACGGACAAAGGGAACAACAACGTGGTGCGAGACAAGGGCAGTCACGTGACCCTAAACGCTCCCTCTTCCCTCCCGACCCAGAGCAGGGGGGGGGGGGGATGAGTCGCCACCACCACTACCAGACTCCCCGCCTCGCCATCCCTCCCCCCCACCATCACCTCCCGGCTCCCTCTCGTACACTCCCCCACGATGGTCTCCCTCACCTCAACCAGGCCCCTCCCGTCGCCACTCTGTCTCTCGTCAACCCGGGACCTCCCACGCCACTGCATCACCACCTGCCTCTCCACAACGCCCCGACCTGCCCCGACGCCCAGCAAACACTCGACGTGGGCGTGTCATATCCCGCGGCCGTGCCACCCGCGGCCGAGTGCAGAAGGTGAGTAGATACGACGCCCCAGCAACGAATCGAGCTCTCGATCTAGCTCTCGATCAAGTTCGAGGTCGAGCTCCAGACCCAGGTCTACCTCCTCCCACCCCCGCCGCCCCACCCGCACCCGCCCGACCCGCTCCGGTGCCCCTGACGATGACCCCGATGACCCCGATGCCCCATCTAGCGACGACGAAGGCGTTGTCGGTGGTGATAGGTGGGATTGGGTGGATGGGGAGAACTATGTCCCCAAACAATTCGACTTTGTGGGGGCAGCTGAGGCCGGCCCTACCATGCCCAATTGTGGCCCGGATACCACAAGACTGGGTATTTTTCTCGAGTTCTTCACTGCCAACCTTGTCTCCTTGATTGTTGACCAGACGAACTGGTACAACTACTATTTCATGGCAGGGAAGGAGCAGAAGAGGAACTCGGCACGTCTCTCCTGGGTGGAATTGTGTTCCGATGAGTTCTACACGTTCCTGGCACTGGTCATCCTGATGGGGGTCACCAAGAAGACGTCTCTCAGGAAGTACTGGTCATGGGATCCCCTCATCAGAACCCCCTTCTTTGGCAAGGTCATGAGCAGGAATCGATTCACGGCAATCATGGGGAACCTGCACTTTATTGATAGCCTGGCAAGCCACACCAGGAACCAGGAACGCCCCAGGAATACCAAAGACCCGATGGAGAGGATAAGACCGATATTTGAATACCTGAAGACAAAGTTTGCAGCCGCCTTCAGACCTCACCAAAAAACTCATCATTGATGAGAGTCTGATGCTGTGGAGGGGGAATATTGGCATCCGACAGTATATCCCCACCAAACGACACCGTTATGGCCTGAAACTGTTCGTGATGTGCGACTGCAAAACCGGCTACATCCAGGACATCATCCTCTACATGGGTAAGTTCACTGAACTGGCGGAGGCGAGGACATATGGGATATCTGGGGCCGTTGTCGTCACCATGATGGAGGGGTATTTGAATAGGGGCCACATCTTGTACCTGGACAACTGGTACACCAGCCCATCCCTTGCCAAATTCCTGTATAGAAAAGACACTGGCGTCTGTGGCACCGTCAGGAGGAATCGTGTGTTCATGCCTCATGCCACAGCTACCCGACAGGCGGGAGAAGGGCTCCATCATCCACCTCCAGATAAACGATATCCTGTTGCTCTCGTGGATGGACAATCGTGACGTCAATGTCCTCACCACTGTCCACCTGCCCCGCTTTGAGGACACCAGACGCCGTGATAGACCACAGGTGAGGTGGTCAAAAAACCAGTTGCAATCGTTGATTACAACATCAACATGCGGCTGGTTGACAAGTCAGACTCTGTCATATCGTCGGTCGAGTGTGCCAGGAAGACGATGAGGTGGTATAAAAAACTATTCTTCCACCTACTCGACATCACCCTCTACAACTGCCACATCCAATTTCATGAGATCACAGGTGAAGTTGAGACGATGGAGTCCTACTGCATCGAACTTGCACGGGAGCTTTTGTTCTACTTCAGGGATGGTCTACGCCCCCAGAAACGCCCCGCAGCTCGTTTTCAAACATCCGAAGACCCCGCCAGACTGACACAACGCCACTTCTGCGATTATCTCCCGGCCAACCCGGGACTCCCCAACCCACGCAGACGGTGTCATGTGTGTCGCAACACCGGCAGACGCACACCCAAACGAAAAGACACCCGGACTTGGTGTCCAGATTGTGATGTGGGACTGTGTTTTCCCACCTGCTTCAGGGATTATCACACCCTCGAGCACTTCTAAGTGTTCAAAGACTGCGATAAAAGACGCTATAATGTAATACTAACAGTGTATATAAAAGACTGCGATAAAAGATGCAAAAAGTGTATATAAAAACAGTGTATATAAATATAATTTACAAGTGCAAAGTGCCGAACAATATAAAACACTAAATAAATTCTAAACTTATAAAACTGTGTGCAAATAATAATAAGAATAAAAAACAAAAAACCAGTTATCACATACTATAAACGAGAGTACAAAAAAAGAGTACAAATATACAGGGTGAACCTATATTCTAAGTCAAAAAGTGCGTAAAACAATGTATATACCTCATAATCTTAGATAAAACAATGAACAAGTACAAATAATTCAATGAAAAGGAGAGACAGAGTGACCTTGAGTGAAAGTGACAGCCAGACAGAGAAAAAAGAGGGAAGGGTGGTGTGGAATGTGGGTCACTCAGTCAGCTGACCGTGTGTTCGTGCGTGCGTTTTGTTATTGTCCTGAGCAAAGATGGCCGCCCCTCACCATGGCAACGGGGACGCTGCCACTCGTATGCACTTGTAATACTTGAATGAAGGCACTTATCACACTACAACTTCAGTTATATTGACATTCTGTGATATACTGGCCGTGGTGGTCAAGTGGTGAGCACGCTCGCGTGTGAATCTGAAAGACCCGGGATCGAATCCCTGCCACGGCGGACATTTAGTGGGTGCGGTAGTACGTCCTAGCATGTTTCACATGCTTGCACCCAGTCAGGGGACATCCTGACGACGTATACAGACAAAACACACATAACAAAGCCACTCCAACACCTTCCTCTCTCTCCAACACCCCTTCTCCAACACCCCTTCTCCCCTCTCAACACTCTTCTCTGAGCTATTGCCGATAAAAATGGCATGTTCAGTCCTGTAAAGAATCGTAAGATTCAGAGTCGTAAAGATTCCAGGACGAGCTCATTAGCGGCGGATCCCCAGATCGACCGTGGTGATTGTCACCTAAACATCTACAAAACTAAAACTAATACACAAAGACATTCTATGAACTCTGAAGCACACTTTATGTAAGAGGTGCAAAATAAGTCATGCTGCTTGGCGGCTGGCAGCTGGCTGCTGGCGCGGGAGATTTGAAGTGGCGCTAAGGCTCCACTGAGGCAGGGGACCCCCATCCCCCACCCAGGACCCCCAAATGACCTAGGTAAGCACTTTTTTCATATTTGTTCATGTTTGTCATTATTTTCTAACCCATTCAGCTTTATTTAAAAAAAAAAAAAATAGAAATTGGCCGGGTTTTGGTGATCAAAAATAAAAAAAATAGACGGGGCTGGACGGGTTAAAGTAAACAGACATCTGAATGTCTGGGGTAGCCAAAAACTTTTAATTATGAAGAATTTGAATTGGGATTAATTTAGTCCCCCATATAAGATGTGTTGCGTTCGAACGTTTGTTTACAAATGTCAAGTGCCCACAAATTCGAGAATTCTCTGTATTTAGTAAGTTTAAAAGTACAGTTGTCTTCCATGTTTAGCGATATTATGAACATAATATGCATGAACAAGTTTGTAAGGGTAGGAAGAGTAATTTTTCGGAGTTGTACCAGGAAATGGTAGCCTTAGCCTAGCCTAACTTATCGTCAGATTCTCATAACCTTCTTCAGTGACTAAATTTGGGAAAATAAGTTAGCAATCCCTAACCTGAGGATATGAAATGCTTATTTGTTCATTAAATGTTAAATGTCACTGTCAAAGATCTGTCTTATGGTTTATGTGTAGGCCTATTAGCCTAATATTTGGTTGTATTGGTCACTTAATCTGTTATATTGACTTTGTTTGTGTTAATGTCTCTGTAGAATACAAGTTAGCCTTATGTCATGTGGTGTAATTGTTAAACCTCAGAAAATTTTTGTGAACATATTTATTGTTCATTGGCCAATTATATTTCCTTGGGACCATTTCTTATATGACATGATCTTTGCTATCTTTGTATTTTATACCTTGTTGTTGTGTATTTTTGGCTGTCATTGTATGACCTGATTAAGGAAAATTGATGACCTTTTCGACTGGAAATTAGTTTCTGTACCATAAAATTTCAGGGTTTCCCTCCAGGACCAGAGTCAACAGCTGAGAGGAAGGACGTGGTGAGGCCCGTCAAGATGTAGACCTAGAGAGGAGACTGCGGCTCGGCCGAGGCAAGGTTAAGAGATACAACGTTGTATCTCTTAACCTTGGGCCGAGGGACGGTACCAGGATGGTCGGAGAGGAGAATCCCTCCGAGGTCTTGACATCCGGGTACGGTACCCGAGGTCGGAGACGGGAAGTGGGCCTTTGGATGGGAAACCGGTGACAGAAAAATGTAAGGAGTCCTGGTAGGTTAAGTACTGTGACCAAAAGGACCACTCCCTCCCCCTTGACCTTGAAGGTATCGTGTGTGTTTCCCCAACGGTACAGTAAAGCCATCTGGAAGTACCAGGGTCATGTGTTCATTATGCCGTACCGTATATGTAATTTGTGATGTCCATTTATGAGTTCTATTGTCTAAGTCTGCTAGCGAGTATGATACAGTACCGGGTATGTTGGTACAATAATTATGACGAGGATGTTGGGTAGTATGGTATCAGAGTTGTCAATGGGTACTGTACTGTAGTGTTCCCTTCCTGGAGTATATATATAATTTTTGTGCCCCTGTTATCTGTTTAATATTTCAATAGTGAACCAAGGTAATTACAAATATTGTGTTTCTCTTGACCATTTGGTAGTAAATCTGTAGTAATTTGATAGAATAATCGTAGTACTGGATTTATTTATTGGATTGAAGCTCCAAGTTAACTTTGACTAATTAGTATATGAAGGAACAATTAAATTCGGAACAATAGAATTGTGAATTGGAAGAATCGAAGTAAATACCGGTAAAGAACTAAATAATAAGGAATAACATAACAAGGGTATGGTAGGGAAAAGTTGCTAAGCAATAAATATAATGACCATACTAATAAGGTTTATATGACCATACTAATGACCATACTAATAAGGTTTATATGAAGAAAGTAAGTAGATAAGGGGCGGAGGTGGATATTGAAGAAGTAAAGTAGTACAGTATCAGATATAAAAAGAGATATCAAAAGAAAAACGAATCCCCCCCCCCCCTTACAATTGGACTTTGTGGGTTAAATAAGGGTGGACGCAAAAAGGTTTCCATCTTTGATCAGTGGAGAACATAATTGTGTTTTAAACTTGTTCACCATATGTTTAGTCCTTTGTCATCCTTTTTATGTTATCAATGGTAAGACCAGCGAGGGTCTTAGGTTAGGCTAGGTTAATGACAAAATATGGTGTTCGGGGGGCATGTCTTACCATTATTAATTAATGGGTAAAAATGCATTTGTAGACGGAAAAAACACCTTAAAAGATATTAATCAATCAAAGAACTAATGACAAATAGAGATAATAATACAAAACAAAAAAACTAGTAAGTGACCTAAAATACCTGGAAAAGTTCGGTTCGGATTTTCCAATTTTGCAGGAAAGCAAAAAAAAAAAAAAAAAAAAACACACACACACAGAAACCTAATTTCGAAAGTTGGTTCGGGTTCTCCAATCTAGCATAACCGAAGCTACCTAGAAATAGTACATTGGATAGAAGACTAACCCTTACCTACCTGCTAGTGTGTGTCCCAAGTAGGCCTACCTAGTTTATCCCAGACCTACACCTGATCCCTTGTCATTAACCTAACCAAGAAGCCTAATCTAAGTTAACCTAGCCCTAGTACAGTCACGATTACCTAATTTCATTACCCCCTTGGCTTGAGGTAAGTCAAAGCTAGGATTAAAGAAGCGTGAGGGTAGCGGACACAGCCACTTTATGAGACGCTCACTCACCTCAACCACAACTCATAAGCACAGTTATGAAGCAGTATTGAAGCCATTGCTATATCATGTCACGTTGTTAGGTTTATATTCGTTAGAGGGGATATGATAGAGGTGTTCAAGTGGGTTAGTGGGATTAACAAAGGGGACATGACAAATGTACTGAAGCTCAGTGATAGCGAAATAACTCGTACCAATGGTTTCAAATTAGATAAATTTCGTTTCAGAAAAGATATAGGCAAATATTGGTTTGGTAACAGAGTTGTAGATGGGTGGAATGGACTACCAAGTGCTATAGTGGGATCTAAAACTGTAAGGAGCTTTAAGATAAAATTGGATAAGCATATGGACGAGAAGGGTTGGGTGTGAAGGGGGATCAGCCGGGTTGGGCTAATCAGCGCTCTGCAGACCCCCATAATCCTGCGTTAATCTCTAACCGTTTTGGTAAGATGATCCTCAATATCGGGAATTTAGATAAAGAGGTTAATTTACATATCACTGGTACATTAAATATCCCAACAAATAGTTATAATATATTTACCAACGACGTAGTCGTTGATGGGTGTAATCCAGTCCCCCACACACGGCTAGTTCAATTGCATGACATGTAGGAATGTTCACATACTACAATATCGATACAATGAACTTAGCTTAAGAGGACTGGTGATGTAGGACTGTTGTTAATGTTGTAGATTAATATTTGTAGCACATGGTGAACTGTGGGTTGAGTCAGAGCCGGGGGAGGAGATGTTGACTGTATGGTGTTGATTGAGAGACTGCCGGGCCGGCTTCCGATCGCTTCGCGAAATTACATATGGCTGCCGGCTCATAATAATTATAACCCATAACTTGGTTTCATAATACATCTAGAGCTGATGTAGATATTTATACATTACAGTTAATATTTAACCTAACTTAAGAATAAACTACAATACACAAAGAACCAGCCGAAATCGTACAAGCGATACGATACCGCCAAATTCAAATGTCCTATTGGACCAAAACCTGTCGGGATCATTACCCTATTCCCGACATATTGCCCGCCACCAAAAATGATATACAGGAGCGATATACAGAGAACAAAAAAAGGACATCGAAGTCAAAAATCACCTTGTGTGATCTTTGATCTCCAAAGATCCACGGAACTCATAGCCGTCCTCCTTTTGGGACGAGCGCCACCTGAAGCCTGAGGAGGATCATCCTTCTCATCATCAGCTGCCCCACCTTGAGGAGCACTGTCACCAGCACTCTTCCGCAGAGGGGTATCAGTAGAGACGCCAGGATAATCCGGCAGTTCTACATCCTGCTCCAAGGGATATAACCTTACGACTGGACGAGTAGTAACCCCAGTCGAAGTTCGTATTTTAGCAACCCTTATAAGACCATCAATGCCCTGGAACAAATCGATAATCCTCCCAAGCTTCCAAAATAACCTAGGACGCTCATCATGAATCAGGACGATATCCCCGATACGAGGCCATCGTTGATTCGTCCCTTTGATCTTATGAGAGTGACGCTCGCGAAGAGACAGCAAATATTCTTGGGTCCACCGTTTCCATAGATCGTCGGACACCTTGTTTACATACTGGAAGCGACGACGTGTGGCGTCAGCATTGCCGAACGTAGGGTCATGCAGATCTTCGTCATTTACGGACGATCTAGGAAAGGTATTAAGGGTTCGTCCACGTGTCATCATGGAAGGCGAAATGGGTAAGAGGTCAGCAACATCTGCCGAGGTATAGGTCAAGGGCCTGTCGTTGACTAACATCTCAATTTCTATTAAGATGGTTTGCAACTCCCGTCTGGTCACCAGTGCCCTTCCTAATACCTTCTTCAAGGCAGATTTGACGATACCGATTGTTCTCTCCCAAATCGCCCCGAACCATGGTGCACGTGCTGGTATAAATCTCCATTGACAACCCTTTCCAGTGAGGGTAGCCACAACCTGCGGGTCATCCATTAAACTCTGGAGATATTTAGAGGCCCCGACAAAACAAGTCGCATTATCGCTCATAATAATTTGAGGGAAACCATTGCGGCCTGCAAAGCGTCTTAGAGTATGCAAAAACCCCTCACTGGATAGGTCGTCAATCAATTCAATATGAATCGCTCTGGTTACCGCACATGTGAATAGGACGGCATATACCTTTATGATATTACCGGGCGATTCTCTAACATGAATCGCTCCGGTGTAGTCTACCCGGTTACCTGAAATGGTTCAGTCCTTTGTACCCTGAACTCAGGCAAGGGAGGTAGATATACTGGGGAGTAAGGCTTACCCTGTAATCTTTTACAGATCGTACAGCTATTGTGGATCCCTTTAATTGCTTGTCGCATCTTAGGGATCCACCAACGTTGTCGCATATATGCCAGAACATAATTTACGCCAAAATGTAGGCAGGTCCGATGGCATTGGCGAATCAACATTTTGGTAATCAAATGAGAGGAGCTAAGGAGGACAGGATATTTTGCAGAATCAATAATGTCCGCCTTTTGTATCCTGCCTCTACACTTAATTATGCCTCCTTCCATATATAATCCTAGCTGCCTCATTAAGTTTGAGGGTTTGGCCTTTGACTCCTTGCTCAGGATTTGATGTTCAGTAGGATAAGATTCCTTTTGTACTAAACATATTAGTTTTGCTTCTGCTGATCTCAATTCATGGAGTCTGATATGCTTCGAATCTTATTATTATTATTATTAGAGTGTTGAGCTTATAATTGGGCTTTGTAATTGATTTGGGGTTGTGTGGGACAGGGATCTGCCTTGCTTAGGCCAATCGGCTTTCTGCAGACTCCCATTTTCTTATGTTCTTATGTTCTTATATACATAAATTACCTTGATTTAGGTATAACTAGTAGGATAAGTAAATTTGCAGACGATACCAAAATGGGGAGAAAAATTGATTCAGTTAGAGATGAGTGTCTGCAAAGGGATCCAGATACCTTACACGAATGGTCAGTAAAATGGCAGATGAAGTTTAACATTGACAAATGCAAGGTATTAAAGATAGGGAAGATGCATACAAATTTTAAATATAAACTAGCTAATATGGAATTAGAAAACTCAGACTGTGAGAAAGATCTAGGTGTGCTTGTTAGCAATGATTTGAAGCCTAGAAAACAATGTATAAGCGTTCGTAACAAGGCAAACAGGATTCTCGGGTTCATATCTAGGAGTGTGAGTAACAGAACTGCTGATGTTATCTTAAAACTTTACTTGTCATTAGTGAGACCCAATATGGATTATGCTGTTCAATTTTGGTGTCCTTATTACAGAATGGACATAGATTGATTGGAGAGAGTACAACGTAGAATGACAAAAATGATCCATAATATTAGAAATCTTCCGTATGAAGAAAGGTTGAAGAAATTAGGCTTACATTCGTTAGAGAGACGCAGAGTTAGAGGTGACATGATAGAGGTATTCAAGTGGGTTAGTGGAATTAATAAAGGAGACATGAAAAATGTACTAAAGCTCAGTGATAGCGAAATAACTCGTACAAATGGTTTCAAATTAGATAAATTTCGTTTCAGAAAAGATATAACATAAGAACATAAGAAAATGGGAGTCTGCAGAAAGCCGATTGGCCTAAGCAAGGCAGATCCCTGTCCCACACAACCCCAATTACAAAGCCCAATTATAGGCTCAACACTCTAATACCCTGAGGATCATCTTACCAAAACGGTTAGAGATTAACGCAGGATTACGGGGGTCTGCAGAGCGCTGATTGGCCCAACCTTGCTGATCCCCCTTCACACCCAACCCTTCTCGTCCATATGCTTATCCAATTTTATCTTAAAGCTCCCTATCGTTTTTAATCCCACTATAGCACTTGGTAGTCCATTCCACCCTTCTACAACTCTGTTACCAAACCAATATTTGCCTATATCTTTTCTGAAACGAAATTTATCTAATTTGAAACCATTGGTACGAGTTCTTTCGCTATCACTGAGCTTTAGTACATTTGTCATGTCCCCTTTGTTAATCCCACTAACCCACTTGAACACCTCTATCATATCCCCTCTAACTCTGCGTCTCTCTAACGAATGTAAGCCTAATTTCTTCAACCTTTCTTTATACGGAAGATTTCTAATATTATGGATAATTTTTGTCATTCTACGTTGTACTCTCTCCAATGAATCTATGTCCATTCTGTAATAAGGACACCAAAATTGAACAGCATAATCCATATGGGGTCTCACTAATGACAAGTAAAGTTTTAAGATAACATCAGCAGTTCTGTTACTCACACTCCTAGAGATGAACCCGAGAATCCTGTTTGCCTTGTTTCGAACGCTTATACACTGTTGTCTAGGCTTCAAATCATTGCTAACAAACACACCTAGATCTTTCTCACAATTCGAGTTTTCTAATTCCACATTAGCTAGTTTATATTTAACATTTGTATGCATCTTCCCTATCTTTAATACCTTGCATTTGTCAATGTTAAACTTCATCTGCCAATTTACTGACCATTCGTGTAAGGTATCTAGATCCCTTTGGAGGCACTCTATATCTCTATCTGAATCAATTGTTCTCCCCATTTTGGTATCGTCTGCAAATTTACTTATCCTACTAGTTATACCTAAATCAAGGTCATTTATGTATATAACAAACAACTGAGGACCTAATACAGATCCCTGGGGGACACCACTTTTGACTGCTCCCCATTCTGACTTCGTACCATTTATGCTGACTCTCTGCTTCCTACCAATTAGCCATGACCTAATCCATCCCAACAACGCCCCACCTATTCCATGCGCCTCAACCTTTCTCATCAATCTCTCATGGGGGACTCTGTCGAAAGCTTTACTGAAATCTAAATATATTATATCATATGACTTGTCATTATCTACTGCTTCATATACCTCTGAGAAAAAACTAGCAAATATTGGTTTGGTAACAGAGTTGTAGATGGGTTGAATACGCTACCAAGTGATATAGTGGGATCAAGAACGATAGGGAGCTTTAAGATAAAATTAGATAGGCATATGGACGAGATGGGTTGGGTGTGAGGGGGATCTACCAGGTGTGGGCCAATCGGCGATCAGCAGACCCCCGTAATCTTGTGTTAATCTCTGAACGTTTTGGTGGGGTCATTACTCAAGGTATTAGTGAGATGGGTCTATAATTGGGCCTTGTAATTGGGGTTGGGTGTGACAGGGATCTGCCTTGTATGGGCCGATCGGCTTTTTGCAGACTCCCATTTTCTTATGTTCTTATGTTCTTATGTTATTATTTCATTGCCAATGTTATGAATGTATAATTTTCAAGGACATCACAAAAACACTATGTTTTGTTACTATTGTATTAAGTATTGCAAGTATATTAGCAGATATATTTGAGGCATTAGTATTGTTATGAATGCTTTGAAATTAGCTCTGTGTTTCCTGAGTATTGTGAACACCCATGGGAAACCCATCCTGTTAGCATTCAAAAAGTTTATGAAGTGGTAAGAAAGCATTTCCTTATTTGTTGCATTTCATGACAAACTCAATGACTTGTGTTTGTGCGGTAGGAAGCAGTATCCATATTTGTATACAGTACAGTAGGCCTACATATGTGTGAAACAATGCCTCCTACGCAGACGACATAACACTCACAAGCACGCACCAAAACCCAGACACAGCAACAAGACTCCTTCAAGACTATCTTGACACATTACATGAATGGTGCACTACAAACAGACTCAATTTAGCCCCAGCTAAATCCACTGTAACCCTCCTCACAAGCTGGACAGGAGAGCACGATTATGTCCCGGGACTCAACATAAACAACACACCCCTAACACACACACACATACACACAAAATCCTAGGAGTAACATAAGACACCCAAATGACATTTAAACAGCACACCACAAACACGAAAAAGAAACAGACACCCAGACTTAACGCCCTCAGATCACTTGCCCACACGAAATTTGGACACAACAAAGAAACCACCACCACAGTCTACAAACAATATATAAGATCAGTTATGAAATACGCAAGCCCAGCCTGGGCTTCTAACCTAGCTGAAATACATCATAAGACCTTACAGACTATTCAAAATAAAGCCCTGAAAATCATCACATGATGCACAGATCACCTACATCAAGAAACCAAAGTCCTCAAAGTCAAAGATCATCTAGACATGAGAGGCACTCAATTCCTGGCAGCAGCCTCCACGAATCAACACCACCCACTACACTACATGGCAACACACCCACAGACACCAAGAAATATCAAAACAACACCCAGCACACGCTATCACACACAAATACTGTCTTCTCTCCCTCCCTGCCCACCCCAAACCAACTTCCGGAAGCATATCCATACTCATATCACTCGCCGTTCCATCCACTCCCTCATAGACAACACGCAGCTGCAAGCACGACCTCCCGAAATCCATCCTTCTGAATCCTCCCTTCCTCGCGAGGACAGAGTCCACCTGGCCAGGCTGAGATGCAGACACCATCCAGCTCTTCTGAGCTACCAGAAGAGACTGGATGACTCCGTCGTTGACACCTGCCCGGGTTATAACACAGCACCCCATACCATTAAACACATCATAGAAGACTGCATTTCACACAACCACTTACACCAACAACACAATTTACACTCTTTGAGAGCTCTGTGGGAGAGCCCGACTGTGGCCATGGCCTTCCTTAAGGACTCGGGCCTGTTCGGCCAGGCAGTTTAGGGAACAACAACAACAACAACACTGCTTTCAATCATTGTGAACCATTTTCTCACTCAACTAGCCGTGTCTGCTTTCCTGACGTTTCGTCAACCATGGCTTCGACTTCCCTTTAGCTAAGGGGGTAAAGAAATTTGAGATTGTGACTGTAGATTGGATAAAAGACCAACCCTTACCTGCCAGCTAGTGCACGTCCCTAGTACCCAGACCTATCACCTGCTCCCTGGTCATTAACCTAACCAAAAAGGTACCGTTAACCCGGCGAAGCATTAGGCCTCACGGAAGTGTCTGTATAGCTGATGCAATAAGCCTCAAAGAAGAAAGTCTATGAACAAAAAAAAATGCCCCACAGGCACTCAAATTAAAGCAATATGTGATTAGGTCTCATACTCATCTTCTAGTACCTCCTTCCTCTCCCCTACATGTATCCCATTCCCCTCCTCATTCTCTTAACCTAAGACGTGCGCATGGGGGGTATGAGACACCACACGCCTGTGCGCACGTATTTGTCCTGTTCCCATCACTAACATCGTTATTTTACCATAAATAGCATTAATACTTATCCATATGCACCTATTTTAGGTTGATTATAAAGGTATTAACCTGTTACAACAATAAAACAAGTGGAAACAGCGTTTGGATGGTCAAAATCGGCGATACAGGCCGGGAGTTACATAATTTATGGCTGAGGCAACATCCCTCCCCTCCACTTTTGCCCACGTCTGGAGAGAGACTGTCGATCGATACTCTCTCTCTCTCTCTTGCACTCGCTTGGTAACAGTGATGACAATGCCCTGCTTGCAACTCGCTAATATTAGCACGAAAATAGACCACAGAATAAGGGAATAACAGGGAAAATAGGTGATAACTGAAGGAGGGGGAGAAGTGGAGAAGGAGGGGATGTGGAGGAGTGATATTTTGCATGGCCCATGGGCAAAAAAAAAAAAGGGTTCAAGTTTCTTTGGGGTGTTTTAAATGGATTTTTTTAGGCCCAGGATCTTAAGAGTCTTCCCGCACTTGCCGGGTTAAGAGAGGGAGTCATTGTTTCTGTGGGTGTGCAGGTGGGGTCAGGTAAGGGTTATTGCTGAAATTGGTGATAACGAAGATGTCATACTTTTTGGAGACTTCAACTTGCCAGTAGCTAAGTGGGGTGAATCTCTAACATCTAACACAGGATCGAACCTATCTTTAATCTACTAGAAAGTTCATTATTTCAATTTGTTCAATATCCTACACTGGGCAACAACATTCTTGATCTAATCTTTGTGACAAACAGTAAACTCTGTCGAACACCATCTCTCCTCCTCCAAACCTGATCTTCTCTTCCTCACCGAAACCCAGGTATCTGAAACAACTTCCTCGCACCGCCCCATCACACTCCTTTGCTCCCCCTCCAAAGTCATGGAACGCCTAGTATTACAACTAATTACACCTAACCTACCCCTAGCTCCAACACAACATGGCTTTAGGCCACTGCACTCCACAAACACTCTTCTCACAGACCTTACACAAAGAGCTTTCGACGGCATCAACTCAGCTAGACCACCACACAGATCACTATTAGCCACACTCGACATTAGTAAAGCCTTCGATGCCATCCCCCGCCACAACCTAACAAACAAAATCTACAACACAAACATGCACAACAACACAAAATGGTGACTGGCCAACTTCCTAGCAGGCAGATGTGCACACATATCTTTTGCCGGTCAGTCATCTAAAATCAGAAACTTTCCAAACGGAGTCCCACAAGGATCCGTCCAATCGCCCTCACTGTTCAATCTGTACATGCACGATATAACTACACCCAATACGCCCCAAATAAACTTACCCTCCTATGCAGATGACATAACACTCACATGCACACACCATGACCCAAAAAGAGCAACAGATCTCCTTCAACCCTATCTCAACACACTACATGGCTGGTGCACTACAAACAGACTTAATCTAGTCCCAGCCAAATCCACCGCAACCCTGCTCACAAGTTGGACAGGAGAACACGAATACGTCCCTCAACTCATACCACATAGACACACACCCAAAATCCTAGGAGTAATATATGATACTCATATGACATTCAAACAGCACACCACAAACATTAAAAAGAAACTGACATCCAGACTTAACGTCCTCAGGTCACTTGCTCACACAAAATTTGGACACAACAAAGAAACTACCACCACAGTATATAAACAATACATAAGATCAGTGATGGAATACGCAAGCCCAGCCTGGGCTTCTAACCTAGCTGAAACACATCATAAGACCTTACAGACTATTCAAAACAAAGCCCTGAAGATCATTACAGGCTGCACAGTTACTGCACCCACAGATCACCTACATCAAGAAACCAAAATCCTCGAAGTCAAAGACCATCTGGACATGAGAGACACTCAATTCCTGGCAGTAGCCTCCACGACCCAAGACCACCCACTAAACTACATGGCAACACACCCACAGACACCAAGAAATATCAAAACAACACCCAGCACACGGTATCACACACAATTATTGTCCTCTCTCCCTCCCTGCCCACCCCGAACCAACTTCCAGAAGCACATCCATACTCATATCTCTCACCGATCCATCCACTCACTCAGACAATACGCAGCTGCATGCACGACCTCCCGAAATACATCCTTCCGAATCCTCCCTTCCTCGCGAGGACAGAGTCCACCTGGCCAGGCTGAGATGCGGACACCATCCAGCTCTCCTGAGCTATCAGAAGAGACTGGATGACTCCGTTGTCGACGCCTGCCCGGGATGTAACACAGCACCCCATACCATTAAACACATCATAGAAGACTGCATTTCACACAATCACTTACGCCAACAACACAATCTACACTCAATGAGAGCTCTGTAGGAAAGCCCGATCGTGGCCATGGCCTTCCTCAGGGACTCGGGGCTGTTCGGCCAGGCAGCTTAGGGAACAACAACAACAACAACAACTTCCAGCAGCCCCTTCTCTGTATCCTCCTACTTTCTATATCCTAGTTTCAAAGCCAAAGGCGGATGTTATGCATACGTGCACAACAAACTCACTTGCTCTCGTGTTCCCGATTTCGACTCCTCTGAATTCTCAACTTCATGGCTCTAACTATCCTGTCATTCTCATACTAAATATATCTGTGCTGTCTATCTTTCCCCTAACACTACCGACTTCCCCAAATTCTTCGACTATCTAAACTCTAAAATGGAACACATTCTATCTATCTCTCCCTTCACTGAAATCTCCATCTTAGGAGATTTCACCGTTCACCACCGCCAATGGCTCTCCTCTCACTCTACTGACCAACCTGGTGAACAAGCCTGGGTCTTTTCTTTCATAAATGACCTAGAGCAGCTGGTCCAGCAACCCTCCCGTATCCCGGATCGCTTTGGAGATCGGCCCAACATTCTTGACTTATTTCTGACTTCTAACCCTTCTTCTTATACCTTCAATCTTTTCTCTCCTTTGGTCTCCTCCGACCATAAACTTATCTGCGTCACCTGTCCTATCTCTTCAGTACGGCCATCCGATCCTCCCAGCTGGCGGCGCTTGTGGCACTTTGGCGCTGCCGATTGGGAGGCTCTCCGGCAGTACTTCTATAATTTCCCATGGAATGACTTCTGCTTTCATGGCCGAGGACCCTCGGAGAGTGCTGAACGCATTACCGAGGTAATCCTCTCGGGCATGGAAGCGTACATTCCAATTTCTTTCTCTCAGTCTAATGCAAAAAAAACTTGGTTAACTCACGCTTGTTCTACTGCTGCCCGCAACAAGGAGGAAGCATTCAAACGGTACCGACGCCTTAACACTCAAGAATCTCATTCTTCCTATGTTTCTGCCCGGAATCAAGCCAAATCTGTTCTTCGACTTGCCAAGCACTCTTTCATCAAAAATAAATGCACTGAACTATCCAACTCTAGTTCTTCCCAAGCTTTCTGGCATCTAGCCAAAAACCTCTCCAACAACTTTTCTTCCTCGTCTTTCCCTCCCCTTTTCCACTCTGATGGCACAACCATCACTTCTTCCTCTGACAAAGCTGAACTCTTTGCTCAAACTTTTGCCAGAAACTCTACCTTGGATGATTCCGGTGCTATTCCTCCCACTCCACCCCCCTCTCTCCTACTTATGCCTAATATCCTAATCTCTTCTAAAGATGTACTTTCTACCCTCTCTGGGCTTAATACTAAGGAGGCGTACGGTCCGGACGGTGTTTCTCCTGTTGTACTTAAAAACTGTGCTTCCGTGCTGACCCGCTGCCAAGGCAAACTCTTTCGTCTCTGTCTCTCCTCTAACGTCTTTCCTTCTTGCTGGAAGTTTGCTCTCATTCAACCTGTCCCAAAGAAGGGTGACCGCTCTCAACCCTCCAACTATCGTCCAATTGCTCTCATCTCTTGTATCTCTAAAGTTTTTGAAACTATTCTTGCTTCCAAATTTCTTAAGCATTTCTCTTCTCATAAACTGCTCTCAGATTGCCAGTATAGCTTCCTTAACCCTTATTTAGCGGCGAGCAACATAAGTCGAGTTAAAAAAAGCTGGACTATGTGGCGGCGCTCGACATAACTCGAGTGGCAATTTCAGCACGTAATGTGGCTGAGAGAGAGAGACAAGTGGTGGCAGGAGACTAGCGAGCGTATGACTGCTCCAGACCACCGCGGCGAACCTACTGACACAAATCTCAGCTCCCTCCTCCCTCTCTCACTCCCTACATACTCAATTATGTACTGAAAGTACCGAATTACCTGCTTTTTGCACTCGCGTTGCACGGTTATTGCAAGAAAACTATCCATCATACAAGGATCGTTATGGTGTCATTCGAAAGCTCTGTTTATGCCCTTTCAGGGATAGGTACTTGTTTTACGTTCTGGGTCTTATTTAGGCATGAAAATGATCACGTAAACAGCCCTATTTTGGCTAAAAACACCCCGCTGTGCGGTACACATAAATATACCGCATAGGCCGCTCGTAAGGTGTTAAGGGTCGCTCTACTGGTGATCTTCTTTAATATCTTACTAACTCTTGGTCATCCAACTTTCAGGACTTCAGTGAGACTTTTTCTGTTGCACTAGACATATCGAAGGCCTTCGATAGAGTCTGGCACGAATCTTTAATTTCCAAACTGCCCTCCTTCGGATTCTGTCCCTCCATCTGTGCCTTTGTCTCTAATTTCCTTTCCGGCCGTTCCATAGCTGCGGTTGTGGACGGCCATCGCTCATTTCCTCATCTTATCAACTCCGGTGTTAGTCAGGGTTCTGCCCTATCTCCTATTCTCTTTCTAATTTTCATAAATGATCTTCTCAACTGTACATCCAGTCCCATCCATTCATATGCAGACGGCTCTACCTTACACCACTCAATTAGTTTTTCAGAACGCCCCAGCCAGCATTCCCTCAAAAGTAAACGTAATGAAGCCATAAAATACTTATCTTCCGATCTAGCTACTATTTCCAATTGGGGTAGAGAAAACCTTGTTGCAGTTAATGCTTCCAAAACTCAATTCATCCATCTAACTACCCGTCAGGAACCTCCAGAGGACTATCCCTTATTCTTCAACAATACAAAACTTCATCTTCTCTCAATGTTCTCGGTGTCTCTTTTCCTTCTGTTCTCACATGGAAAGACCATATTACCAGTCTCGCTAAGGCAGTCTCCCAGAAGCTCGGTGTGGTGAACCGCCTCAAGGGGTTCTTTACCCCTGTGCAGCTTCTTGCTCTGTACAGGGGCACAGTGCGTCCTTGTATTAAGTATTGTTCACATGTGTGGGGAGGATCCTCTCACACCGCACTCCTAGATAAAGTAGAAAGGAAAGCCTTTCGTATCATTAACTCCCGTTCATTCACCAACTCTCTGCAATCTCTCTCTCTTATTTGATGGAGAAATATCGCAAGATGATCCAGCACTACAAAAAGAAGTCAAGGAATATCATCATCTCAGGCATTCTCCCCAAGACCGATGCACCTGACAAGTTCTACGACAAGGCCTTCAGCACAAACAGCCGACTAAAATCTTTGTGTCTGAAGGAAAAAGTTGAATTCATCAACCTCTAGGATAACTTCTATAACCAGCCTACTCTGTTCCGCAAGGATGGGACTCATTTAAACCCTGTGGGTTCAGCATGCATGGGCCGTCTCCTACACGAAGCAGTCTGCAGCCATGGATCAAAAAACGCCATTCGAGAAGAAGAAGCAGCAGCGACATAAACCATCCTACGCCAAACAAAAAACAGAGGAAACCGATGACCGCCAGCGATGATGACCGAGGACAGCAAGGACTGAGGGCAGCCATGAACATTAATGTAGATCCGACCAAAACCAAATTTTTTATTAAGGAGCGTTCTGTGAGTTCTAAAATCACAAATTTAAAGGTTTTCTATGCAAACGCTCGTAGCATACGCAATAATTTTCAAGATTTAGAGGAACTAGTGTTTACAGAAAATTATGACGTGATTGGCATAACAGAATCTTGGCTCAATATAGAAGACAGAGACTTTTTAGCATTTAAACTTCACCTTGGCAACTATCTCCCATCAAACCCGCAACTAACTGCGTATGTAAATGAATAACTTTATTCTATCCCCCCTCAGTTACTAACCCATCTGTCCCCTACTAACTTCCTAATCCTGCCACGGACATTAGTTCCAGGGCAGTAGTTCCCTTTCCAATGTTCCCTTACCCACTCTAAACCACTGTTTGGACACTTGATCCCCAGTGTTTTGGAGGACAAGCAGCCTAGAAGGGTCACTAGAACTGTTGTTGCTTGATTTCCTTTGTACTCCTTTGTACTTCGCCGCAATGTTGCATTTCTCTCGCTATTCTATCGCTACTACAATAATCAGTGTTCCTCGGAGCTTTCCCAGTGTATACCACCTCCTCTACATAGGGTACATAGTACCCGCCTTGCAACACAATCCCACCCCTACTCTGTGCAACTCTCCAACCCAAGAGTGAAATGCTATTCTCAGACTTTCTTCTATTCAACTGCTGAGCTCTGGAACTCTCTCCCAGAATCAGTCTTTCCCTCTTCCTATGATTTGAATTGCTTCAAACTCCGTGTGTCCAGGCATTTTAGCTCGAACTTTCCTTGATTTCGGCCCTGTCACTCTTTGAAATCTGGGGGAGGCACTCGCTGCAGGCAGTTATGCCTTTTGTCTCCCTGATTCACATAGGAAAAAAAAAAAAAAAGGAGATGAATTTGGTACATGTGATCATCGTTCGATCAAATTCAACATCAAATTCCTAAACAATAAATAAAATGAGAGTAATGAAAAGGTACCCAATTTCAAGAAAGCCAATTTCAATAAAGTACGGACTATTTTGGCCAAAACAGATTGGAACTTCATAAACCACATCAGTGATGCTAATTAGATATGAAACTCCTTCTCATAAATATATAATAATGCCAGTACTTCTTGCATCCCTATGAAAAATCGACGCCCAACTCGAAACAATAAGCCTAAATGGTGGAACACCTAAATTTAAAAAAAAATCTACATGCCTAAAAAACTGCCCACAATACTTTCAATAGAACGAAGAATGAATCAGACAGGTTAAGCTACCTTACTCTCCGACGGAATGCCAAACAACTGATAACGAAGTAAGAAAAACTTGGAAACCCGTATTGCAAGCTTAAGAAAGTCAAATCCAAAAGAATTCTATGGATATAATAGAAGTAAAAAAGTGAAAAAATCTTATATCGGACCACTTACTAATGCAAATGGAGATCTTTTGGATGATGAAGTCTAATAGTCTCAACAACCTTTTTTGCATCAGTCTTTACCGAAAAAGATCTGAATTCAATTCCTCATGCCACTCCAACTATAATAAACAATAATGAGTTTTTAAGTGATATCGTAATCACGGAAGTAGATGTACTAAACAGTATAAACAAACTAAAATCTAATAAATCTTCTGAACTTTATACTATTTCTCCCAGAGTTTTAAAATAATTAAGAGACGAGATATCAAAACCATTAGCACTACTATTTAACAATACAATGCGAAGTGGCATTGTACCCAATGAATGGAAATTAGCTAATGTATAACCTGTTTTAATAAATGAAACAAATCACTACCTTGCAACTACCGTCCAATAAGTTTGACATCAATCATATGTAAATTGCTCGAAACAATCATCAGAGATAAACTTGTAAACCATTTGGAAGAAAAGAAGAAAATAAAAGAATCACAGTATGGTTTCCGAACCAAGCGTTCATGCCTGACAAATCTCCTTGACCTTTTTCACAACATCTTCAACATGTATGACAAAAGTAAAGCCGTCGACATTGTCAACCTTGATCTCCAAAATGCATTCGATAAAATCCCCCACAAGCGTCTCTTGATGAAATTAAAAGTTCATGGCATAGAAGGATATACTGTATACTTCGATGGATTGAGAATTGGCTTACTGGGCGTAAGCAACGAGTAGTAATAAACGATAAAGCCTCAAACTGGAAAAATGTCACAAGTGATGTGCCGCAGGGGTCAGTGCTCGGACCCGTTCTTTTCTAAATACATATTTATGACCTTGATCTATCTATCTATCTATTGCCTGACGCTGTGATCCCCGAAGGGGTGGCCACGAACGAACCACCCCCATGCACCTCTGTCCCCAGTCAGTCGACGCCCCTCCCCCCAACCAGCACCGCCTTCGTTCATGTACTTCCTCACTCCATCCTTCCACCTCTCATTCGGTCTACCTCTCCCTCTCTGTCCCTCCACCTCGCTCTCGTACACCCTCTTAGTCATTCTCTCGCTTTCCATATGTTCCATATGGCCAAACCATCTCAAGTTGTTCCTTTTCACACTTTCCAGCACATCTACCTCCACACCACACCTCCTTCTTACTTCCTCATTAGTCTGTCTATCCCTCCATGTAACTCCGCACGCACTCCTTAAGTAATTCATTTCCACTGCTCTCACTCTTGGTCTGAGTCTCTCAACCAACATCCATGCTTCGCTTCCGTAAGTCAGTGTCGGGATTACCACACTGTCATGCAAGGACTTCTTCACTTCCATACTGACCACCCTATTTCTTGTTACTGCTTTTAGCGTTCCTACAACCCTCTTCCCCTGTTGTACCCTCTCCCGCACTTCTTCATCCATAGTCCCATCTTTACTCAACACACTGCCCAGATACTTGATGACCTTGATGATGATCTTTAATGTACAATTTCAAAATTTGCCAATTATACCAAAATAACGAAAATAGTAGTATCTCCCTTGCATGTTCAACAGATCCAAAATTATTTAGATAAATAAGAAAATTGGACCCAAACCCGGCAAATGAGTTTCAATACTGACAAATGTAAAGTACTTCATATAGGATACATAAATGAGAATTCACACTACACTGTCTCTGCCAGCAACAAGAGAATTTGACAGTGAAATTAGATGAAGCCTACAACAAGATCAACATCCTCACCATGAAGCTGGTATCACTCCAAGAGTTTGTAACACTCAACGTTGGAGTATCACAAACTTCAATTGTCACCGCAACTCCAGCAGCCACCAACGCCCCAACGTCAACTGCCAACAATTCAACGCCTGCAGTAGCCATTTAATCTGATGGTTCCGATACTCAAGAAACAAATAGTAACTCTCTTTCCCCTCAAGACAACTTCCGTGTTGTGAGGAACAACGTTTGCCCCAAGACCAGGAAACCCATACCGATTACCGAGTGTCAAAACCGCTTCCAGATACTCGCAGACTCAGATGACGAAGCGGAAATAGAAGAAGTCCGGCTCGTGGGAGACTCGATGATACGTGGTCAGCTCACAGAGTTTTGCGCCAGAGCACCTAAGACCAGGAAGCGTATTTGTATCCCTGGTGGTGGTGTGGACGACGTAGTTGCTGCAGTTGACGAAGTATCTAAGCTGGCCCCTGCTAATACAATGTACGTCATCCACGTTGGATCCAACGATGTGCAGCGAACCCGGTCGGAAGATTTGCTTTTAAAGTACCAGCAGCTGATTAAGTCATTTAAGGAGAAGTCATCAAGGATCATCGTCTCAGGAATCGTCCCCCGGCTTGGTGTAGAGAGCCGATTTTACAACATAGCCAGCAGCACAAATCGTTGTCTAGCAAACCTCTGCAGGAAGGAAAACGTGGGATTCGTCGACACCTGGGACAATTTCTACTACGATGACTATTTGTTTTCGGACGATGGAGTTCATCTGAACCAGGTGGGAGCAGCACGTTTTGGGCGTCTTCTCAACGATGCGGTGAAGGATTTTCGGAGAAGAAATCGACTCAGCACAGGACAACCAGGAAGGAGGACCGAAGACAGCGAGGGCGGCAACCTGCGAAGGAATTAAATGCTAATCTGTCAAGAAATGCGAATTTGGATAAAGCTCCACCAACACGACCCAAATTCAAAACCGCCAGGGATAACGACCGAGGACCGATGTCAGCCATGAATGTAAATGTAGATACGATCAGAACCAAAAATTTGATTAAAGAACGTTCTGTGAGTTCTAAAACCGCAACTTTAAAGGTTTTCTATGCAAACGCTCGTAGCATACGCAATAAATTTTCTGATTTAGAGGAACTGGTGTTTACTGAAAATTATGATGTGATTGGTATAACAGAATTTGGCTCAATACAGTAGATAGAGACTTTTTAGCAGAGTATTCACTTCCCGGTTATGTAATGTTTGAGAAAAGCCGAATAAATAAAAATGGAGGTGGCGTTTTATTTTATATCAAAGAAAGTCTTAACCCGACCCTCTTGTCAAAACCTCAAATTGTGAACGTCGACACATCTTTTGTGCTAATAAAGAATAATAAAGGTACAAAAATAATACTTGCATTAATATACAGACCTCCAGCTCAATCAGTGCAAACTGACCGAGAAATTTATGAACAAATTGCAGATGTAAGTAACTCACAAGATACCGTATTTTTTGGCGACTTTAATTTACCTGTGACCAAGTGGGGCGATACTCTTACTTCACACTCCGGACATGACTTGTATACGAACTTGCAAGAGAGTTCGCTTTATCAATTTGTTCGAATACCGACCCGTGGTAATAACGTTCTTGACATTGTACTTGCAACAAAAGAAGAATTAATAAAGAATTTGAATGTTGGTGATGAATTCAGTAACAGCGACCATCGTACAATAACTTTCACTTTAAACTTTACTAGTAACGAACCAAATAGTAGCATCGAAAAAGTCCCTAATTTCAAGAAAGCAAACTTTCATAAACTTAGAGCTATGTTTAAAGAAACTGACTGGAGCTTTTTAATTAACAATAACGATATAAATACATCTTGGAAGTTATTCGAAACCACTTACCTAAAAGCAGTGCAAGACTGCATACCATCGAAAATACGGCGTCCAGGCCATAATAATAAGCCCAAATGGTGGAATAAAGATATTTCAAACTGCCTGCTTGCTAACAAATTTGCTAATGATAGATTAAAATCCTCACAAAATGACGAAGAACGGGTGAAATTTGTAGAGCTACGACGCAAAGCCAAAAAGTTAATTAAGCAAAGTAAAAAGACCCTAGAGTTACATATTACGAATCAAAGTAAAACAAACCCGAAAGAATTCTATAGTTATATCAGAAAGAAAAAAGTAGTTACTTCAACTGTTGGACCGTTAGTCCATGAAAATGGAGAATACACCAAAGACGAAGTACAAATGAGTAATGCCCTCAATACCTTCTTTGCATCAGTTTTTACAACAGAAGACCTCAGTGATATCCCTACACCATCGCCGATTCAGATTGATAATTCAGATGTTCTAAGCAATATCACCGTTACAGAGAGAGAAGTATTGAATTGTTTAGATAAACTCAAGGTAAATAAAACGCCTGGACCTAATACAATCTCGCCTAGAGTTCTAAAGAAAGCTAAGGATGAGCTCTCCAAACCACTGACATTACTATTCAATAAATCCTTGCAGTCTGGAACTATGCCTGATCAGTGGAAGATAGCCAACGTAACACCGATATTCAAAAAAGGCAGCAAATCCCTACCCAGTAACTATCGTCCAATTAGCTTAACCTCAGTTGTATGTAAAATGCTAGAAACGGTCATAAGAGACAGACTCGTAAATCACTTAGAGGAAAATAACATACTTAAAGATACTCAACACGGCTTTCGTAAAAAACGTTCCTGTTTAACAAACCTCTTAGACTTCTTCCACGATATCCTCAACCTCTACGATGAGAGTAAAGCTGTAGATATTATATACCTTGATTTTCAAAAGGCCTTTGACAAAGTTCCCCACAAACGTTTACTGCTAAAACTAAAAGCGCATGGAATACAAGACGGTGTGTTGAAATGGATAGAAAATTGGCTCAGCGACAGAAAGCAAAGAGTAGTCATAAACGGTAAGGCATCTAAATGGACCAATGTAAGTAGCGGGGTACCCCAGGGATCGGTACTAGGACCAATTCTCTTTCTAATTTACATCAACGACATAGATGAGGGTCTCACCTGTACAATCTGAAAATTTGCTGACGATACAAAAATTGCAAATAGCGTACTCTCAAAAGATCAAGTTGACGATATGCAACACAATCTAGATAAATTGTCACATTGGGCCCAAATTTGGCAAATGAGTTTCAATGCGGATAGATGTAAAGTACTACATATCGGATACCTAAATGAGAAAGCAAACTATTCGATGAATGGCACTCAGCTTAAGAATGTAAACAGAGAAACCGATCTGGGAGTAACAATATCGAGTAACCTAAAACCGAGTCAACAATGTTCAGAAGTTGTTAAGAAGGCAAACAAAATAATTGGCTTTATAGGCAGATCATTTGAGCATAAATCCAAAGACGTAATCCTAACCCTTTACAATTCCTTAGTCCGCCCTCTTCTGGAATACTGCGTTCAATGCTGGTGCCCTTATTACCAAAAGACATAAACAAGCTAGAACGAGTTCAACGTAGAGTTACCAAAATGATACCTAGCCTAAAGAACAAACCATACGAAGAGCGTCTTAGAGAATTAAATCTATTTCCTTTAACCCAGCGCAGATTAAGAGGTGACTTAATTCAAGTGTTCAAAATCATCAAAGGCATCGACAATATGAACTGTAGTAAGTACTTCACTATCGACCAATCTAATTACACGCGGGGAAACGGTTGCAAAATTATTGGTAAATCTTTTAACTCACACGAATCTAAGAATTTCTTCTTCAATCGAGTTGTCAACTTGTGGAATGGGCTTCCCCGAGACGTTATAGACTGCAGCACCGTTGATTCATTTAAATTCCGCCTAGACAAATATCTCGCATCAAACCCGCGACTGACTGCGTTTGTAAATGAATAACTTTATTTTATCCTCCCCTCAGTTACTAACCCATATGTCCCCTACTAACTTCTTCCTAGTCCTGCCACGTTAGTGGCAGGGCAGTAGTTCCCTTTCCAATGTTCCCTTACCCACTCTAAACCACTGTTTGGACACTTGATCCTCAGTGTTTTGGAGGACAAGCAGCCTAGAAGGGTCACTAGATATGTTGTTGCTTGATTTCCTTTGTACTCCTTTGTACTCCTTTGTACTACTCAATGAATGGTAGTCAACTCAAAAATACTGATAAAAAAGCTGACATAGTTGTAACAATATCAAGTACTTTAAAACCCAGCCAACAATGTACCGAAGTAGTTAAGAAAGCAAATAAAATGATTGGCTTCATTGGATGATTGTTTGAATACAAATCTGAAAATGTCATTCTCACCTTATACAATTACAATTCTTTGGTTCGCCCCCATCTAAAATACTGTGTACAATTTTGGTGTCCATATTATGAAAAGGACATAGATAAACTGGAAAGAATACAGTGGAGAGTGATAATAATTATCCCTAGACTGAGACAAAAGTCATATGAAAAACGTCTAAAAGAGTTAAATCTGTTCAGTTTAACCCATACAGTACCAGGGACGTCCTTTTTATCATATTCTGACAAATGTTATACGATTTAAGTCGGCTTAGGAAGGACCTCTAGCAATATTAATGCTTCAAGCTATCTCAACCAACCCATTTAACTACCACAGATCAATATAGCTATAATAAAATATAACACGTCGCTGGTACTCAAAGGGTTAACAAAGCGCAGACTGAGAGGGGACCTAATTCAGGTGTGTAAAATTATTAAAGGTATTGACAATATAGATGTCAACAAATATTTCACAATCGATTATTCAAATTACACTAGAGGAAATGGTTGCAAGATCATCGGAAAGCATTTTAACTCCCATGAAGCAAAGCATTTTTTTATGGAATGGACTACCCAGTCATGTCATTGAATGCAGTACTGTTGAAACTTTCAAAATACGCCTAGATAAATATCTCGCTCTTAATCCACGATTAACTGTGTTTACAAACTAAAAGCAGCACTTTTTATTAAGCTACCATTATCTATTTCTCACATAAGTTAGGTTGTTTAGCTACAAGCAGCCTCGAAACGATCAATAGATCTGTTGTTGCTTGTTTTCCTTTGTACTCCTTTGAAATCCTTCCCCCCCATCTCAATTATTGGCCATTTTTCCTTCTCTTTTTGCCATTCCTCCCTTTCCCTTCACGAAATTTGAGAGTCATGGTCTCGCACACTTCCTTGTCACCTTTATAGGCGCGGATGACAGATGGGAGAGACAGTTTTCCTCGAGCAGGCCCAGGAAGCACATCTATGTCGCTTTCTCTCTCACCTCCCTCCACCCTTCCTGCCACACATATAAGTTTTTCACTAGATATTTGCTGTTTACACATTTGCTGCTCTTCTCTGTTCACATGTTCATCATATAAGTAAAATATATGCACATGGAGCAAAAGTAATGCTTTATATGGGAAATATAACTAATTATGTCAGAATCAAAGGATATGCAGGCATTTAAAAAACACCAATTGCGCTTCTGTCGGGTTAAATAAGACTACAGCAGCCCTATTTACCTTTTTTTCAAGGATAGAACAGGACCCAAGTTATTATAAAACCTGAAAAAAATCCCACAAGATAAAATAATCGATAATTCTACACCACTACTCGATTATGGGATTTCCGCCTTGTGGATTTCATTTTTCTTCTACTTTACTCTTACCTTACTCTGGGGTCCTTAGCATAATCCATATGGGGTCTCACTAATGACAAGTACAGTTTTAAGATAACATCAGCAGTTCTGTTACTCACACTCCTAGAGATGAACCCGAGAATCCTGTTTGCCTTATTACGAACGCTTATACACTGTTTTCTAGGCTTTAAATCTTTGCTAACAAACACACCTAGATCTTTCTCGCAGTCTGAATTTTCTAATTCTAAATTAGCTAGTTTATATTTAACATTTGTTTGCATCTTCCCTATCTTTTATACCTTGCATTTGTCAATGTTAAACTTCATCTGCCAATTTACTGACCATTCATGTAAGTTATCTAGATCCCTTTGGAGGCACTCTATATCGCTATCTGAATCAATTGATCTCCCCATTTTAGTATCGTCTGCGAATTTACTTATCCTACTAGTTATACCTAAATCTAGGTCAGTTATGTATATAAGAAACAACAGGGGACCTAATACCGATCCCTGGGGGACACCACTTTTGACTGCTCCCCACTCTGAGAGATACCGGAGATACCGGGATAAGATACCGGTATAAGATGAGATACCGGACCTAAGCCTGAGGGACCTTTCTGAGCACGGCGTTCTCTTAACACAGACAGAAACACACGATATCGCTGCCCGAGCTAGCGAGTCTTGGTTGGAGGCTTTACCAGCCCCCCCAGCCCGGCCACCGGGAGTATACACCGTGGAGTGGCCGCCTGGCCAGCGACCATCTTCTCGGCATTCTGGAACGCAGGGCTCAGAGATGTCCCAGTCCGCGTCCCAGTCAGACCAGGAAAGGGGAGTGTATATTTTAAATGAGAAGTTGCAGGAGTGGTTTGACTTTATGAGGCAAGTGAAGGGAGAGCGACAGCTAAAAGTGTCAGCACCTGTAGCCCCGGCGGTGCGACCTCTAGGGCAGGTGCCTGTTCAGACTCAAGTTGATGTTAATATTTCTCCCCCCACTGTCACTCCAGCGGCTACCACTTTGGGAGCCGCCGCAATTTTATCTTCCAATCTGAAGTTGTTCTCAGATCTCATTCCACCTCCCCTTGACCGATCAATTCCTTTTAAGAAGGGCCCTATGCCCCTGTCACACGGATCTGATACATCCTGGTATGTTCTTAAGCCTAATCGCCACGAGGTCGCGCAGCCCACGGTTACAGGTGAGACACCTGTGCTGGAACATTGGGTTATCGAGGTGAGTGAAGCTAAGAAATTACGGGCCAAGAACCAATTGGGTGATGTATTAGACGTTATTGTGATAGCTATTCCCACCATTTATCATCCTGATTATTTTGTCTACATGCCATCCCCTGCCTTGCCTCCCACTTCATCTGGGAAACTATTTTCAGATTGGACTAAATAAGATGGGTTATATGATATTAAACAGTTACAGGGAATGACCCCAGAGTTGAAGTCAATACCTTTCAGGGACGACGCTGGTACGTCCGTAGTTCATATTAGTGGAGGGGAGTCAGGGCCATGGGCAGCATGGGGACAAGAGGCCCAGCTGTTTGCCAGCAACATTACAAATGAGAGCAGTCATCAGCTCCCACAAGAGGACCATCATTGGTTCTCTATGCCGGTAGGCAAGGCAGAAGGGATCCTGAGGAGGTTGTTCAGGGCCTTGGCGATCTGGTAGGTGGCAGTGGGGATCTGGGAGATGATGGGGCGGAGGGGGTTCCCAGGTTTGTGTGTTTTGATGGTTCCGTACGCATAACCAGGGGTGTATTCTCCGACGAGTTTTTTAAGGTGGACCCCTCCTTGTTTGGCGGTGATGGTGGTGTTGGCATCGTTCTTGAGTCGTAAGATGTCGTCCAGGAGGATTTCCGTTTCTAGGCGTTTCCGGTGGTGGCCAGGTTTGGAGCTGTAGTGGCAGTTGAGGCCTTTGTTGAGGAGGTATTCTTAGTCCAGGGTCAGAATGGTGTTAGTCAGGTTTATGTATCCTTTTGTTGGTTTGGGAAGTTTTATGTTTCCGCCATAAAGACGGGCAAGCTTTTTTACAAGGAGGGGTCCACCTTAAAAAACTCGTCGGAGAATACACCCTTGGTTATGCGTACGGAACCATCAAAACACACAAACCTGGGAACCCCCTCCGCCCCATCATCTCCCAGATCCCCACTGCCACCTACCAGATCGCCAAGGCCCTGAACAACCTCCTCACCCCCTACGTGCCCAGCCAATACAACCTTAACTCAGCCCACGATTTCTTGGAAATTTTACGAGACGCCCCCCGGAACAACAACCACACAATCGCCTCCCTCGACGTAGAAAGCCTGTTCACCAACGTGCCAGTGGATAGGACCATTGACATGATTCTACGTCGAATTTACCATTGCCCTGATACACCAACACTGGACATCACGGAGAAGGCCCTGAAAACACTACTGGAGCTGTGTACCAAGGAGGCTCCCTTCCTTTGCCCCTGGGGCAACATGTACAAGCAGATAGACGGTGTGGAGATGGGCAGCCCCCTAGGAGTTCTTTTTGCGAACTTTTTTATGGGTACCATCGAGGAAGAGCTCCTAGCTGCCCAGCGACCCGCCGTCTACTGTAGATACGTGGATGACATCTTCGTGCAAATCAAGGACCTCACGAACTACAGGAACTCCAGCGTCGCTTCATGACCTCCTCCGGACTTAACTTCACCTTTGAAAAATCTAACAATGGACAACTCCCCTTCCTCGACATCCTCGTAGCTCTGAACGACCATGGGTTCAAAACCACCGTCTACACTAAACCAACTAACACAGGACAATGCCTCAACGGCGATAGTGAATGCCCCCGCCGTTATCTTCTATCCTCCATCTCCGCCTATGTAAGGAGAGCCCTCACGCACTGCTCTACCTGGGCCAACACCCACCAGGAACTAGAAATACTATCCCAAGTTTTAGTGAATAATGGATACTCCAACTCCGACATCTCCAGCACCATCAACCACCATCTTGAAAAATGGTACACCCAAAGCCCTCCCAACCTTGACCCCCTCAATGAAATTAAGATCTTCTACCGCAATTACATGTCCTCTGAACACAAAAATGACGAGGCCGTCTTCAAAGAAATAATCTCCAAGCATGTCCACCCAACCAACCCGGAAAACAAAATCAAATTAATAATTTATTACAAATCCCCCAAGACCTCCAACCTCGTTCTCTGCAACAAACCAGCTTCCACCAAGATAAAGAGCCCGATGACCGACGATCACGTCATTTACCAACATACCTGTAATTATGAGGACTGTGGACCTCATTCCTATATTGGCATGACCCAGACTCGTCTTTCACGTCGGTTAACTCTTCACCTTCAGGCTGGAGCCATCAAAGACCACTATCTCACCCCCAACCACCCCCACCTCACACGCAACGAGTTAGAGAAACACACCACCATACTCGATAAAGAAAGTGACCCAAGGAGATTACCTATACTCGAAGTGTTATATATCCAAGCATTACATCCTAACAACAACAACCAAACTCTAGACCTTCAGATCCTTCCTTCTGCCAAAAGGCACTACCCTACAGGACCTAACGCCCCTCCTCGCCCCCCGGTGCCCTTGACGCAGCCCCCCGCGCTACCTCCTTCAGCTTCGTCTTCTGCCGGCACCACACGGATCACACAACTTAGGCCACGCCCCTCGACACGCAGCCAATCAGCTTTGACCCCGCCACCCGATCAATACCATCCCGCATCCAGTGCGCTTGCGTGAAGCGGTTCCCCCTTTTGCACTCCTAGAATACCCCTCCACCTATAGGAGACTTTTGCCCCCTGATTTTCGCCTCCTCTGATCCTCCACCCTCTATATATACCCTTCCTGTTTACCTTTTATATCATTCTACCCTTACTTGATAATGCTGGTTGTCCAGTGAAACGCGTCGTATATCCTGTATCATCATGTACATTTATGTAACCCTTTACCACCATGAATTTTGCTCATCTCATTCATCTACTTCCTGCCACCCAGCGAAAACTTATCAGAGACCTGGAAACTTTGAATAATAAAATTTCCAACGCAGAAATTGCCATTTCTTTCAACCTCTTATGTATTAAAGAAAATGTATTACCATATATATATATATACTGTATATACTGTATACATACCGTATATATATATATATATATATATATATATATATATATATGTATTGTATATATAGAGTATATATATATATATATATATATATATATATATATATATATACAGTATATATATATATATATATATATATATATATATATATATATATATATTATATATATATATATACAGAATATATATATATATATATATATATATATATATATATATATTATATATATATATATATATATATACAGTATATATATATATATATATATATATATATATATAATATATATATATATATATATGAAGATCAACACCAGCGCTGGTGCAAGCATCTTTATTTTGGTAACGTTTCGGTTTAAGCATAAACCATCTTCAGACCTGAACTGAAATGAAATAAAAGCCTATATGAATGACAGAGTAATTTTCTAATGAAAATATTCTTATTAATAATTAAATTTAATAAATCTAGAATAAAACTTAAAATTAATAGTTATAAAAATAATAACCTAATACATATTAGAACTAGTAAAGTGAAAGAATAAAATGAGAGATGAAGAAATATTAGGCCTATGTGAGCAATAAAAGGAGGGGGGGGGGGCGAAGTTAATAACAAATGTTTTCATATATAAATTATATAAGAACTAACCTTTACATATTAGAAACAGAATAGAGGAGTGGAAGAGTTGTGCACACCCAGCGCTGGTGTTGATCTTTATCATCCGACTCCGATTCCCGCAACAAGAGAGTATTGCTTCTATATATATATATATATATATATATATATATATATATATATGTGTGTTATGCCGGGTTGTAATACAACTTAGCTTTATTATGGTCTTTACTCAAATCCAATTATGGACTTTTAGACTCGATATATCCTCAAGAGGAACACATATAACACGTTCTTATTTACAATTAAGTACTCAATCATGTTGTAATGAACACAATAAATACACACAGAAAATTATACATTCTTATTTATTTAATGGCATAGAGATAGATCATTAGATTCCTTAACTATTATTTGGGAATAGTAAGAGAATCAACATAATTAGAAATAATACGGTTGATATGAAATTCCCGTATATATCTAGACCTAAACTGTGAGTTGAAACTTAACTTAACTATTATAAGGAATAGTAAGTAAATAATTGAACACATTTATAACACACCAAGGTCTAGGAATAACAACAATGAACAGGAATTTAAGATAGTATTATTGTGGAAATATGCAATTATGTATAGACACACATACACATAGAATAAACCCTTGATAATAATATATATGGGAGTTGAGTATCTACTGTGAAGTATTCTTAATAAATTTATTAAAGGTTTAATGAAATCTCTAAACACGCATGAATAATTCGGGCCTGATCAATAAGAGAAAACGCACAAAGATTTCTTAAGTGAACGCTCGCTATCGGGTGGCGAGTGCGTACGGGTAGAGTAAATACTACCGCGCACAGATAAGTATGACTGGGTAGGTCACTCCGGTCATTCACTATACTGAGGTGATGAAAATAGTATTTGCGGTTAGTGCGATATTATTCTTAATATTTGTAGGAATACGTTAAGATAAAAAGGAGAAGGGAGTTGAATTGTTTGTACAATTAACTAAGTAGTTAGATTATTGTGAGAACATTTATATTATGAACATACAATTAATTAACTCTTGTATGTAATAATAATCTCACGGGTCGAGAAATTCAGATTTAATGATTTACATCTACTGAGGAATAACTAAAGGTTGAATATAACCTAAACTGAATCAATCGATATTATGATTACAGAAAATTAATGCCTTACGAGCTGGCCCGTCAGTAACTTCTACTACCCGCCAAGCGGGTGGTTTTACCCTAAACGACCTTGTTTCCGTGCTCTTTTTCATGCATTAACAAGAGCCAGAGTGTAATACAATTATGTATCCCTGAAAGGGCGATAATTGAGCTTTCCATTGACACCAGAACCATCCTTCTACGACAACGCGTTATCTTGCAACGATCGTGCAAGACGAAGGAAAAATCCCTAAAATACGGTAATTTCCTTACATAATTCCCTGTGTAGCGAGGCAGTGAGTGTGGGTGTGTGTGGAGGCGGGCTCAGTGCTGGCGCGGGAACCGTGCCGAATGGTCAGAGCCAACCTACGCTCCTCCTACCGCTCGTCTCTCTCTCAGAGCCAAATATTGCTCAAAATTGCACACCGCCTGAAGGCGGTCCCCGCCACATAGTCCTTTCTTCTCTAGACCGACTTAAGTCCGGCCCCGCTAGACAAGGGTTAAGAAACGCGTAAATAAAATAGCATGTACTAGTAGTTGTAATAATACTAATAGTATACTGATAGGTCGAGATGGTTTGAAAGCTCGATGGTGATTGGCTCACATTCCCACTCTTTTGCATGGGTGACTGACCTAGCTTCCTGGTGTTTAGAGAATGGGAATGACCTGGTAGTATGGGGCACTCCTCTGTTCCGTGTCTCTCTAACGCATGGGAAGCTGGTAGGCAATTCCATTTCTGCTGTTGGTTTCTTCCTCCTTCCTATTCACCTGTTGGCTAGCAATCCTACAGGTGTTATTTAACCCCATCATTTCAATATATACAGTATATATAAATATATATATATATATATATATATACATATATATATATATATACCGGTATATATATATATATATATATATATATATATATATATATATATATATATATATATATATATATATATATATATATATCTATATATATATATATATATATATATATTAGTGTGAACATGATGTTAGGAAACCTGGACGATTCTTGCAACCATACCATTACTATAAAATATGTAGATTTAACCATAGCAGAATGTGTTGCTATGTATAAAACTATATCTAACTACAGTGTTTGGAATATTCTTGTTTGTTAAACCTTTCCTTGCGGGTGACGTTCTGGAACGCATAGGCAATTTACAGCAATTTCCAGGCTTTAAAAGCCTGGAAAAGCCGTAGAAATTGAGTGTTAGAGGGTGGGAGCGTGAGGGACCTCCGTCCGACCTTCAGAGCAGCCAGCCGCTCACTGATGGAGACTGGTCTCACGCGGGTGTCTTGACAGTGTTGCTGAGCGAGTGAGTCGTAATAATTACCGAGTTTTCCCGAATGTCTATGGCAACGCTGCGGGTGAACCCCGCCACCTACAAAGCTCGTTCTGGTGTAATTTTGAAGCTATTTTCGCCTAGTTTTCGGCATAATACAGTTCATTTAATGCAGATACTTGATTATTCATTCAGGAGTACCTGAATATGCCCTAAATAGCGCAAATAAGCCCGCAGAGAAAGGGTTAATGTATAACTATTGATATAATGGCTGGAAATAGATAATACTAACCATTGATTGCTCTCGAGAGTGACGGGGGTTGCTGGTGCTTTATCTTTTTGTAGATTCGAAATAGAGATGCATGATGATTGTTCTTGCAATACGGGTAGAGGATGGAAAGTTAAATCCAATGCTGCAGATGGTTGATGATTTTCGTGTAGCCATTGTTGCACCTCGTAACGATATTCTATCCGAGCCAGGTGTATGGCCATATACCCATCCCTAGTGTGGTCCCCGGGGTCCAGACCAGCCTCCTCCACCAGGTACACTACAGCCTCCAGGCTGCCACAGAAGGCAGCATAGTGTAGTGAAGTCCAGTTATTGTTGTCTGGGAGTGTACAGTCCCACCCCCCACCCCTCAACATCTTCAGTATTTCCAGTTGGTCAGGTATAGTGGCCATAGTATAATATCCCCCCTCTGCAGCGTGAAGAACTGGTGTTTTGCCTTCATTATCCTTGCAGTCCATTATGGAGTAAGGCAATAACAGTGCCACACATGTCTTGTATGTCCCTTGTGCAGCATGATGAAGTAGAGTCATTCCTGCATGAGAATAGTTCATTTTTTTAGTGATTATTGCTGATAAAACAAAGAAATAGTAGTAAAGATATAACAAATAATAAGTGTTATGCCCTGATTTTCTACAGGTTTAACTGAGTGTAGGTAGGTTCGGCAGGACTGGGCTATGGGGCTTCATGCACAGGACACAAATGAAAAACAATAGAGGCATAAATAATAGCTGAGTAAATGGTTTATAATGCAGCTTTATTCTCCGAAAAATCACTGGTAGAATATTGGTTATATGTGAATTTGAAACAATGGCAAATTGGATAAGTCCGTGTGTACTTCTGGACTTTTACAATCTCTTAACACTGTTCGCGGATTTGGATAGAGTTCGTTCGCCTCCCACTTCCAACGTTCAGGAATAATTCTTCTGATCACCTGTCCTCAACGAAACGTAGGCTATGGAAATCCTTAGTTATCTTGAGCTGGTGTGTCGGGGGTTAACAGCGACTCCGTGGCCGTCCAAGTTGTCCGGGAGTGTAGAGAAGGGTTACAGTTGGGCTAATTTGTCTAGCCGTTGATGACACGTCGTTATGGGACTCCTACTGAAAGCCTTAAATGCCTCTGTCATCGGCACAGCCAGAGAAACAGTGGATCGAAATAACGTAAGACAATCGGGAGAACGACTTTTCTTACTAATTCTGGCCTTATGAGGAGGTTCAGACGTGCAAACGGCTTTTCGCCTTTCGGTCAAACAGACAATTGTTTGCCCAGGAATCTTCTCGTCGAGTCTTCTCCTAAACTCGCGTAATCCCTTCTAACATAACCCGATCTTTCTACCTGGGACCGGTTATGAGTTATGATTGCTCTTAAACCCAAAGTAGTGGCGAACCGGCTGACAATACGTTTATGAGACAATCAATAAGAATTAACGAATCGGTTGTTGAAAGATATAATCTTGCCCCTGGTTTCTCAGTTACAACAATATATTGGTCAAGGATTGATTCATTCCCTCACAGGGGCACTTGGATCGCGAACACCGCAAATCACTGTATATCCTGAGGGTGGAGCTGGGTAATATATCCTGAGGGTGGAGCTGGGTAATATATCCTGAGGGTGGAGCTGGGTAATATATCCTGAGGGTGGAGCTGGGTAATATATCCTGAGGGTGGAGCTGGGCAATATATCCTGAGGGTGGAGCTGGGTAATATATCCTGAGGGTGGAGCTGGGTAATATATCCATGACTTGCGGCACTTCCGTGACGTAGCTTATATTCGCTCTAACTGGTTTGTTTTTGGCGCGGGACTATAGATATGGAGGGGGGGCAGAGGGGGTTCCTTTGTCTAACTTGGATGTCGGAGGGGAATACAAGTTAATATAATCCCTTGGTTGAAGAGGGTAGCATTAAAGGTCTATTATAAAGTTAGCATGTAGGCCGCAATAGGAATTACCTTTTTCTGACATTTACTCTAAGACAAATTATTAATAGGAGTTGAGGGGAGGATGATTGGGGAAACAAAAACTGGTTTATCCCGCGCCTTTGGACTCAAGCGGTAAGGCAGCCTACGTTAATATTAACTCTAGGATTCTCCTCTGAGTTAGCTGAAATGCTATTAGGAGTCGAAGAGGGTTTAAGGGGGACTTGGGGGTTAGATAGGAATGGGACAGGAATAGGATTTAGGCTGGAATCGAAAACTTGGAGGTTGGTATGGGTTGTAATTACCTGAAGTTTCTAGCAAGAATTTTGGCGGGCATAAGGATGTCGGCAGTCCTACGCGAGGGGGAGATGCTGGGCCTCTTTGAGGGGAGGAAAGGGGGGGTTAGCCTCGCGCGCATTAATTCACTGCCCCAGGTTGTAGGGGTGGTTAGTTATATTAGGGGATAGTTAAAGGAGGTACCAAATAGGTTTTTTCCGTTTGTTTACGGAAGCTTTAGAAAATGACTTGCTCGGCACAATTTAACATCCTGATGGCATCCTTTTTAGAGGGAGTTATTAAGCTCGGGTTGGTATGGAAAACGACAGGGTGGATAAAAGGGTTACCTAAGCATGCTTGTTACTACGCAAAGTATTGGTGGATTAATGAGAGTTAACTTTAAAAAAATTACATGCAGGAATTGGACGGCATTCTTGCCGTCGTTAATATAAAAGTATAGGACCTGGTTGAATAACTCAAGTTCAATTGTATAACTACTTATGTGCTAGAACGAATCCCGGAGCATGGGGTAATATACGTTTATCTTAAATGGAGAGAAAAACTAGGTGGTTTCCCTAGAGCTCTCTGAGAGGATCGTATTTAGATTTGTTAATTAATCTTATATAAAACAACAGAGATACGAAAAACAGAGTAGTGTGGATTGTGGACTAGAAGGGATGACTGATTAGATGTATAATAGGTGTGGAAAGAGACGGAAAAGGAGGAACACAAGGACGAAGGAAAAATAAATACTTATCCTACGAAAACGAAATGCGGGTATAAAATGACGGTATTAGTCGTCAATATAAAGCGAATGAACCCTGGTTGAAATGCACGGAATACGATTCGACATGGGCAGTGCCTCTGTGTCAGATCATATCGATCGGGAAATTTCTGGTTCATATAATATCCTAGGCACTAAAACGAAACAGCTGAGCTTGGGGTCGGTGGATGTGACATTTGTATGGCCTATACCCTCTTTCAAGGGGGTGGGTGGGGGGCATAGCCTCGCGCGTTCTACCCCTACGGTTCAGGTGGGGAGTGTGGTTTACTTAGGTTAGAGGATCGTGAACGAGATACTAGAATAGGTTTGCACTCTCGGTATACTGGGGCTCGAGTGGGAAATGACTCGGCACGGAATATAAAAACATCCTGATGGGCGTCATGCGAGGGGAAGGTTTGTGAAGTTGGGTTGGTAGGCCTACGGGGAGAGGACAAAATGACAGGGTGGCTCAAAAGTTTACCACTGGGCACGCGGTCACTAAGCAGAGTAGTGTGAATAAAACTTTTTCTTTAACTTAGGAATGGGTACATGCATGAGTGACATCGATCTATCTCATAATGGAGAGAGAGAGACTAGGTAGTTTTCCTGCACTTCTCTGGAGATGATCGTATGCAAATTGGATATTATTAATTATATAAATCAACAGATATGGATTAGTAGAAGCACAGGGTTAGGTTAGTTTTCCGTGGATCGGGGGCATACATAGAACACGGGTTTTCATGGGGTAACAATTTTTGAGGCGGTTGTACCGAGTTTGACCCGTAGCCAAACTCACGCGAAATTAATACGCCGATATTGTCCGGTACGACAATTTCCTAAGCACAGACCCGCATACGAAATTGGGGATGGTTTGGGGGTTTTCCAATTCAATGAGTAATTATATAATTTGCATGCATGGTTGGTACCTTCATTGAATATACATACTTAGTCGGTACATCAAGAATGTTCATTGTTAAAGTAATGTGGTTTGTATTTTAGAAGGCTGTGATTGAGGAGACGTATACATGTGTGGTTATGTGAAAGGAAGAAAACGAAGTTGGTGTGTTGTGTGGGTGTCTTGGATGTGGGAACCTACTACTTGTGGTCGACGTGCCTTTGGACCTTTTGTTTTCCTGCCGTGTTGGGGTCGATCCTTTGTTTCCTTTGTTTGAACCTAACATATTCGAAAGGTTGTGAGTATAACACCTTTGGTCGAAGTGTCTTTGGGATCTCTTGTTTTCCGGCCGTGTCGGCTTCCTTTGATCCTGTGGGTGTGTATTCTTCTTTCCGGCTGTTGGGTCCTTTCGTCCCTGCCGGCTTCCGTTCTGATTCTTTCGGAATTGCTACTGGGTTGTGGGTCGGGAGGTTGGTGGGGGATATTCCTTTTGGTGGTATTTTAATAAGTAAGTAAAAAAACTATATACAGCTAAAAACTAAATTAATTTGTAGAGAATAAGATAAATTTTAAAATTACCACAAATGTTGCAGAGAGGAAAATAGTTTCAAGCTGTGTAATTTTGCAGAGTCCTTAACTAAAGAATCCAATGACTGGTGGGGACATTTATGGTTACCTCTTCAACAGCGAACCCAGAGTAAAGTCGTGACACGCTTAATTTGAATAGTTACCTTGTTTTGTTGTTGCCTACATCCTCCTCCTCACTATATATTAGTTGCCAGAGACGTATTATTGCATAAGTAATTAATCACATAGCATTTCCAATTTGCTCGTGATTTACCGTAACGCTTGCATATGTTGTTTACAAACTCTTGAATTATCCTGAGGCAACACCTGATCCCATGGAGCTTTACTGAGGGACCAGTGTATGGTATGTTATCAGATCAACTAATAACTTTATATATTGAACCTTCTTTTCAATCTGCATAATATACGCTAATCGTTTTCGTGTTTAATGTCCAGTTTAAGTGAATAGTATAAGTTTGGGTTTGATTACAGAATGGGCATAGATTCGTTGGAGAGAGTACAATGAAGAATGACAAAAATTATTCATAATATTAGAAGTCTACCATATGAAGAAAGGTTGAAGAAATTAGGCTTACATTCGTTAGAAAGACGCAGAGTTAGAGGGGATATGATAGAAGTGTTCAAGTGGGTTAGTGGGATTAATAAAGGGGACATGAAAGATGTACTGAAGCTCAGTGATAGCTAAAAAACTCGAATAGATGGTTTCAAATTAGATAAATTTCGATTCAGAAAATATATAGGCAAATATTGGTTTGGCAACAGAGTTGTAGACATGTGGAATAGGCTACCGGGTGATATGGTAGGATCGAGAACGATAGGGAGCTTTAAGATAGAGTTAGTAGGCATATGGATGAGATGGGTTGAGTGTGAGGGGGGATATGTCGGGTGTGGGCCAATCGGCGCTCTGTAGACCCCCGTAATCTTGTGTTGATCTCTGACCGTTTTGGTGAGGTCGGTCCTCATGGTATTACTGATCTGGGCCTATAATTAAGCCTTATAACTAGGGTTGAGTGTGAGAGGGATCTGCCTTGTGTGGGCCAATCGGCTTTCTGCAGACTCCCATTTTCTTATGTTCTTATGTTCTAAAATGAATAAATTTGCTTAGTTTTCCTCATATATGAATGCAAAATGGCTCGGTAATATCATAGGTTTTTCAAAGGTCACATAAATTATAGGTTTGATCCCCGGTAGGATGATAGCAAACCTAATATATATAAAGTGACCACGGAATCAATGACGTACTACCAATAATCATACTTGGTGCTCTTGCCGCTCAGGGTAGCCCTTTACAGGGACCCTCCATCCACCACAATAACAACCAAATAATACATCATAGGTGGCATAATTAAGTTACCTATGGAACGTCACATAAATTGGATGCCACTTTGAAAAGAAAAAATAATAAAATATTCAATTAATACTAAGCTTCTGTTAGTGTGCTTCTCATCCATCACTTGTTCCAAACCAAGTCTTGCCTTCCACGAGCTTCGCTCTTCCTTCGTGATATATCCCGATAAGAACAAAGAAATAGGAAGGAATTGGTGGGAGGGTTCATTTCATCCTTCAGGGATCAAACTTCTAATTTAGCAGTGACCCCTCCATCAATGACGTACTGCCAAACTGTAAGATTGGAGAAGGGCGGGATATTTCTATATCATAAACCCATTCAATCCCAAGGAGAAATAGAAATCTGCTTATTATATAACTTCTTTATTGAGATAAATAGGAGCACTTCATGCATTCTAGAACTTGCTGCAAAAAAGAAAAAGAAAAACTACTGTGGAATAGAATACAATACTGTAAATACAGTATATACATTCAGAGTGTACTGATAAGTGTATGTATTAATACATAACTTGTGTATTGTATGAAAGCTCTTAAAACAAGTAAAACTGTACAGACTTAATCACCCATTAATGTGACGGATTGGTAGCCCTGAGTCCCTAAGGAATACCATGGCTACGGTTGGGCTTTCCCACAGGGCTCTCAAAAAGTGTAGATTATGTTGTTGGCGTAAGTGATTGTGGGAAATGCAGTCTTTCATAATGTGTTAACAAATATATGGGGTGCTGTGTTGCAGGACCTGGAGTGGCGGCGTCTATGTCGTGGGTCCACCTCCCGGGGCTGTCGACCGTGGATGGCTACTGACCCTCCCCACCGGGGACAAAATTGCCAACCGATGTAGGACAGCCGGCTTCCGATCATAGGGAACAGTCCTGGTAGCCAAACCGCCACAACAAACCCCTGCCCCCTCTTGGGGGCACGAGAGCCAGGGAGTGTCTTTGGTCACCCGGACAAGTACCACAGAACATAGTAAATGGTAAACATTACCCCGCTCGAGCACTGGCACTGACAACTCGCAGGAGACATGACCTGCATGCTCATTTTGGCGATATAAATAGGTTCTGGGGCAATCATAACTGAGGCCATTCTTGGCTAAAATCACAAACAATTCAGGACCTGCGACATTACTGCCAACTCCAATATCTGAGCACCTGTCGCTAGCACCACCAAAAACAAGGCCTTCTTTAGTAATAATTCTATGTAAGGCCATCTAGTACAAGTGTGTGATGTGAGTGCTAGGAAGACATGATTGAGTGACCACGTTGGCATCAATTGACAAGGTGATGGGCGAAATAGGAAGCAAGTTTGCATGAACCCTTTCTCCTCCGCCGCGGGCATGGAAAGACCAGTCAAGTCATAGAATGATATTCGAATTGTTGACAAGTGTGTACGAAGAGTGACAACTAAAAGATGCTTCTGCTCAAACGAGTAATCTATGTATTTAAAGATGAGGGCTACCGAAGGTATCGATTGGTCAGATTCAGTGAACCACGACAGTAACGAGCTCCAGTTAGATTGATATTGACATTTGGTGAATTCTGCATACCCATATATTAACTTTGCTGTGACACATCAAATGTCCACAAGGCGAAAGTTAGAGAGGTCTTGAGGTTCCCAATCATCTTGAGCTTGGAACTGGGAGCGACACCGGGTACTTGCACCGGTTCTTCTGGTGTGGATACCATGTTTGCGCTGACCACGCTGGAGCTATCAGAGAAACCATCCCATGATAGGTGCATTGTTTGTTGACTACTTGGCACATCAGTGATGCGTCTGGAGGTATTCTGAGAATGCGTCCGGACCTCCTGCTGGGTCCGTGTCCAACGAGTCTAGTAGTAGAGTAACTTGCTCGTCTGTCTGGACGCAAACATATCTACTTGTGGATGGTATGTCAATGCAATCATCTCTTGAAAGACATTTTGCCTGAGGCTCCATTCCACAAGCGTGCTCTTGCCTCTTGACAGAGCGTCTGCCCAAAGCTACGCTACACCTGTCAGATACGTCGCATGGATTTTTATTCTTAGCTTTTGAGCTAATATGACTATCTATTCTGAGTGACGATGGACAATTTGTGACCTCGCTGACCGTTGCTTCTGAATACAAGTGACCGCATTCAGAGTGTCCATTCGGAAAGCCAGTGTCTTGCTTTGAAGGGACTTTTTAGAAATATGAGGGAAACAGAGATCTTATTCATTGATGTGCCATGAATGTATGTTGGACCACCATCCCTGACCTTGATGACTTTCGGTCGACTAGTATCTCCAACCCAGGGTTTCAGACACGTCTGTGTCGATCCAGACCATCAGCACAGGGTTGAACCAAGGCTGACAGAATCTGGAACATGAGGCTGTGCCCGGAATGTCAGTAATGTCATAATGTATTGAGGGACTGGCCAAAGGTGACCTGTCGGACATATCAAAAATATGTTGTTTCCCTCAAAAATATAATGTTTGAGATAAAGGTGGCCTAAGGGAATGGTAAGCTGAACCCAGATGAGCATCCCTATGAGTGACTCCCACTGAGAAAGAATTGTGGTCAGGCACTTCATAAACCGAAAGTGTTTGTGACGATAGCGTGCTGCATTGTCTGTATTCTGTTTGATTGTTAGGTTTATTATGTCCCACACCATTGCGACCCATTGCATTTTTTGCTGTAGTTCAAGAACTGAATTTGGAAAATATATACGAAAGCCTAGCTTCGTTACGTGCTTGATAACTTGACGAACATTATCTACTACCTCTGACTGAATTTCCTAGAACTGACCAGTCATCTAGATTGTAGAGAATGGTGATGCCTTTTTCGATTATAGGGAGCAGTACAGGTCTGACCAGTTTTGAAAAGACCCTGGGTGCTAAATTTAGCCCGAAGGTTAGGTGATGGAATAGTAATTTTATATTTTGATACTGGATCACCTGATACTTTTGAAATCTTGTATTGATCAGAACGTGCCAATATACCTCGAAGAACTCTTGAAAAATCATCCATACAAAAGGTTTGAGTGTGAGACGAACTTGGCTTATAGCCAGCCTTCTGAACTTGTCAATTTTAATTCATGTGTTCAGATTCGACAGATCGATGATCGGCCGACACTTGTGATTGTTCCATTTTTGGTACAAGAAACAAACAAGAAGTATATACTTTGTGGGTTGCGAGTGCCGAAATGAAAGCCCCATTTGTGAGCAGCTCCTTGAAGAGTGTTTCCACCTCCTATTAAACTATGACTTGCGTCTGAGGTATACATAGCGGAGGTGTGTGGATCCATCGCCAGGAAAGCCCTTTCCTTACTACTTTGCGCTTCCATGTGTTCCGAAGCCAAGCCTTGTAACACACCTAAAAGTTTCAGGTAGGTTGAGATTGAATTGCAATTTGAAACTGGCCCGAGAGCAGGTATCCCTAATCCTGGAGTGATGAACTGGTTTCTGATTAAAGTAGGGCTGTGTGGACATAACTAGTCTTTTTTACTCTGCATGGGGTCGTACGGTCCTGGGCGGAGGGCACGGAGACTGACTATCCGACTGAGTGTGTGCAAATTTCTAAATCCCACTCGACGAGTTCAGACCCCCGCGCTGAGTTTCATGCCTTTGACCATTCTGTTCTTGGCCAGTGGTAGATGGTCCTGCATCTTTGTTAGTTTTGATTGTGTGTGCTGCTGACTTAGCTGACCTCGAAATTTCCGTTTTTGGTTGCCCCCCTTTTATGAAAATGTTGTCCGGTGCACTGACGTATCTGGTCGCATAAGCAATGTATGAGCCTTAGTCCAAACTAAGGAAGACATAACATGAGAGATTAAAACAGACAATTGTAGTACCCTCTCCTTGATGGCCAGTGGTAAGTTCTTCCAGAAAGAGACATGAAGGTCTTGTCTAGCACGGACTGCCTCAAGGATAGCAATTGTGTGTCGCCAAGAGTCATGATAGAATTTGCAAGAGATATGCAACGAATCAGGCAAAAGGCTGACCGAGGTGATTTGTCGGGCAAAGCATCTATGCCTCTGCTGTGAAGTGAGAGCATGTGAATATGTGAAATATTCCAAATTATGAACTGAAGGGACTGCATCAACTAGTGCATCCAGAACCTCTCTATCCGCATTCTTAGCCTTAAGTTTTCTACTCTCGCTAACTTCAATAGTCCATGTTGGAAGGATCAGGAAGTCACCAACACCCGATGACCTATCATCAGGTTGTTGGGGATCAGAGATTGGGGATCAGACACTGGTGGAGCTTTATAGCAATGGTATCTTATGCTTATCAGGAAGGTGTGTGGATTATTGTTGGGCTTTAACAGGTCCGCTCTCAAAGGTTCATAGGACTGACATACTAAAGCCTCCGACTCTCCCTGTGACTGATGGACGCAAGTCAAGCATCGGACACAATGCTTGTGGCCAGTGAGAAGGAGGTGGGCGCAGTTCCCCATAGCATGACGACATGATGACACTCTCACCCCCCCCCCCCCCCCACCCCCCCGGACGTGCTTTGTGGTGGGCATCTGCCGAGTGGTTGCACGTCTCTCTCTCTCTTGGCTTAGTTTCTGGAATTGAAAAATTCTAAGAATCAATGTTATATATAGGCAATGTAAGGCCTTGGGATAAATGTCTATTCTTGCATTGCGGGACCGAGATCACCACAGTATTCAAGCCACAATGAAAACTGTCACAACCTTTTACCCAGACATAACAGGCATATAAGTTATATATATGGTTATTGGTACACTTAACACTTCCATCTGTGATTTTACTTAATCCATGGCGGGTATTGTAGTACCCATAAACTGATGCTGAAGAGCCCCCGCACTACCCCACAGGCCGAAGTGCGGAATTCTTACAATCTGAAGAACCTGAAAAAGTTGATCTAAACAAAGGCCTCCAGTCAACAAAAACTAGCTGATATATAAGAAAACACAAATACTAGTCAGATTAACCCTCTTATTTTTACCATGTGGGGCTTGACAGGGCATCCTAAAACTGGTGACATATCCAGATTAACACTAGCTCAAGGTGCCTAATAATGCTTAAATACATTGCTAGGAAGCCTAAACAGTGACTTGTAAAAAATGGCTCACTATGGGTAAAAGCAATAATGCGAGCTGGAGAAAGGCCGGAGGCACCTGTATGTAGGTGTTCATTCTACGGACATCCACCACAGAAGGAAGAGTGAAGCTCGTGGAAGGCAAGTGTTGAATTGGAACAACTGACTGATGGGCAGCACACTGACAGAAGCTTAACATTTCTTGATTATTCTATTATTTGTTTATTTTTAAAGTGGCATCCGATTCATAGGACGTTCCATAGGTAATTACATCATGCCACCTATGATGTGGGGAGAGTGTAGGCACCAATGGAGCAGGGCAATGCCTAGGAGAGGCCTATAGGCATTTGATAAGGAGTTGCTGGAACTCATGCTTCATTTGTCTGGGTTTCCTTATTGATTTTGTTTGTGCCTCACTTACACAGAGTGATCCAGCTAGCTCTCACAAACACCTCCTCCTCCTATCCACTTCACTACACTAAGCATTCACACCAAACATCTTTCTGTCACAATAAAACCGTCCATACTGCCGAATATAGTTCCCGCCATTACCACACAACAACAGTGACCTCCACCCCCACCGCCAGTTTCTGCCTGGCCTCCACACCGCTCAACTAGCCGGACCTCCACCCCGTTGACACTCCCTAGTTATTTTCACACCCACTTCGATTGTTCCCGCCGCTACCATGGTATCTTTAGAAATAGTAAAAGCACGGATTGAAACTCAATCATCAGCCTACAACAAAGTTGTAGACTGTACACTAAAGCAGTTTTTTGACAAGGTTTTTAGTCTAGACTCTACGATCGTCGACCTCAGAGAATCACTTGAATATACTCAAGCAGAGGTCGATGATTTGAGGAAGGAAATAGAGCAACTCCGTTCAGAAAAATTAAAGGACACTAAAACTATTGAGGATATCACACAAGAAGTACATACTACATTCACAGCTACAGAAGCCGTAGAAACCCAGTGCAACTCCCTTGATGACCAATATCGCCGTAATAACATTATTATTGCTGGCCTCCCAAAACAACCAAACGAAACAAGCGAACATACAATGTTGAAGGTAACAGGACTAATAAAGGATAAGCTGGAACTGCCTGAAGTACCTATGGAAAGAGTCCAACGCCTGGGACCGCAGCACCATGGGAGACGACCACGTCAGGTACTAGTAAGGTTCCCCAATCTCGTCGACCGAGCCGCAGTAATGAGAAATGCCACCAATATATTTTTAAATTATGATCTCTGTCCTGCTTCACAAAAACTCAGATCTAACCAGTTCCCTACAATGAAAGCCACCCGTGCCCAAGGAAAAATAGCATTCTTCCTAGGCACAATACCAGTGATAAAGGACCGCAATGCTAAGAATAATACTCAGAATGTTGGTCAACCGGATTCTCAACCACTACAACAGGATGAAACTGCTCGTTACTCACAACTTACATGTGCAAGTACAAACTGAACTCAGCTGTACAACATCGCGCACCCATTTGTTTTATTTGTGAATCTATCATAACACGACGTCAGAAGATCCAAAACTGTGTAAAGTGTAAAAATGTAGCTCACATGAAGTGCATCTCTAAGAAGACCAACAGTGAAGAATGGAAATTCCTATGCAACATGTGTGCTCTGTATTCATTACCGAATATTAATGTAAATGAACCAAGTATTAACAACTCAGAATCCAGCCAGGACACATTCAAAATCAAAGATGAATACAGAGTGTTCACCAACAAAGGGCTCCATCTTATCCACATTAACGCCAGATCAATGTACCATAAATTGTCAGAAATAAACTTGTTAGCTAATAAGGCCAAAGCTTCAATAATTGCAATCACAGAAACCTGGCTGGATTCAAGTATAAACGATGGTGAAATAAACATTCAAGGTTTCAACATGGTTAGGAATGACCGCAATAGGCAAGGGGGAGGAGTATGTCCGTATGTAAAAAAACAACCTCACACACACAACTAGGACCGACCTCCACGTAGAAAATCACGAAGCTCTGTGGATCGACCTACACCTGCCGAGGACAAGAACCATCACAATTGGGGTGTGCTATAGGCCACCAGACGACACACAATTCTTGACCAAATTTGAATGAACTTTGTCATCGCTAGACCCTCGGAATGAATCCATTATACTAGGGGATTTTAACCTGTGTTACAAACAACGAAATAATAGGCTTGTACGAGAATATAGGCACATACTGACAATGGACAATCACAAACAACTCATCACAACCCCCACACGTATCTCTGAGAACACTTCCACAATATTAGACCACATAAACTGTAACAGAGAGGACAAAATATCCCAATCAGGGGTTATACAGACTGGGATAAGTGATCACTTCGTCACATATTGCACACGGAAAACCACAAAAATTACCCTAGAGAATCACAAGGTTATCAAAACAAGGTCACTCAGAAACTACAACAAAGAAACATTTCTGGAAATTTTATGGAATACAGCCTGATCTCCAGTGTTTGGAAGTACAAACGTTAATGACGCATGGGTTGGCTTCAGAACCATCATCACAAACATCCTAGATGAAATAGCTCCTCTGAAAGACATACGAATTAAAGCAAGGTCAGACCCATGGATCAACAATGACATACTACACCATCTGGAACACAGAGACAATCTGTTAACCCTCCCGCATCTTTAGGACGCGATCGCGTCATAACGCCACCCCTCGAAGAGTGCTCGTATGACGCAATCGCGTCATAATGCCACCCGTAAGTTAGAAATATTCGTGGTAAATAAGTTTATGACGCGATTTGGACGCATTTTTGGCTGGTAAGTTAGCCATCAGTAAGTTACAAAATGAAATATCTGGCAACCCCCTAGCGTCCCTGTGTGAGGAGTGCGGGGCTTTGTTTCACCATTTGTGAGCCGGCCGCCAGTCTGTGAGGTAGTACTCCCGGACCTTTAAATCTAGTCTCGCCTCCATTGCCCGCCATGGAGCGGGTTTCAGGCGGGCAAATCTTGATTATTTATGTACTACGAGGCAGTGTATCATCAATTTGTGGCTATCTATTTATAATTTATGTATATAACTCGTGGTTTGTGACTTTGTGGCTCGTTGTTCGCCTCTCCATAGCCAGCCATGTGTTTTTTAGGCGGCTAGAATGGACCCAGTGGAAGTGTTGTGAACTGTGAATAATAATATTATTTATATCATATTCGTAGGGTTAGTGTAGTAAGCATTCGTAGTCACATTCCTAACTTATGTTAGGTTTGTGATTACGAATGTAAGCTAGGCTATACGTGTGTGTCGTATATATATTGCCCTAAAACCTTCATTTTTGCTTGAATGACCAATATATTTATCAATAAATACTACATACGAAGTATAATAAAGCTGTAATTACGAAATATAGTTGTGTTTTGCCCATTTTTGGCATCATTTTATGCCCAGTTTGGGCAATTTTTAGTGAATACACAGTTTTATTTGAGTGAAGTAACTAACAGTGAAGTGTGGATAGATTATAAACTAATTTTTTAGACAAAAATGTCACGGTAAGTACAAATATGTCACGGTAAATAGCCTGACATAAAAAATACAAGACTTTTATGCGCCACTGTACACTACACTACAGCAGTGAACCTTTGGACAGCCACAGATGTCTGGGTAAAGTACCTAAGCTAATCCCATAATTACTTGCCCGCAGCGGGTCAGCACTCCTTGACCTTTTACCTTTTCCTCACAGCTGGGATATTTTATATGTTTAGGCATGGGCTAGGCCTATCTTTATTTTATATATATATATATATATATATATATATATATATATATTTCACTTCAATCATAGGAAAGCTACTAGAGTCAATTATTGCTAGGAAAATGAGAAACCACTTAGAAACATTTAACTTAATCAATTCTTCTCAGCATGGATTCACTCAGGGACGGTCTTGCCTTACTAATTTGCTTAGTTTTTTCTCAGAGGTATATGAAGCAGTAGATAATGACAAGTTATATGATATTATATATTTAGATTTCAGTAAAGCTTTCGACAGAGTCCCTCATGAGAGATTGATGAGAAAGGTTGAGGCACATGGAATAGGTGGGGCGTTGTTAGGATGGATTAGGTCATGGCTAATTGGTAGGAAGCAGAGAGTCAGCATAAATGGTACCAAGTCAGAATGGGGAGCAGTCAAAAGTGGTGTCCCCCAGGGATCGGTATTAGGTCCCCTGTTGTTTCTTATATACATAAATGACCTAGATTTAGGTATAACTAGTAGGATAAGTAAATTCGCAGACGATACTAAAATAGGGAGATCAATTGATTCAGATAGCGATATAGAGTGCCTCCAAAGGGATCTAGATACCTTACATGAATGGTCAGTAAATTGGCAGATTAAGTTTAACATTGACAAATGCAAGGTATTAAAGATAGGGAAGATGCAAACAAATGTTAAATATAAACTAGCTAATTTAGAATTAGAGAATTCAGACTGCGAGAAAGATCTAGGTGTGTTTGTTAGCAATGATTTGAAGCCTAGAAAACAGTGTATAAGCGTTCGTAATAAGGCAAACAGGATTCTCGGGTTCATCTCTAGGAGTGTGAGTAACAGAACTGCTGATGTTATCTTAAAACTTTACTTGTCATTAGTGAGACCCCATATGGATTATGCTGTCCAATTTTGGTGTCCTTATTACAGAATGGACATAGATTCATTGGAGAGAGTACAGCGTACAATGACAAAAATGATCCATAATATTAGAAATCTTTCGTATGAAGAAAGGTTGAAGAAATTAGGTTTACATTCGTTAGAGAGACGCAGAGTTAGAGGGGATATGATAGAGGTGTTCAAGGGGGTTAGTGGGATTAACAAAGGGGACATGACAAATGTACTAAAGCTCAGTGATAGCGAAAGAACTCGTACCAATGGTTTCAAATTAGATAAATTTCGTTTCAGAAAAGATATAGGCAAATATTGGTTTGGTAACAGAGTTGTAGATGCGTGGAATGGACTACCAAGTGCTATAGTGGGATCTAAAACTGTAGGGAGCTTTAAGATAAAATTGGATAAGCATATGGACGAGAAGGGTTGGGTGTGAAGGGGAATCAGCTGGGTTGGGCCAATCAGCGCTCTACAGACCCCCATAATCCTGTGTTAATCTCTAACCGTTTTGGTAAGATGATCCTCAGGGTATTAGAGTGTGAAGCTTATAATTGGGCTTTGTAATTGAATTGGGGTTGTGTGGGACAGGGATCTGCCTTGCTTAGGCCAATCGGCTTTCTGCAGACTCCCATTTTCTTATGTTCTTATGTTCTTATAGTGGGATCTAAAACTGTAGGGAGCTTTAAGATAAAATTGGATAAGCATATGGACGAGAGGGGTTGGGTGTGAAGGGGGATCAGCCGGGTTGGGCCAATCAGCACTCTGCAGACCCCCATAATCCTGCGTTAATCCCTAACCGTTTTGGTAAGATGATCCTCAGGGTATTAGAGTGTGGAGCCTATAATTGGGCTTTGTAATTGAATTGGGGTTGTGTGGGACAGGGATCTGCCTTGCTTAGGCCAATCGGCTTTCTGCAGACTCCCATTTTCTTATGTTCTTATATATATATATATATATATATATATATATATATATATATATATATATATATTCGAGTATTTCTATTGTTATTTTATATATAGGCCTATTTTTCTTTATTGTGATTTATTATAGTTTTTATTTATTTTATTTATATCATTTTATTTTATTTATAATTTTATTTCATTTACATATTTTTTTGTTTATTGTTCCTGTTCCCCAGGGTGTCCATGGGACCACCCCCTAGGTCCAGAGCAAGGGCAGGGCCCATAATCGAGTATTTATATAGTTATTTTATATATATTGGGAGTTATTATAGTTTTTATTTATTTTTTTTATTTTATTTATATAATTTTATTTTATTTCTAATTTTATTTCATTTACTTTTTTTTTTTTTTATTGTTCCTGTTCCCCAGGGTGTCTATGGGACCACCCCCTAGGTCCACAGCAAGGGTAGGGCCCATAATCGAGTATTTATATAGCTATTTTTTTATATATTGGGATTTATTATTTATTTTATTTATTTTATTTATATCGTTTTATTTTATTTATAATTTTATTTCATTTATGTATTTTTTGTTTGTATTGTTCCTGTTCCCCAGGGTGTCCATGGGACTACCCCCTAGGTCCAGAGCAAGGGCAGGGCCCAAAATCGAGTATTTATATAGTTATTTTTTATATATTGGGATTTATTATAGTTGTTATTTATTTTATTTATTTTATTTATATCGTTTTATTTTATTTATAATTTTATTTCATTTATGTATTTTGTTTTGTTATTGTTCCTGTTCCCCAGGGTGTCCATGGGACTACCCGCTAGGTCCACAGCAAGGGTAGGGCCCATAATCGAGTATTTATATGGTTATTTTTTATATATTGGGATTTATTATAGTTGTTATTTATTGTATTTATTTTATGTATATAATTTTATTTTATTTATAATTTTATTTTATTTATGTATTTTGTTTTTATTGTTCCTGTTCCCCAGGGTGTCCATGGGACCACCCCGTAGGTCCACAGCAAGGGTAGGGCCCATAATCGAGTATTTATATGGTTATTTTTTATATATTGGGATTTATTTGATCATATTTATTTTATATATAAAGGTATATACCGTATATATATAATGTTTTTTTTCTTGTCCCCTTCCCTGTTGTGTTGTTCTTGTTCCCCAGGGTGTTTGGCCAGAGAGTCCCAAGGTATAAATATATTCTTATAATGCCAAACTATGACTACGTCATGGTGTTCCCCAATTTGAATTACAAAATGCGGAACTATACCGTCATGAATCCATTATACTCACGTCATCTGGAATCGGATAATGCAAAACTATGACTACGTCATGGTGAACTATACCAACGTTATATGGATCCAGTGATGGCGAACTTGCGCCATGACAACTATCAACGTCAATTACGTTTTTCCTTTATTTCCATTTCTTGGTTTCAGCATCGTAAGCTAACTACGCCAGCCTGCCGCCATACGCCAGCCTACCGCCATACGCCAGCCTACCGCCATACGCCAGCCTACCGCCATACGCCAGCTGCCATGTCGGACAAGAGGGATGTTAAGAAACGTTTGCGGGACTCCCAGCTGGAAGATGTAGTCAACGAGGTGCTGGACCTGACGACGACGGATGAGACGGCGAGCGAGAGTGAGTCGGACGAGTGGTCTGACGATGAGGATTGGGCTTCACCTCCGCCCAAGCGACTCCGCCTCGACGCCCCCACCTCGGCCGATCCACCACCAGCCCCAGCAACGTCAGACGACCCACCACCACCACCAGCAGAACCAGCCCCAGCAATGACGAACGACCCACCACCAACTGAACCAGCCCCAGCGGATCCACCACCACCATCCATCCCATCCCATCTACATCTCATCCCATCCATAACATCGCCGATTACCTCCTACCATCACCCAACTTCCTCCAACTTCCCACGTCACCTCTTCCATCCACCTCGCGTGGCGGTGCCTCATCCTGGCTTCCAGCAGGATCACCAGCCCGCAGCCCACACCTGTTTGCTACGCTACTTGCTGTGGGCACTATGAATACCCCGCCTTCGCATGTCATGGGAACGGTCACCCCCGCAGTGTCCCCCTTTTGCGACACACCGTTGACCCCCTCGGCATTTGTTCTGCCTGAGCATCGAGCCGCAATGCGTGCTGAGGTTGCTGAAGCTGCAGTGCGTGCTCAGGTTGTTGCTGAGGTGCCACGCACAGCGTTGAATCCTCCAGCAGCAATCGAGGAGCTTCTTCCCCAAAGGTTTCCTCTTCACCATTCACCAACTGGTACAGCTGCACCAGGTTCACCAGCTCCACACCTTTCACCAGCTGGTGCAGCTGCACCAGGTTCACCAGCTCCACACCTTTCACCACTTGGTGCTGCACCAGGTTCACCGGCTTCTGCATCATCTGATGCAGAAGCCCCCCCACTCAACCCCTCGACCTACCACCTATGCCACGCCAGAGGCCAGGTCCCCGTAGGGGGGCAGGTGGTAGGCCCAGGGGCTGCAGAGGTGTTCCTCGCGGTGGTCCTCGCGGTGGTCCTCGCGGTGGTCGCAGCCTTGCTCGCGATCCTGCCCCCGATCGTGATGCCGGTTGGACCGACACCCCCTTCGACCCCCAGCCTGATCTGTTCTCAGGGACCCCTGGCATGCAGGTTACAAAGCCGGTGACTCCTCTCCAGTTCTTCCAGCTCTTCTTCACAAGGGAGATGCTGCAATACCTGGTATTGGAGACAAATGCTTACGCCAAGTTCGTTGACGGAGCAGCCACTTTTTGTCACCTGTTTGGTGAGGAGGAAATGGCCAAATTCCTTGGCCTGTACTTCCTCATGGGCATCACCAAGATTCCTTCTCTGAGTCACTACTGGCGTTCAACTGTCCTTCACGACTACCCAGTATTTCGGAGAACGATGAGTAGGGCTAAGTTTCTAGCCTTGTTGAAGTATTTCCATGCTTTCAACAACAAGGCAGTCTGCAGGCAGAACAAGGACAGGCTTGTGAAGGTTTGGACGGTGATGGAATACCTACTTGAAGGCTTCAAGCTGGCATACATCCCCGCCGAAAAGCTGTCCCTTGACGAAGGCAGCCTTGGATGGAAGGGTCGCCTTTCATTCAAGGTTTACAACCCAATGAAGCCGACGAAGTACGGTGTTAAGCTGTACAGGCAGAGGCATTGACTGGCTATGTGTGGGACTTTCGGGTCTACACCGGTCCGGGTACATCTCTCCAGGAGACGGTGGAGGGTCTCACGGAGTCCTTCAGAGGCCAGGGGTACAGGCTGTACATGGACAACTATTACAACTCAGTTGACCGGTGCCAGCAAATGCTCACACACAACATCTATGTGTGTGGCACCCTGCGCCTTGTACGAGGAACTCCTAAGCGGTTGTGCGACATTGCTAAAGCAAAACAGCTTGAACGCGATGCGACATTAGCAATGAACAACGGCTTAACCATGGCCCTACTTTGGCGAGACAAGCGCATCGTCAACATGGTGTCCACTTTCCACAACCAGGACACCATCCCGAAGCTTGTCAGTTTCAAAGAGTAGGACCAACAGGGCAAGTGGCGTCGTGGACAGAGGGAGATCTTCAAACCTGTTTGCGTTGAAGACTACAACATCCACATGTGTGGGGTGGATCACTTCGACCAGATGGTCCAGTACTACCCCATCCAGCGAAGGACGGTCAAGTGGACGAAGAAGATCACCTTCTACTTCATCCAAATGGCCCTCTTCAACACCCATGTCCTATACAGGAAGTGCTACCCAAGGAAGAAGATGACCTTGCTGGACTTCCAGGAGCACATCTGTACTTCCTTGCTGCACTTCAACCTTGCAGAGTGGCCTATGTCGGGGAGGCCAGTCCACCGAGCACAAGATCTGCCGCGTGACCAGCGTGAGCCACAGAGGCATGCACGCAGGCAACGGCAACCCGGTGGATCATCTGGGTCGTCCGACGACGACCATCCAGACTCCCCAGCCCCTGCTGCTCCTGACAACACTCCACCCTCTCCTGTTGCTGCTCCTGGTGGAGGCGTTGAGAGGGCACCACGTCTCGATGTCCCCTCCCAACCACCAGAACCAGATGATGCTGCTGCTGATGCTGCTGCCCCGGGGGAAGCTATGTCCTGGTTCAACCCCCCGTGGTACTAGCACCTGATGCAGCTGCTGCTGGTGACGATGGGGAAGCAGCTCTTGAAGCTGCCAACCAACCGCCACCAGTACTGGAAGCAGCAGGAGCGGTGTGAGTCCGGAGACCTCGACCTGGAGTGGTCCCAAGGCCCAGTCCTATTGTTCTGAACCATGTCCGGTTGAACAGGGCCTTGGACCATTCTCGGCAGAGGATTCCGGCCAAGAAGCGACTCCGTTGCTATTACTGCAAAGTAATGAACGGCATTCGCAAGGACACAAGCTTCCGCTGCACGACTTGCACGGTTGCCCTCTGCATTGACGTCAACGACTGCTTCAACCTTTTCCATCATCACAATGCAGGTGTCCTATAGTCAGGAGCCATGTGCAATCATTCATTCATTGATTCATTCATTTCTCTTCTCCATTTATCTTCTTCATTCACCCGGCTTCATTCACCCACCTTCATTCACCCACCTTCATTCACCCACCTTCATTCACCCACCCTCGTTCACCCACCGACATTCACCCACTGACATTCACCCACCGACATTCACCCACCGACATTCACCCACCTACATTTACCCACCTTCATCATCAAAGTGGATATAGGCCTCCTGGGGAAACCACTCTAAAAAAATAACGAGTCAAATGCAGTACCTCCTAGGGTGGCTTGGAAATCTGCATATTTCTGTGGTTTGACACTTTGTATATATATATATATATATATTTATGACACCTTGTATTTATATACATATATATATATATATATATATATATATATATATATATATATATATACATATACCCACACACACATACACACATTTTTTTATACCATTCATTATATTTTGTTTGACACCTTGTATATATATATATATACCGGTATATATATGTATATATATATAAATATATATATATATATATATATATATTTATATATATATATATATATATATATATATATATATATATATATATTTATATATTACTTTATTTGTGTGTACAATAGAATTATTTCTGAATTTATTACTTGATGATAACCTGGCTTTCTTGTTTTGTTTTTTCAGTGTCAACCCAGGAGCCATTTCCCTTCTCGTTGGAAAGGGTTGTGGCCCTATCAGGTAAGTAAAATTTACAACCTTCATGACTGATATGTCTTCTATGAACATTATACAATTATTGGCAAGGAAAATTATATAAAAGTGTTGTATATTGTGGCAAAGATAAACAACTGTATAAACATTCTCATTTATTTACAAAACAATAGCAGTGCATGAAAACAATTGCGCATAGCTCGCGAACCAATAACGCTATATTATTTTTGTTTCACCATTAGAAAGAGCATAATTTTCCGATGACGGTGATATAAAGTTATATACGTATCCGAGCAAATAAACCAATGCCGAGGTGGGGAACAGCTCGGAACCCGGCTAGCATCGGCGGAAAAGAGACGGGTGAAGCGTAAATATTCGCATTTTGGCTCTTCATTTCCAATATTCATAGCGCAAAAAGTATTTGTTCTAGGAACTTCTAGTTTGTTTTATACTCATCAGCATTATTTGCCGTATTCATAAAGCCTAAATTTAAAACCATACACTTCGTAGCAACGAAATAAATCGAAAATGTTATAAACCATATCTATTTTTTTTTCGGTCACTGCATGGAAACAATTGTGCATAGCTCGCGAACCAATTACGCTATATTATTTTTGTTTTCAACATTGGAAAGAGCACAATTTTTCGATTCCGGTGATATATACAGTTATATACGTATCCGAGCAAATAACTCAACCATGAGGTGGGGAACAGCTCGGAACCCGGCTAGCATCGCCGGAACAGAGATGGGTGAAGCGTAAATATTCGCATTTTGGCTCTTCATTTCAAATATTCATAGCGCAAAAAGTATTTGTCTTAGGAACTTCTAGTTTGTTTTATACTCATCAGCATTATTTGCCGTATTCATACAGCCTAAATTTAAAACCATACACTTCGTAGCAACGAAATAAATCGAAAATGTTATAAACCATATCAATCAAAATCATATTTTTCTTTTTCGGTCACTTCTTGAGAACTATTGAAGATAAACTATTTCTGTTTTCAGATTTGGAAAGAAGAGAAAAAATACTATTATTTGAGCAAAACAAAATATATGGTCATCACTCACAATTTAGAGCTAGGACGGTGTGAAGACAATTGCATGGGAAATAATTGTATTCCGGACTCATTTACACTTTCATATTTCGATTTATTTACATTTTTTTTAGTTTCATCATGTACTATAAATATTTCTCTTTCCATTGACGTATGATACATTACAATAAACAGCATTCTGGTAGATGAAAATGCAGAAAAACACAAGGCTTCGAAAACTCGCCCAGCCTGATATTTCATGGCAAATTAAAGAACGCCTTACCATAAGTTAGCTATTTATGTTAGCGAATGCGAGAGGGTTAACACACACAGGGAATAGGTACAGGGTGGGCGGTGGGGGTCCTGAAGGGGGGGGCTGGTTGAGAGGGGGGGGGGGGCAAAATAATGTTTAGGACCTAAGATCATAACTATTGCACAAATTCAAAAAATGTTTTTAATTACCGTCGAATTCACGCACCGAAGGTTCGTGTGAAGTTTGGTGAAAATCCGTCAAACGGTCTAGGAGTTCTCGGAAAGACAGACAGACATTTCGGTTAGCATGTACCACTATATGGGGGGCGATACCATTCTGCTTATGCAGAGTTGATAAATATTGTGTTCACGCACAATGGAAATAGTAGAAATGTAGTCAGAGCAGAAGAAATTACAAGATACACTCAACTACTTGTCTATATCGTAAACATTATTTGTCTATAACCATCTATCTATTGATCCACTAGGACGTGACCATTAACCCCTACTGTACAGTTCCGAGCATATGAAACAGAGACACCGCCTCAGCCACAGAACCTCTGGCGTGTCCTTTCTGGCTGGAGAGTTATGGTGGGGGAGAAGGGGGTTGGAAGTAGGCGATAGTGGGAGGGTGATGATTTGCGGAGTGGGGGTAGAAGTGTTAGCGTGGATGGAAAAGAACGTGTGATTGGGGCGCCGTCAAAGTTTAGGTGGGAGCGAGGGAGTATTGGAATTAGTTGATATGTGGTAAATAAATGATTAATTACTTAATATGCTTTGACAAATAGCAATTATGTAAGCATGATTTATGCTTTGGTAATATGTGACAATTATTATAAAATCGCCATACATTTGTGTTGATATTCATATTACCTTGATATATAACTATAGTCTCTTTATTTTCAGCTGATGGTAAATTGTCATGTCCTCATCTTTAGTACTCAACTATTACGAAGATTGTATAACGAAATAGGTTGTTAATTCTGAGGACTTAGCATAGATATGTAGTAATTTCATATTTCACCATTAAGTATCGATTAAGTATCGAGGACTCAGTTGCTAAGGGATTCAATTTACCGTCATCTGAAATTAAACAGACTATAGGGTAAAATACACCAAGATATAGCATTAAACAGACTATAGGGTAAAATACACCAAGATATAGCATTAAACAGACTATAGGGTAAAATACACCAAGATATAGCATTAAACAGACTATAGGGTAAAATACACCAAGATATAGCATTAAACAGACTATAGGGTAAAATACACCAAGATATAGCATTAAACAGACTATAGGGTAAAATACACCAAGATATAGCATTAAACAGACTATAGGGTAAAATACACCAAGATATAGCATTAAACAGACTATAGGGTAAAATACACCAAGATATAGCATTAAACAGACTATAGGGTAAAATACACCAAGATATAGCATTAAACAGACTATAGGGTAAAATACACCAAGATATAGCATTAAACAGACTATAGGGTAAAATACACCAAGATATAGCATTAAACAGACTATAGGGTAAAATACACCAAGATATAGCATTAAACAGACTATAGGGTAAAATACACCAAGATATAGCATTAAACAGACTATAGGGTAAAATACACCAAGATATAGCATTAAACAGACTATAGGGTAAAATACACCAAGATATAGCATTAAACAGACTATAGGGTAAAATACACCAAGATATAGCATTAAACAGACTATAGGGTAAAATACACCAAGATATAGCATTAAACAGACTATAGGGTAAAATACACCAAGATATAGCATTAAACAGACTATAGGGTAAAATACACCAAGATATAGCATTAAACAGACTATAGGGTAAAATACACCAAGATATAGCATTAAACAGACTATAGGGTAAAATACACCAAGATATAGCATTAAACAGACTATAGGGTAAAATACACCAAGATATAGCATTAAACAGACTATAGGGTAAAATACACCAAGATATAGCATTAAACAGACTATAGGGTAAAATACACCAAGATATAGCATTAAACAGACTATAGGGTAAAATACACCAAGATATAGCATTAAACAGACTATAGGGTAAAATACACCAAGATATAGCATTAAATACAGACTATAGGTAAAATACACCAAGATAGCATATCAACAGGACTATAGGGTAAAATACACCAAGATATAGCATTAAACAGACTATAGGGTAAAATACACCAAGATATAGCATTAAACAGACTATAGGGTAAAATACACCAAGATATAGCATTAAACAGACTATAGGGTAAAATACACCAAGATATAGCATTAAACAGACTATAGGGTAAAATACACCAAGATATAGCATTAAACAGACTATAGGGTAAAATACACCAAGATATAGCATTAAACAGACTATAGGGTAAAATACACCAAGATATAGCATTAAACAGACTATAGGGTAAAATACACCAAGATATAGCATTAAACAGACTATAGGGTAAAATACACCAAGATATAGCATTAAACAGACTATAGGGTAAAATACACCAAGATATAGCATTAAACAGACTATAGGGTAAAATACACCAAGATATAGCATTAAACAGACTATAGGGTAAAATACACCAAGATATAGCATTAAACAGACTATAGGGTAAAATACACCAAGGTATAGCATTAAACAGACTATAGGGTAAAATACACCAAGATATAGCATTAAACAGACTATAGGGTAAAATACACCAAGATATAGCATTAAACAGACTATAGGGTAAAATACACCAAGATATAGCATTAAACAGACTATAGGGTAAAATACACCAAGATATAGCATTAAACAGACTATAGGGTAAAATACACCAAGATATAGCATTAAACAGACTATAGGGTAAAATACACCAAGATATAGCATTAAACAGACTATAGGGTAAAATACACCAAGATATAGCATTAAACAGACTATAGGGTAAAATACACCAAGATATAGCATTAAACAGACTATAGGGTAAAATACACCAAGATATAGCATTAAACAGACTATAGGGTAAAATACACCAAGATATAGCATTAAACAGACTATAGGGTAAAATACACCAAGATATAGCATTAAACAGACTATAGGGTAAAATACACCAAGATATAGCATTAAACAGACTATAGGGTAAAATACACCAAGATATAGCATTAAACAGACTATAGGGTAAAATACACCAAGATATAGCATTAAACAGACTATAGGGTAAAATACACCAAGATATAGCATTAAACAGACTATAGGGTAAAATACACCAAGATATAGCATTAAACAGACTATAGGGTAAAATACACCAAGATATAGCATTAAACAGACTATAGGGTAAAATACACCAAGGTATAGCATTTTTCCCCCCTTTTTTATGCCACAATATTTTCGGGCTTACTTTGAACCTATAGTGGTGTGTATTACTTTGAACCTATAGTGGTGTGTATTACTTTGAACCTATAGTGGTGTGTATTACTTTGAACCTATAGTGGTGTGTATTACTTTGAACCTATAGTGGTGTGTATTTCGATATGTTTGTATTTTGCTTAATATGTCAGCATGCTATAATATACCCATCCTCAATTAATCGTAATTTGTCATAGTATATCATTAAGCTTCAAACAGTACTAGTAGCAGAAATGGTAATTTTGCAAAAGGCACCTTCAACATTCCAATAACTGCTAGCTGGTCTAATTAATTGCGGAAATATTTGGAACCTGAGATATACTCTGACCTGTCTTTATTCAAATATATTTTGTTTTGTTCTATGTGAATGAGGGAGACAAAAGGCATAACTGCCTACAGCGAGTGCCTCCCCCAGATTTCGAAGAATGACAGGGCCAAAATCAAGGGACGTTCGAGCTAAAATGCCTGGACACACGGAGTTTGAAGCAATTTAAGTCATAGGAAGAGGGAAAGACTGATTCTGGTAGAGAGTTCCAGAGCTCAGCAGTTGAATAGAAAGAAGTCAGAATAACGTTTCACTCCTGGGTTGGAGAGTTACACAGAGTAGGGGTGGGATTGTATTGCAAGGCGGGTACTACGTACCCTACGTAGAGGAGGTCGTATACACTGGGAAAGCTCCGAGGAGCACTGATTATTGTAGTAGCGATAGAATAGCGAGAGAGATGCAACATTGCGGCGAAGAGAGAGAGAGAGAGAGATTGCAGAGAGTTGGTGAGTGGACGGGAGTTAACCCGGCAAGCGCGATAGGCCTCACGGAAGGCTTCCTATAGGGAACGCGATAGGCCTCACGGAAGCAGGACCATAAAAAAAGCCTTCCATAAAAAAAAAGGGCCTATCAAAACAAAGGAATTTGTCTCTAGGTGAGATAATTCCCCTCCAGTACTCATCCATGTAAATCTCACCCACCCCCCTCCCCTCCTTCCCCACCTTATTCCCCCCTCCCTCCCCTCCTCAATTATCACCTATTTTTCCTCTTATTATCATCATTTATCGGTTATTTTTCTCTCCCGCGATAATGTAGCACAAGTGGGTTGCATAAAAGATCGTTATGCAACACCCAGACACCGGCACACACCGCCCCGCTCGGCTCAGTTGACTCCCAGACAGCGAGAGGGGAAGGCTGCCTGTCTCTCTCTCTCGCCTGAGATTATGACCGGGTGGCCAATATCTTCGTTTTTCACCACCCAAATGCTTTTCCCACTTATTTTAGCACTCTTGAAGGTTCATATATACATCATATATGTAAAATAAAAGCATACCGAAAACAAATAATGGTTTATATTGTAAATATTACGAATTCTGTCAGAATCCAGGGCTAGAAATGCACAAATAACTACCCTAGCACCTACGTCTATATCGCGCTTGTCAGGTTTTAATGATACGAAAAACTATATATATATACTATATATTACCTGAGAAACAGGCTTGTTCCTTGGGAATCGTAGTTTTAAGGGGCTATCACACTGGTCTATACTCCGTCGACCTTCATCAAATCCACGATATGAGTGGTCCTTCATTTCAACTGAAGTCCGAACTAATTATATAAAGACGAAATGTGTTTATTATGAATTGCAAAACAGCTAAATGGTCATGCAATAAAACCGCTATACAGTACTCTGATGTAATTGCATTTATCTTCAATAATCGTATTTGGTGGCTTATTACGGGAAGCACAGGCTGTAATATTATTAACCGGGATCGAGTCTCCCGTGGATGCGATATTCTTTTATTATTTTATTATTTTATTATTTTTGCTTGTTTTAGTTATTACTTCGAATGGCATTTTACGAAATTAAATACAATCATTTACATATATTGTGTTAATTCCATATATAATTTAATATTTTGATTGGCTTGGGTTATTGTATACAACAATACTATAGCTTAGGATGGACTAGCCGAACACCACTGTAGAAACATAGTGCTAAAAAGATACACAGAGGGCCTCGGAGTCTGACGGATCCTAAATTGAGTGGTCAATCCTGTAAGTCCTTTAGTAAACTGGCTCGGGTTGTCCCTCTTACAGGGAATAGGTCCGTTTGGGGGCATTCTGTGTATGGCTACCCTTATTAAGGGGAGTAAGGCGTCTGGCAATAGATAAATAGATGAAAGGATAAAGTTTGGTTGCCATAGCTATGTTAGTTAAATTAGGGTAGTTAGTGTAATAACATCAGATCCTCAAATATCGTAAGCCTACTGTAACCAAGATACATTTATTTGTATGAAATCAATATACTTTAACCTATTTTAAACATGATAGTCTACCGTTCATTTGTTTAAAAGTATCTAAATTATAAATTAATAAAGAAGACGACGTCCGAGGGGCTCGAACTCCTACACTTTTAATGTATGCCTATTACGTTTACCACTGACAATCATCGGTGTATTATTGTTCATAATTATCTTACACGTGAGTTGCTACCTTCAAATCGTGTCGACTTTTGTCATTGAATATCGGTCAAAATTATCATAATTGCGTTAATAATATATAAATTATCATAATTGCGTTAATAATATATAAATTATCATAATTGCGTTAATAATATATAAATTATCATAATTGCGTTAATAATATATAAATTATCATGGCGTTAATAATATATAAATTATCATAATTACGTTAATAATATATAAATTATCATAATTGCGTTAATAATATATAAATTATCATAATTGCGTTAATAATATATAAATTATCATAATTGCGTTAATAATATATAAACTCTACTTTTTATTAGCGTTTGCGAAACAATAATAATTTAGAGGGAATGTATTCAAGCCAACATTGGAGTAAATAAAGCCGAGGAGCGAGTTCAACCGATATTGGTTGATGACGACAGTCTCTCCCTCAAACAATCTTTCCTTCATCCTATGACTTCAACTTCGTGAGTCAAGGCATTTTGACTCCAACGTCCCTTGAATTTGGCTTTGTCACTCTTTTAACTTTGGGGGAGACACTCGTTACAGGCAACTTGCCTTTTGTCTCCTCCATATACATATAAAAACAAATGCGTTATTATTTTATTTAAGTAATGAAAGATGATTTCCTATTTCTTATTATATTTATATTTACTTCAGCTAATGGTTAGTTCATACTCCCCGAATTACTTGCATCAAATATATTGTTTAGTGTATTGAACTCTATTAAATCAAGTTTCATGGAAAAGTATAACAAATGGTCAAATAATATGAGTCTTGGGTTTAATGTATGAAAAACACTATGATAATACTGAGATTATGTTTGTTGGTAACTTTACATCCTGATGCTGACTCATAGATGACATGTTGAATACAATACAGATGTTCGTGATTGCCTCTTTCACCGTGAACATATTACTTGTATTTTATAATAAGAGTAGCATATGCAAATATTTGTTTATGAAACTATTCATTAATTATGCAGTACAGATCATTGTACTCTGAACATATTGAAACATCATGCCATTGATGGAATAATTATATTAAAGTCTATAAACTGATTTATTGAGGAAAGGGGGAAAAGGCGCAGAAACAGCTTAGGTCAGATCGCGCTGACGCAATACGACCGGATGAGCAATAAAAGGCATAACAATATTTGTTTAAGTTAGCAGGTGTACTCAATTTCATTCTGACTGATCCAGAAGCTATTTCATTTGACCCCATGCATATGGCAGCAACGGCACATGACAGTGGGGTCCACTTCATAATGTGTATTGAGTAATTAAAAAGGTAAGAAAGTTATATTATATAATTATAGCTAATGGTTATACAAAAACATATTATATGATTACGGTATCACTTCGATACTTGGTGTTACCAATCTTGCCAACCACAAAATACCAAAACCCGTACAGTTGGTTGCCCTGTTCTCCTCTGCACCAATTTGCGTGAATCTTCAAACAATTGTTTGAACAATTTCCACCAATTATTAATGCTAATGCTGCATTACAGATTTAACAGCTCTAGCTTATCAGATAATACACAACGGAACACTTTAATTAAGTTCAACTCTCAAATCATTCATTCGATGTAAAATGAGTTGGCATCTAAGCTCCCCTCACCCTCTTCCTCCTCTTTCCACCTTATACAGAGGTGTCTGCTACCCCACCTATTACACCCACCCCCACCCCGCCTTCCCCTTCTACACCATCATAACTCTTCAGCCAGAAAGGACACACCTAGATTCTTCGTGGATGAGGAGACGTGCTGATGGCGTCTCTGTTTCATGTGCGCGGAACTGTACCATAGTAATTTTCCCAATTCTCTCGCTTAGTTTAGTTCATTGCTGTGCACAGTGTGCGAGGTGCATGTGGAAAGTTATTGCACTGGTGGAATAATTGTAAATGTGAAAAGAATTTGTAAGCAAGTAGAATTTGCATTAATTCATAACGGAAATTCACAGTCACATTTTATTAGTAACCAAAAGAAAGCTAAAGCTAGAGGGCGAAACAATCATTATTCAATAATTTCATATAATGGGGTTAAAGTAGGAAAGCCCTCCGCCAATCACCGCGCTCCTTTTTACTTGCTTGCACCATCAGCTGATTTTGACAGCTCACGGCTACAACATGCCACGCCTTGCCCACCAGCCAATCAGCGGCCTCCATTGTCGGAGCGCGAAGCTGGACTTCTTACTTCACATCAAAAGTCGCTATCTTTTTCTTCCCGAGCAGTTCCTTCTGATTATCCACAAACCAATACCTCGGTGCCAGCCCTGTACTCCCGTAAGCCACCAAAAGAGGTTTATAATCAGCTTCCTGGGACTTACTTTGAAGAGAAAAAGAGGAGGTAAAGGAAGCAAGCATTCAGGGCGAGCGTGCCACCGCGCGTGCCAGCCAGCCAATCACAGTGCGGGAGAGGGGGGGGGGGCGTGACTATAAAGGCTGCCGCGCACGGGTTACTGGGGTCACTCACCCCTCGGAACTCACCGGGTTATCACCTTGCAACCCACTTGCTCTCTCTCGCCCGGGCACAAAGGGAAACCAGGAACCCACCTTTCCAGCTACCATGCCCTCATCTAAAGCCACAACACAGACCACCCCTGACCTCTCCTCACTTTCGCCCACTCGGAGGATACACCATCAGTATCCTGCCGCCTGTCATCACATTGCTAGTCTGCACACACACAGTAAAGTGATTCAAGAGGGACGACAGAAGGTGGACGGAAGTGAAGATTTCCGGAAGAGCTACTGGCCAGCTCTGAGGTGGTAAAGCACAGTTCCAGACACACACACACCTGATCCAGCATACATGAATATATTTGTCTAAGGACCCATATTGGGCCCACATAAGATAAAGGAAGAAAGAGAGATGATGTTGACTAACCTGGTGGTTCCCATTACAATTGATGTGTCCTTCTAGGACAAGACTAAAGGAAAAAGAATTTAGACCCCTGAATCCATAAAAATGATGATGTGCATTAATTAGTTATTTTTGTTAGCAAAGGCGCAATGCAAAAAGAGTTATTATATGGGATCTGATAGGAAAGATTAAAGATTAAAGAGTAAAAGTAAAGAGGGAAGGGAAAGAACAATTATTTTAGTAAATGAGGCAACCAATAAGTTCAAGGGGAAACAGTTGTTTAGTTGCCTGATAGATCAGCTATAGCTAGGGAAGGACACTAGTCCATATGAATCACTCATTAAGTTGTTTATAAGGGAACTATTAAGAAGGACACTAGTCCATGTTAAATACGGGATTATTAAGTTTAAAAGGGACACTGTATTCATATAAATCGAGAGACTCCAAGAGGCAGTCTGGGAAAAGCGTTCGGGGTGCCAGTATAACAAGGAATTCTTCAGAAGTTATTTAAAGGAATAAAATTGTGAATCTATTCCGTGTAGGCGTTTTGAGGCACGGTTTATCTTTTGTTAGAACGGTTATTGATTAAGGTGAAAGGTAAACATAGCGTATTTGTAATAGGGTTATATGAGGGTAAATTCGGAAGGTGTCATTGAGGTAAAGATTGTAAACCTATATTGTTGAAGTAACTGGGTGACGGAACCCAATATTATATATGAGAGGGAACTTGTAATCTCAGTCGGTAATTTGTTTGATTTTATATCATTGTTGAGGTACTTGTGTAGTAACGACGGTTGTGTCAAAGGAGTAAATAGATTTTATGTGTTGAGGAAATAGACTACAGTATATGTATTATAGCCTTGGTCTTGAGAAAAGATACAGAAGGCTCAGTAAACGTGGGTAATTTTTAACCCGGCAAGTGCGGGTAGACTTATAAGAGTTCTACCGGTGCGCTGCGGAAAGACTCTTGTAATCCTAAGCCTAAAAAAAAAAACATTTAAACCACCCCAGTATCATTTTTTTTTTTTTTTTTTTTTTTTTTTTTTTTTTTTTTTTTTTTTTTTTGCCCCTTGGCCATGCCAAATATCACTCCTCCACATCCCCTCCTTCCCCCCCCCTTCAATTATCACCTATTTTCCCTGTTATTCCCTTATTCTTAGGTATATTTTCATGCTAACAATAGCGAGTTGCTAGCAGGCTGTGGTCATATGTGTTACCAAGCGAGTGCGAGAGAAAGACAGACGTCACTGCACGTCAGTGTCGCTCCAGGCGTCGTGAGAGGTGGATGTTGGCCAAGCTGGCTCACACTTTAGTTATGTAACTCTCGCATTCATTTCGCGATTTTGACCAGCCAAACACTGTTTCCACTTGTTTTATTGTTGTAACAGGTTAATATCTTCATAATAAACGTAAAATAGGCGCATATGGATAAGTATTAATGATATTTATGGTAAGATAACGATTTTAGTGACAGGAAACAGTGAAATAGGTGCGCACAGGCTGTGGTGGTCACTACCCCTCCTGCGCACTTCTTAGGTTAAGAGTAGAGGAAAGAATATAACTTTTGTTTTAGTTAGGTAAAGAGCAAATGTTTCATTAGGCCCTGGTCTCCATAGAAGACACAGCAGGGCTCCGATTAAACTGTTTAGGATCAATCACTAATAACGGGTTGTAGGATCGAAGCCGACTTGAGTCAATACCTGAATAGCGGGAATTCAGTTAGGGAGTAACAGGAGCTTTAGGGGTCCAAAGTGCAACCTATCATGAATCGACGTAATATTCAATCCGTGTCTTGAACTCATCTCGGCCCGAGCCAAGAACCTATTATTAGAGTAGTTAGGAAGTTTGTTAAATAAGATATACGAACTTCTAAATGACTGTCGATTTATCCCCCGTAGTAGTAGTAGCGTAACAGAATTTAAAATAAATACTACATTTTGGTGGCAAGCGATGGGATTCGACAAATAATTTAGACTGAGTATAATTATCTAACAGAACAGATAAAATGACGGGCGTGTTACCATTCAGATTATGGGAAGAGGGGAAGGAAGAAATCGAGCTTTGGATTGAGCAGTTAGAATGTCAGTTCACACTACTTGACGTAGGGGAAAATGGAAAGAAAATCGCCTATGGAAAGGCACACTTAGGTAGGGCACTGAATGATGTAAGAGTACGTCTGGAAGGACTAGTATCGTGGGCCGAAGTCAGGAGCGCCTTAATCGAAGAATTTGGCCCAGAGACTTCCACCAGAAAAGCCAGAGACAAACTGAAGAGTTTGAAACTTGATGGCCAAAATGTGAGAGCCCTGAGGAGGGAAATCGTAAAGAATTAAGAATCGTTAAACTAGCGTATCCCCATATGGACCAAGAGAGCCAGGAAACTGAGATCAGGGAGATCATGATCCAAGCCTGCCCGGTAGAAGTTAGGAAACACTGCATCATTCATAAGGTTAACACTACTAACGAACTGATGGAGGTCATTAAAAAGATTATGGAGGCTCGAGAAGTAAAAGAGGAAAAACAAAAAGGGGAAGAGGAGAACCCAAAGAAAGGGTATCCGAAAGCCCTGATTCGATGCTTCACTTGTAGACAGACCGGACACGTAGCTAGGAACTGTACCAACTGTCCACAAGCCCCAACCCCTAGATTTGACCCCAGACCCGCACTCCCAAACGATCGACCTCTACCCAGGGGAACCGATCCGAACCGGAGAGGAATGCTTCCGGTAAAATACCGGGAGACAGAAAACCAGCCAAAAGTTATGATGCCGGAAGAGAGAGAACATTTTCTGTGAAACCTCACATAGAAGGGCAAATACCTTGTGAAACTATAGTCATAAATGGGAAAGCCGCGAACATGTTGATTGATACGGGGGCAAACCAAAGTTGTCTCCTAGAGAAATTTGTAAAAAAAAATCAGTGAGGGGGTCAACCACTGACAATCCTAGGAAGAACTAACACAGCGGTAGTGCAGTGGAAGGCAATTACCTTCACCACCGATTTTTATGTTTTATCGGGAAAAGCAAGTAGTGGAGTCGATGGGTATCTGGGAATAGATCTCATGAATCAGTTGGGAGTAACTATTCAGTGTGGGCCGAAAGACACAACGACCACTCTCCAACCTCAAATAGTAGCTACCACAGGAAAACTATCTATTCCTCCTAGATCTTGGAAAATTATAGAGATTCCCCCAAACCCAGGCATGACTGCCGGGATTTTTGAACCTGATGCACAGAATGGGGTGAGAATATCTCCCACCTTCATTACTGCCGACCAGAGGAAACTAGTTTTAGCTAATTTTGGTGATGACACGATTAGTTATCAAAAAGGGAAACTGTTAGGACAAGTCACACCCGCTCAACCCTCTACTGTTGGAACTGACGGACCCGTGAACTTACCTGAGATCCCGAAAAAATTAACATCAAGTCAAGCCAGTACCTTACATGAATTGCTCTGGACGTACCGAAATGTGTTTGCTCAAAACGAAGGGGACCACGGATCGGCTCAAACCCGACACACCCATGAGATACACACGCAAGGGCCTCCTATTACACAACCCTACCGACGACAAAACACTATTATGAGACAAAAAGAAAAGGAACAAGTTGAGGACATGATTAAACAGGGGATAGTAGTGGAATCCTACAGTCCGTGGTCATCTCCAGTAGTCCTAGTAAAAAAAAAAAATGGGTCTACTCGGTTCTGTGTAGATTATCGAAAATTAAACGATGTCACCATCAAAGACGCGCAGCCCCTACCTCGTATTGACGACTCGTTAGAATCCCTCAATGGGTCGACCTGGTTCTCTACCCTAGATCTCCAGAGTGGATACTGGCAAGTACCAGTTAGGTCCGAGGATCAAGAGAAAACTGCATTTGCCACGAGCGAAGGCAAACTCTACCAGTTTACTGTCTTGCCGTTTGGAGTTTGCAATGGCCCCGCCAGTTTCACTAGTCATGGACGAAGTATTGAGGGGATTAACCTGGAAAACTTGTTTGGCATACTTAGATGATATTATGATCTTTTCCGCTAGTTGGAAAGAACATATTCACCGACTCCAAGAAGTGTTAGAAAGAATCAGGGGGGCAGGACTTAAACTGAAACCTTCAAAATGCCAATTAGGGGCCCGTGAAGTGGCATATCTAGGGCATGTGGTTTCCAGTAAAGGTATTCAACTGGACCCACATAAAGTGAGATCTATTGCCGAAATCTCACCTCCGTCCTCCGTCAAAAAGATTCGAGCGTTTCTGGGAATGGCCTCCTACTATCGAAGGTTCATACCCAACTTCTCTAAGATTGCTCGCCCCATGACTCAGAGACTAGAAAAAGGGAGGAGGTTCGACTGGGATCAGAGTTGTCAGGTAGCTTTTGATCACTTGAAGCAGAAATTAACTTCTAACCCCATAGTTTGTTATCCGGATTTCAACTATACACCGATGCTTCTGATGAAGGGCTCGGAGCCGTCTTGGCCCAGAAAGTGGACGGAAAGGAAAGCATAGTGGCCTGTGCTAGCCGGACACTGAATAAGGGCGAAAAGAATTATAGCGTTACAAAAAAGGAATGTCTGGCTCTAGTGTGGGCTGTGCAATATTTTCGTCCATACCTAGCCGGGGTCCACTTTGAAATTATTACGGACCACCATAGCTTACAATGCCTCAGAAAAATGAAAAAGGAAGACGGACTATTTGTCAGGTGGAAGGGGATTTTGGAGGAATACTCTTTTGAAGTTAGACATAGACCAGGTAAATTACTCACTAATGCCGATGGCTTGTCTCGACTACCGGTAGCACCCGTTCAACCCACTGAACCTCACAGAGAAAAACATGACCCTAGACCTGATAATAAAGTAAAGTTTTTGGAGGGAGCCTGGAGGGATTCTCAAGATCGGGTCGTACTTGATTATTCAGAGGCAAAACACATGATCCAAATCCTCCAAGGACAAAAGGGAAGGGGGGCTCATTTGGTACAGTCTAGGGTTCTCCAACAATTCAATGAAAGGTACTGGACCAAGAGGGCCGACAGATTGTTAAAGAAGTCGTTCAAAATTGTTTGGGATGCCAGAGGGGCAAAGATGGAAGGGGACCTAGACAGTTGCCCGGACATATTACCGCTGGTACACCCTGGGCCAAATTATCAGTGGATATTATGGGACCTCTGCCCAGACAGACAAACAAAAGGTACATCTTGACCTGTGTAGACATTTTCTCTAAATACACGGTTGCTTGCGCTATCCCGGACAAGAAAGCTGAAACGGTGGCCAAGGTTATCCTGGAAAAGATAATTTTTGTGTATGGCACCCCTTGAGGTATTCTGAGTGACAGGGGAAAATAATTTAATAATGAGATCTGGCAACCGTTGGGAGAAACCTTGGGGTACCAGATACAGCACACCTCCCCGTATTACCTTCAGGGAAATGCTGTCTGTGAAAGGAATCATAGGGTGTTACCCAACTGCATCCGGGCTAGTCTGAGCTCACTAGGGGAGAAAATCGTCCAGGGTTGGCCGGAACTTTTGTCCAAAATTGTCTGGGGAATAAATACCACGGTCTGTAGAACTACGGGATATTCTCCCTATGAGACTATCTTTGGCAGCAAACCGAAATTGCCTCGAGAACGATTATTGCCCTACCCCCGTTCCTCCACGCAGTATTCCCAACCCGGAAAATATTGGAAGGAACAAGGGGAGCGACGGCAGAAAGTGCATGATCATATTGCCCAGCAACAGCCTAAGAAAGTTTCTCTAAATAATCCTTATTACCCGGGGGAGTATATTCTGGTCAAGAGACATGATCCCACCCGAGCTGGTAAACTGGAGGAGAAATATGAGGGTCCTTTCAGGGTTGTCGAGACAAACGGGCCCTATCAAGTGTTGTACTTTCATCATGGAGATATCGTGTTAGTTACCCATATTCGTCATACCAAACGATATGAGGGTATTTTTCCCCCAGAGATGAGCGAGTGGAGTAGCGAGGAAGGGAGCGAAGAGGAAACAGAATCCAGGGTTGACGACCCTGATACTTCCTCAACTCGACCCAACGTTAGAGGTCCTACTCCGACTCTGAACTACCTAGAAGTTTCTCCACTCTGGTGGTCACTTAGTCGAAAAAACCAAGAGGGTCTCCCTGAGGTTGAGCCAGAAGGAGATATAGGAAGCGAGGAGATCGTGTTTATTGGGGAAGATGATTTTTATGAGCTTACCGAGGATGTAAAGTCTACGGTCCCAGACAGCGAAGTTTCAGTTTCCCCGAGAGATTTAAATAGGACTTTAAGTAGTGAGGAAGAGTGTTTTCGAGAAGAGGTAGAACCGCGAGGCGTATCTTTTGACAGCAAACGTATAAACGGTTCTCCCACAGCTAAAGTAAATGAATCCAAAGGAACTCCCTTGCTTAACGTTCCGGATAACTCTCGCTAGAGCGACTAAGTTCACGGGCCCCACCGAAACTCTCACTCGTAGTAGTAGGATTAGCCGCCCACCAATCAGGTACCCGGACGAGCCTATAAATAGGACCCCCGGGGTACATGCCTGTCAGTTGAAAGGCACCATGCCTCTCCCCTCTGACCCTCAGTACCGACTCCGTCGACTGGTAGCAATAGTCGACGGGCAAGGGCAAAGAATTAATACCACTCGAGCGCTCAAACAGTTTCTCAGTCAGCCCGGGGAGGTTTTAATAGCCAAAACTGTCGTAGGAAATCAGAATCCTGCACTCCAGTTACATAAATGCCTCTGTGAGCATAGTGGACTGGTGGAGTGGCAGCCTGATGGCATAAATTTTAGGGGAACGGTGTTGCGGCGATCAGGAGCTCGCCTCAAATCAGTAGAGGGTGATAAAGTAGAAAAGCCCTCCGCCAATCACCGCGCTCCCTTTTACTTGCTTGCGCCATCACCTGATTTTGACAGCTCACGGCTACAACATGCCACGCCTTGCCCACCAGCCAATCAGCGGCCTCCATTGTCGGAGCGCGAAGCTGGACTTCTTACTTCACATCAGAAGTCGCTTTCTTTCTCTTCCCGAGCAGTTCCTTCTGATTTTCCACAAACCAATACCTCGGTGCCAGCCCTGTACTCCCGTAAGCCACCAAAAGAGGTTTATAATCAGCTTCCTGGGACTTACTTTGAAGAGAAAAGAGAGGAGGTGAAGGAAGCAAGCATTGAGGGCGAGCGTGCCACCGCGCGTGCCAGCCAGCCAATCATAGCGCGGGAGAGCGGGGGACGTGACTATAAAGGCTGCCGCGCACGGGTTACTGGGGTCACTCACCCCTCGGAACTCACCGGGTTATCACCTTGCAACCAACTTGCTCTCTCTCGCCCGGGCAGAAAGGGAAACCCACCTTTCCAGCTACCCTGCCCTCAACTAAAGCCACAACACAGACCACCCCTGACCTCTCCTCACTTTCGCCCACTCGGAGGACACACCATCAGTATCCTGCCGCCTCTCGTCACATTGCTAGTCTGCACACACACAGTCAAGCGATTCAAGAGGGACGACAGAAGGTGGACGGAAGTGAGGATTTCCGGAAGAGCTACTGGCCAGCTCTGAGGTGGTAAAGCACAGTTCCAGACACACACACACCTGATCCAGCATACATGAATATATTTGTCTAAGGACCCATATTGGGCCCGCATAAGATAAAGGAAGAAAGAGAGATGATGTTGACTAACCTGGTGGTTGCCATAAAAATTGATGTGTCCTTCTAGGACAAGACTAAAGGAAAAAGAATTTAGACTCCCCTGAATCCATAAAAATTATGATGTGTATTAATTAGTTATTTTTGTTAGCAAAGGCGCAATGCCGAAAGAGTTATTATTTAGGATCTGATAGGAAAGATTAAAGATTAAAGAGTAAAAGTAAAGAGGGGAGGGAAAGAACAATTCTTTTAGTAAATGAGGCAACCAATAAGTTCAAGGGGAAACAGTTGTTTAGTTGCCTGATAGATCAGCTATAGCTAGGGAAGGACACTAGTCCATATGAATCACTCATTAAGTTGTTTATAAGGAAACTATTGAGAAGGACACTAGTCCATGTTAAATACGGGATTATTAAGTTTAAAAGGGACTCTGTATTCATATAAATCGAGAGACTCCTAGAGGCAGTCTGGGAAAAGCGTTAGGGGTGCCAGTATAACAAAGAATTCCCCAGAAGTCATGTAAAGAAATAAAATTGTGAATCTATTCCGTGTAGGCGTTTTGAGGCACGGTTTATATTTTGTTAGAACGGTTATTGATTAAGGTGAAAGGTAAACATAGCGGGTTTGTAATAGGGTTATATGAGGGTAAATTCGGAAGGTGTCATTGAGGTAAAGATTGTAAACCTATATTGTTGAAGTAACTGGGTGATCATCATCATCATCATCATCATCTCCGACGCCTTGTTTCCCCCCGGGAAACCCCCACTAGAGGATGGCCATGACAGAAACGTCTCCAAGCTACTTTGTCAAGACATGCCTCCTTTGCCCGTGCCACAATGCCCCTTCCACTACGTGGAAGTTTTTCTTCAATATATTTTTCCACTTTCTTTTCCCATACCATAGGTGGTCTTCCACTACTAGCGGTTCCACTCACCTGACTCCCATATATCTTTCTTGGCATTCTGTCTTCATCCATTCTCTGAACATGACCATACCACCTCAAAGTACTTCTCTTTATCCACTCAACCACACCACAATCAATGCCCAAAGCCTGCTCTTCCATTCCAAAGGACTCGTACACTTCCCTATTACTTGGCCCATCTAGCCTATTCATGCCAGCTGCCATTCTGAAAAAGCTCATCTCCACAGCTCTCAGTTTGAAGAGGTCCTCGTCACTTGCCGTCCATGTCTCGCTTCCATACGAGAGTGTTGGGAGCAGCACACTGTTTCTCAGTGACGTTTTGACTTCCTGGCTAACCATTCTTCCTTTGAGAATACTATCAAGTTCTCCAATCACTTTCCTCCCTTGCATTTTTCTCTCTTTTATCTCACTCTCCATTGTACCATATTTGCATAGTACAGCTCCCAAATACTTGAAACTTTCAACCTCTTCTAGTACTTCATTTTTCAATTTTATTTTACAACTTTTCTTGTGTTCTTTCTTGATTCTATATTTTTCCTTAAAATCTATGGTTTCATGCATTCTTCTCTCAAACACCATTACCTTACATTTCCCTACATTGACCTTTAACTTTCTCTTTTCACATACCCTGTCAAAGTCAGTGACCACTCTCTGAAGTTCTTCAGCATTTTCCGCCAACAGGACTGCATCGTCCGCATATAGGTATGTTAAAATCTTCCATGTTCTTCCCTCTGATTCCAGTCTAGCTCCCACACCCATTGATACAGCCCTACATTCCCTAATCACTCCTTCCATGTATATATTGAACAACCAAGCTGACATGACACATCCCTGTCTTACACCTATATTGACCTCAAAACTTTCACTTAACTTATCCCCTACCTTCACATTTGCCATTGCATTCCTATAAAAAGATTTTACTGCCATTAGCAACTTTCCTCCCACACCATATACTGTTAACACATCCCACAGGCCCTCCCAGTCTACTTTGTCGTAGGCTTTTTCCAAATCCATGAATGCTGCATAGAGTTTTCTGTTTTTGGCCAGATACTTCTCTACCAACAATCGCATTGAGGCTATCTGGTCAACGCAGCCCCTGCCCTTTCTGAATCCTCCCTGTTCCTCGCCTATTTTGTCATCCGTTATCTTCTGTAGCCTCTGTGTTACTACTCTTGCGTGTACCTTTCCAGGTATGCTAAGCAAGCTAATTCCCCTATAATTCTTACACTCTTCTTTACTACCCTTCCCCTTGTACAAGGGTACTATCACTGCTTTCCTCCAGTCCTCTGGTACACTTTCCTTTTCCCATGCTAATTTACATAACCTATGCATTATGTCAACAGCTTCTTCTCCTCCATATCTCAGCATTTCACCTGGGATGTTATCTACTCCAGCAGCTTTGCCCATTTTAAGTCTATTGATTGCTTCCTTTACTTCTTCTCTGCTTATCTGGCTTTCAACTACCCTGTTTATTCTACCTCTCTCCATTCCTATGGATGAGATCTTTGCCTTCCCCCTACTCTTTACAGCTAAGCTACTAAAATGATCTTTCCATACTTTCACCACACCATCACCCTCTACCACTTCCCCATTCATGTCCCTCATCCTACCACCTGAGACACTCTCAGTCTTCTTCCCTCTGGCTTCTTTCACAGCTCTGTAGTATGCTTTCCTGTCATTCAGAAACTGTTCACTAATCTTTCTCCCATATCCCTCATCTGTCTTCCTTTTAGCGTCTTGTATCGCCCTCTTCACTCTTTGTTTCAAATTTTTATATTCTTCTTTCCTCGCATCTCTAGTTTCTCTAGGTATATTCTTTTGCAGCATACTCTTTCGGAACTTTTTTTTTTTTCACTATTTCTTCTATCTCTTTACTAAACCATGCGTTACCTTTCTTCTTCCACATTTTAAAGGTTTTCTTCCCACATCTCAGCTGCTTTAATCATGGAGTCTCTTGTACCTTTCCATACTTCGTCTACAGTATTTCCCAGATCTATCATAACATCCATGTCCTTTATAGTCTCTTTCAGGATGTCCTTGTATTTTGTTGCATTACATTCTTCATTTAATTTTCTCACATTTATTCTCTCTACTGTCAGTTTTCTCTCTTTCCTCTCATATTTCCACTCTTTCCTTATCCTCACTTTTGTCAGCACTGGGTGACGGAACCCAATATTATATATGAGAGGAAACTTGTAATCTCAGTCGGTAATTTGTACGATTTTATGTCATTGTTGAGGTACTTGTGTAGTAACGACGGTTGTGTCAAAGAAGTAAATAGATTCTATGTATTGAGGAAATAGATTATATGTGTTATAGCCTTGGTCTTGAGAAAAGATACAGAAGGCTCAGTAAACGTGGGTAATTCTTAAGAGTAGAGGAAAGAATATAACTTTTGTTTTAGTTAGGTAAAGAGCAAATGTTTCATTAGGCCCTGGTCTCCATAGAAGACACAGCAGGGCTCCGATTAAACTGTTTAGGATCAATCACTAATAACGGGTTGTAGGATCGAAGCCGACTTGAGTCAATACCTGAATAGCGGGAATTCAGTTAGGGAGTAACGGGATCTTTAGGGGTCCAAAGTGCAACCTATCATGAATCGACGTAATATTCAATCCGTGTCTTGAACTCATCTCGGCCCGAGCCAAGAAACTATTATTAGAGTAGTTAGGAAGTTTGTTAAATAAAATATACGAACTACTAAATGACTGTCGATTTATCCCCCGTAGTAGTAGTAGCGTAACAGAATTTAAAATAAATACTACATTTTGGTGGCAAGCGGTGGGATTCGACAAATCATTTAGATTGAGCATAATTATCTAACAGAACAGATAGAATGACGGGCGTGTTACCATTCAGATTATGGGAAGAGGGGAAGGAAGAAATCAAGTTTTGGATTGAACAGTTAGAATGTCAGTTCACACTACTTGACGTAGGGGAAAATGGAAAGAAAATCGCCTATGGAAAGGCACACTTAGGTAAGGCCCTAAATGATGTAAGAGTACATCTGGAAGGACTAGTATCATGGGCCGAAGTCAGGAGCGCCTTAATCGAAGAATTTGGCCGAGAGACTTCCACCAGAAAAGCCAGAGACAAACTGAAGAGTTTGAAACTTGATGGCCAAAATGTGAGAGCCCTGAGGAGGGAAATCGCTAAGAATGTTAAACTAGCGTATCCCCATATGAACCAAGAGAGCCAGGAAACTGAGATCAGGGAGATCATGATCCAAGACTGCCCGGTAGAAGTTAGGAAACACTGCATCATTCATGAGGTTAACACTACTAAGGAACTGATGGAGGTCATTATAAAGATTCTGGAGGCTCGAGAAGTAAAAGAGGAAAAACAAAAAGGGGAAGAGGAGAACCCAAAGAAAGGGTATCCGAAAGCCCTGATTCGATGCTTCGCTTGTAGACAGACCAGACACCTAGCTAGGAACTGTACCAACCGTCCACAAGCCCCAACCCCTAGATTTGACCCCAGACCCGCACTCCCAAACGATCGACCTCTACCCAGGGGAACCGATCCAAACCGGAGAGGAATGCTTCCGGTAGAATACCGGGAGACAGAAAACCAGCCAAAAGTTATGATGCCGGAAGAGAGAGAAAATTTTCTGTGAAACCTCACATAGAAGGGCGGTATAGTGAGGTCACTATCTTAGAGAGACAAACGCCTTGTGAAACTATAATCATAAATGGGAAAGCCGTGAACATGTTGATTGATACGGGGGCAAACCGAAGTTGTCTCCTAGAGAATTTTGTAAAAAAAAATCAGCGAGGGGGTCAACCACTGACAATCCTAGGAAGAACTAACACGGCGGTAGTGCAGTGGAAGGGAATTACCTTCACCACCGATTTTTGTGTTTTATCGGGAAAAGCAAGTTGTGGAGTCGATGGGTATCTGGGAATAGATCTCATGAGTCAGTTGGGAGTAACTATTCATTGTGGGCCGAAAGACACAACGACCACTCTCCAACCTCAAATAGTAGCTACCACAGGAAAACTATCTATTCCTCCTAGATCTTGGAAAATTATAGAGATTCCCCCAAACCCAGGCATGACTGGCGGGATTTTTTAACCTGATGCACAGAATGGGGTGAGAATATCTCCCACCTTCATTACTGCCGACCAGAGGAAACTAGTTTTAGCTAAATTTGGTGATGACACGATTAGTTATTAAAAAGGGAAACTGTTAGGACAAGTCACACCCGCTCAACCCACTACTGTTGGAACTGACGGACCCGTGAACTTACCTGAGATCCCGAAAAAATTAACATCAATTCAACCAGTACCTTACATGAATTGCTCTGGACGTACTGAGAGGTGTTTGCTCAAAACGAAGGGGACCACGGAACCGGCTCGAATCCGACACACCCATGAGATACACACGCAAGGGCCTCCTATTAGACAACCCTACAGACGACAAAACCCTATTATGAGACAAAAAGAAAAGGAACAAGTTGAGGACATGATTAAACAGGGGATAGTAGTGGAATCCTACAGTCCGGGGTCATCTCCAGTAGTCCTAGTAAAAACAAAAAATGGGTCTACTCGGTTCTGTGTAGATTATCGAAAATTAAACGATGTCACCATCAAAGACGCGCAGCCCCTACCTCGTATTGACGACTCGTTAGAATCCCTCAATTGGTAGACCTTGTTCTCTACCCAAGATATCCAGAGTGGATACTGGCAAGTACCAGTTAGGTCCGAGGATCAAGAGAAAACCGCATTTGCCACGAATGAAGGCAAACTCTACCAGTTTACTGTCTTGCCGTTTGGAGTTTGCAATGGCCACGCCAGATTCACTAGAGTCATGGACGAAGTATTGAGGGGATTAACCTGGAAAACTTGTTTGGCATACTTAGATGATATTATGATCTTTTCCGCTAGTTGGGAAGAACATATTCACCGACTCCATTAAGTGTTAGAAAGAATCAGGGGGGCAGGACTTAAACTGAAACCTTCAAAATGCCAATTAGGGGCCCGTGAAATGGCATATCTAGGGCATGTGGTTTCCAGTAAAGGTATTCAACCGAACCCACATAAAGTGAGATCTATTGCCGAAATCTCACCTCCGTCCTCTGTCAAAAAGATTCGAGCGTTTCTGGGAATGGCCTCCTGCTATCGAAGGTTCATACCCAACTTCTCTAAGATTGCTCGCCCCATGACTCAGAGACTAGAAAAAGGGAGGAGGTTCGACTGGGATCAGAGTTGTCAGGTAGCTTTTGATTATTTGAAGCAGAAATTAACTTCTAACCCCATAGTTTGTTATCCGGATTTCACCAAGCCATTTCAACTATACACCGAGGCTTCTGATGAAGGGCTCGGAGCCGTCTTGGGCCAGAAAGTGGACGTAAAGGAAAGCATAGTGGCCTGTGCTAGCCGGACACTGAATAAGGGCAAAAAGAATTATAGCGTTACAAAAATGGAATGTCTGGCTCTAGTGTGGGCTGTGCAATATTTTTGTCCATCCCTAGCCGGGGTCCACTTTGAAGTTATTACGGACCACCATAGCTTACAATGCCTCAGAAAAATGAAAAAGGAAGATGGACTATTTGTAAGGTGGAAGGGGATTTTGGAGGAACACTCTTTTGAAGTTAGACATAGACCAGGCAAATTACACACTAATGCCGATGGCTTGTCTCGACTACCGGTAGCACCCGTTCAACCCACTGAACCTCACGGGGAAAAACATGACCCTAGACCTGATAATAAAGTAAAGTTTTCGGAGGGAGCCTGGAGGGATTCTCAAGATCGGGTCGTACTTGATTATTCAGAGGCAAAACACATGATCCAAATCCTCCACGGACAAAAGGGAAGGGGGGCTCATTTGGGACAGTCTAGGGTTCTCCAACAATTCAATGGACCAAGAGGGCCGACCAGATTGTTAAAGAAGTCGTTCAAAATTGTTTGGGATGCCAGAGGGGCAAAGATGGAAGGGGACCTAGACAGTTGCCTGGACATATTACCGCTGGTACACCCTGGGCCAAATTATCAGTGGATATAATGGGACCTCTGCCCAGACAGGCAAACAAAAGGTACATCTTGACCTGTGTCGACATTTTCTCTAAATACACGGTTGCTTGCGCTATCCCGGACAAGAAAGCTGAAACGGTGGCCAACGTTATCCTGGAAAAAATCATTTTTGTGTATGGCACCCCTGGAGGTATTCTGAGTGACAGGGGAAAATAATTTAATAATGAGATCTGGCAACACTTGGGAGAAACCTTGGGGTACCAGATACAGCGCACCTCCCGTATTACCCTTAGGGAAATGCTGTCTGTGAAAGGAATCATAGGGTGTTAGCCAACTGCATCCGGGCTAGTCTGAGATCACAAGGGGAGAAAATCGTCCGGGGTTGGCCGGAACTCTTTTCCGAAATTGTCTGGGGAATAAATACCACGGTCTGTAGAACTACGGGGTATTCTCCCTATGAGATTATCTTTGGCAGCATACCGAAATTGCCTCAAGAACGATTATTGCCCTACCCCCGTTCCTCCACGCAGTATTCCCAACCCGGAAAATATTGGAAGGAACAAGGGGAGCGACGGCAGAAAGTGCATGATCATATTGCCCAGCAACAGCCTAAGAAAGTTTCTCTAAATAATCCTTATTACCGGGGGGAGTATATTCTGGTCAAGAGACATGATCCCACCCGAGCTGGTAAACTGGAGGAGAAATATGAGGGTCCTTTCAGGGTTGTCGAGACAAACGGGCCCTATCAAGTGTTGTACTTTCATCATGGAGATATCGTGTCAGTTACCCATATTCGTCATACCAAACGATATGAGGGTATTTTCCCCCCAGAGATGAGCGAGTGGAGTAGCGAGGAAGGGAGCAAAGAGGAAACAGAATCCAGGGTTGACGACCCTGATACTTCCTCAACTCGACCCAACGTTAGAGGTCCTACTCCGACTCGGAACTACCTAGAGGATTCTCTACTCTGGTGGTCACTTAGTAAAAAAAAACAAGAGGGTCTCCCTGAGGTTGAGCCAGAAGGAGATATAGGAAGCGAAGAGATCGTATTTAGTGGGGAAGATGATTTCTATGAGCTTACCGAGGATGTAAAGTCTACGGTCCCAGACAGCGAAGATTCAGTTTCCCCGAGAGATTTAAATAGGACTTTAAGTAGTGAGGAAGAGTGTTTTCGAGAAGAGGTAGAACCGCGAGGCGTATCTTTTGACAGCAAACGTATAAACGGTTCTCCCACAGCTAAAGTAAATGAATCCAAAGGAACTCCCTTGCTTAACGTTCCGGATAACTCTCGCTAGAGCGACTAAGTTTACGGGCCCCACCGAAACTCTCACTCATAGTGGTAGGCCCACCAATCAGGTACCCGGACGAGCCTATAAATAGGACCCCCGGGGCACCCGCCTGTCAGTTGCAAGGCACCATGCCTCTCCCCTCTGACCCTCAGTACCGACTCCGTCGACTGGTAGCAATAGTCGACGGGCAAGGGCAAAGAATTAATACCACTCGAGCGCTCAAACAGTTTCTCAGTCAGCCCGGGGAGTTTTTAATAGCCAAAACTGTCGTAGGAAATCAGAATCATGCCCTCCAGTTACATAAATGCCTCTGTGAGCATAGTGTGGACTGGTGGAGTGGCAGCCTGATGGCATAAATTTTAGGGGAAAGGTGTTGCGGCGATCAGGAGCTCGCCTAAAATCAGTAGGGGGTGAAAAAGTAGAAAAGCCCTCCGCCAATCACCGCGCTCCCTTTTACTTGCTTGCACCATCACCTGATTTTGACAGCTCATGGCTACAACATGCCACGCATTGCCCACCAGCCAATCAGCGGCCTCCATTGTCGGAGCGCGAAGCTGGACTTCTTACTTCACATCAGAAGTCGCTCTCTTTCTCTTCCCGAGCAGTTCCTTCTGATTATCCACAAACCCATACCTCGGGGCCAGCCCTGTACTCCCGTAAGCCACCAAAAGAGGTTTATAATCAGCTTCCTGGGACTTACTTTGAAGAGAAAAGAGAGGAGGTGAAGGAAGCAAGCATTCAGGGCGAGCGTGCCACCACGCGTGCCAGCCAGCCAATCACAGCGCGGGAGAGCAGGGGGCGTGACTATAAAGACTGCCGCGCACGGGTAACTGGGGTCACTCACCCCTCGGAACTCACCGGGTTATCACCTTGCAACCCACTTGCTCTCTCTCGCCCGGGCACAAAGGGAAACCAGGAACCCACCTTTCCAGCTACCCTGCCCTCAACTAAATCCACAACACAGACCACCCCTGACCTCTCCTCACTTTCGCCCACTCGGAGGATACACCATCAGTATCCTGCCGCCTGTCATCACATTGCTAGTCTGCACACACACAGTCAAGCGATTCAAGAGGGACGACAGAAGGTGGACGGAAGTGAGGATTTCCGGAAGAGCTACTGGCCAGCTCTGAGGTGGTAAAGCACAGTTCCAGACACACACACTCCTGATCCAGCATACATGAATATATTTGTCTAAGGACCCATATTGGGCCCGCATAAGATAAAGGAAGAAAGAGAGATGATGTTGACTAACCTGGTGGTTCCCATAAAAGTGTATGTGTCCTTAGGACAAGACTAAAGGAAAAAGAATTTAGACTCCCCTGAATCCATAAAAATTATGATGTGTATTAATTAGTTATTTTTGTTAGCAAAGGCGCAATGCCGAAAGAGTTATTATATAGGATTTGATAGGAAAGATTAAAGATTAAAGAGTAAAAGTAAAGAGGGGAGGAAAAGAACAATTATTTTAGTAAATGAGGCAACCAATAAGTTCAAGGGGAAACAGTTGTTTAGTTGCCTGATAGATCAGCTATAGCTAGGGAAGGACACTAGTCCATATGAATCACTCGTTAAGTTGTTTATAAGGAAACTATTGAGAAGGACACTAGTCCATGTTAAATACGGGATTATTAAGTTTAAAAGGGACACTGTATTCATATACATCGAGAGACTCCTAGAGGCAGTCTGAGAAAAGCATTAGGGGTGCCAGTATAACAAGGAATTCCTCAGAAGTTATGTAAAGGAATAAAATTGTGAATCTATTCCGTGTAGGCGTTTTGAGGCACGGTTTATCTTTTGGTAGAACGGTTATAAATTAAGGTGAAAGGTAAACATAGCGTGTTTGTAATAGGGTTACATGAGGGTAAATTCGGAAGGTGTCATTGAGGTAAAGATTGTAAACCTATATTGTTGAAGTAACTGGGTGACGGAACCCAATATTATATATGAGAGGGAACTTGTAATCTCAGTCGGTAATTTGTACGATTTTATGTCATTGTTGAGGTACTTGTGTAGTAACGACGGTTGTGTCAAAGAAGTAAATAGATTCTATGTATTGAGGAAATAGATTATATGTGTTATAGCCTTGGTCTTGAGAAAAGATACAGAAGGCTCAGTAAACGTGGGTAATTCTTAAGAGTAGAGGAAAGAATATAACTTTTGTTTTAGTTAGGTAAAGAGCAAATGTTTCATTAGGCCCTGGTCTCCATAGAAGACACAGCAGGGCTCCGATTAAACTGTTTAGGATCAATCACTAATAACGGGTCGTAGGATCGAAGCCGACTTGAGTCAATACCTGAATAGCGGGAATTCAGTTAGGGAGTAACGGGATCTTTAGGGGTCCAAAGTGCAACCTATCATGAATCGATGTAATATTCAATCCGTGTCTTGAACTCATCTTGGCCCGAGCCAAGAACCTATTATTAGAGTAGTTAGGAAGTTTGTTAAATAAAATATACGAACTTCTAAATGACTGTCGATTTATCCCCCGTAGTAGTAGTAGCGTAACAGAATTTAAAATAAATACTACGGGGGTAAATATTAGATACACTAGTGGAAAGGGCAGTGTTATAAGGGACTAGAATTTTTGTTTATATAAAAATACCTTTAATATCTCTGGTATTAACGTTGGCGCCTGCTGCCAACAATTCCGCTACGACGTCAGTTCTTCCTCTACTAGCGGCCAGCATCAGCGATGATTGTTGGTTAGCATTACAGTTCTCCAATCTTCCTCCAACCTTTAGTAGAAGACGCACCACCTTAACATGGCCATGTTCTGCTGCCATCATTAAGGGTGTCTCTTCATTAAGGTTCCTACCAGCAAGTAGTCCTCCAGCTTCCAACAATATTTCTACCAACTCAACATGACCATTTGTTGCTGCTAACATGAGAGGTGTTATGTGATAATTGTCACCTCTTGTAAGACTACAACCAGCCTCTAAAAGGAGCTTCACTACTTCTATATGACCTTTAATAGCTGCCAGCATCAATGGTGTCTGTCCCATATAGTCAGTGCTCTCTAAACCCTCTCTGGTTTTTAATAACAGACGCACTATATCAATGTGACCTTTTTCAGCTGCCATCATCAAGGGTGTTTCTTTCTCCAAGGTGGTACTTTGAAGGCTGCCTCCAGCCTTTATCAAGAGATGCACGATTTTGGTAAAACCCTTCTCTGCTGCTAACATAATAGGTGTCCTTTCTGCATAGTCAATTTTCTCCAAATATCCACCAGCTTCCAGCAAAATTTTCATCATTTCAAAATGACCATTTTCAACTGCTAACATCAAAGGTGTTTGCTCATTATGGTTATAACTCCCAAGGTTGCCACCTGCTTCTACCAGAAGATAAACAACATCTATATGGCCTCCTTTTACGGCCCACATCAATGCTGTCTGTCTCATACAGTCCGTAGTCTCCAAACTGCTTCCAGCTACTAGTAGGATATGCACAACTTCTCTGTGACCCCTTGCAGCTGCCAGCATCAGAGCTGTTGTTTGGTCCTTATTAGAACATTCCACATTACTTCCTGCATTTATTAAGCCTTGTACTGCATCGGTATGACCCATTGCTGCTGCCAACATCAGGGGTGTCAGTCTGTTAATATCACACCCCTTGAAAGTACTTCCAGCTTGAAGGAGATGATGTAAAACCTTAGTATGACCCTTTACAGCTGCCAATATCAGAGGTGTCATGTTATGGATGTTTTTTTTTTTAACATTGCTTCCAGCTTCTACAAGAAAACGCACCACATTAATATGACCCTTTTCTGCTGCCAGCATCAGGGGTGTTTGTTTTTTAATGTTCTGGCTCTCAAGACTGCTTCCAGCCTCTAGAAGGTGACGCACCACATCTGTATAACCTTCTGCTGTGGCTAACATTAAAGCAGTGCAATGGTTAATGTCAGTTTTCTTAACACAACTCCCGGCCTTCAAGAGGAGGCACACCACATTAGTATTACCTTTTGATGCTGCCAACATCAAAGGTGTATATTTGTTAATATCAGCACTCTCCAAACATCCTCCAGCCTTCAATAAAAGACGCACTACCTCAATATGACCTGCTGCAGCTGCCAACATCAGTGGTGTCTGCTTGTAGATATCACTGTTCTCCACAATACCACCATTCTTTAATGTATACCGCACTGTTCCAGAATGACCTTGTGCTGCAGCAATCATCAGTGGTGTCCTGTGGTATATGTCTTTATTCTCTAGGTTGTGTCCAGCTGCCACCAAACGTTGTACTTTCTTGGTTTGACCCAAGAAGGCTGCCTTAGATAACAAATTGCTTGTTGTATCGTTGCTGACAACACTCTGGTCTGTTGAGCCAGCTGCCCGGGGAAGTGCTGCTTGCTCCTCATCTTCCTCTCCCAACGTCCGTCCAGCACACAGCCTCTACAAAGAATAGACAAATTAATTATCAATTATATGATGTCAATTTATGTTTTTGTAATTTGGCAATATCTAACTTATTAATTAGTTCTTGTTATGCTTGTCTGTCTGTTTACTAGTTCAAGTATAATTAATTATAATTTTATTTTGATCATGTATTGATTGTGAGAATAGTTATAGAATGAATGACTAAAGATGAGAAGATCTCACAACCCCAAATGAAGTATATTTGTCTGCAGCGTGAATTAGAAGACAAGCAGTGATATAATAGCCTCTTGACCATAATATCCAAAATGTTTTTGTTTGTACCTTTTTACTTAGTACCGCCACGGGATCCAGATGGTGTTAGGTGTAATTAGAATATGGTTAATTAGCTAGGTACAGAAGGCAAGCCATGTACTGTCAACGACAAAAGTTCATTCCCCTAACCTGCCACTAGAATACGAATCACCAGGGGGTCGAAAAACGAATAATTTATTGGATGTAAATGGCACTACTTTCAGATGCTTCGTTTGTCGACCCCCAGGTGTTTCGGATTCACTCAGTGGCTGGTGTGGAGAACGAACATTTGTCATTGATAGTACTTGGGACAAATGCTGTGGAAAGTTGACTGTATTGAACCCCATAATTATATTGTAGAATAAATTATCTTCCTCACTATAAACAAAACTCATGGGCACATCTTCAAACTATATACAAGCCTGTTGGAACATTAAATCCTGCCATTAATTTTCAGAAGTTACCCCAGGTGCATATGTTGGTAACTGTACGCTGCAGATACCACGAAATAACCCTTTATGTACCGGCGACGTCTATTCAATTTCATTCTAGATATACTTAGACGATTTTGTGCAGTCTAAGAAGCATCTGTGGTAGTAAAAAGGGTTAAGCGAGATAGTTGGAAGCCTTCTAATTGCTGACGACCCTTTTTTAAACTGATTTAAATCGTCTAACAGTAGCCAGAATAAAGTTGAAATAACAGCGCCGGTACAGAAGGGGTTAATGAAGCGACCTCTCCCTCCTTCCCTCCCACCCATCCTGCTTCTGTCAATCATTTCCGACCGTAAACATTATTCTGGTTTTCCTTCATTACACTAGCTTACATAATTTCTTTACATGTACTGTACGTAATTTCAGTGCTCGCGGGAGTTAATTTATGTTTTAGTTACTGCACCGAGCCTTAACATATATGACCAGAAAGCTTTTATACTCTTCAGTTCGGTATAACTTATTGCTCTACAACTAGTGGTCAGGTTTTTTTAATATAAAATTACCTTGATCCCTATAACCATTTATGATCCAGGGAGGGATAACCCTCAAACAAAAACTGCACGCATTGTGGATGTATGTGGCGGTGTTAGCACCACACAGGTTTGTCATCCCTCTTCGGACGGCCTTTCATTATGGATTGTGAATACATCCCAATATTTCTGGAAAGCTTTCTCTTTAATTTGTTTAATTGCAATGATCTAATTCCGTATAACCTACATCACATCGATAACATCCTTGTTTATCACTGTTCTCTCTGTTATCAGGTTTACTCTGCTCTTCACTATCCACACATAAATCTTACCCACCATGTTCAGTAAAATTAATGTAATGCAATGTAGCACTTGCATTTAGTTCGTTTTGCATACATGATTTCTGATGAATCACAACTTCCTAATACTATGCAAACAAGTTTCTCATCGCAGTGATAGTTTACAGTACCATAATATATCTATGATAATTCATAGCACTTGATTACTATCTGAAAAATCAGTCACATTATAGGTCGTCCGGCTTGCTCAGTTAATAACGTCTCTGCTTCCCATCCTGCATACTCGTGTTCAATCCCCATTCTGGTTGTCTTGGATATAGCTGGCAGTTACCATCTCCCCTTGAGCAAGAGAGATGAGGAATAATGATCTCTGTTTGATAAAAGAAGGTCAAGTGCTTGTGAATCCTCAAAGGAGGAACTACGAGCGCTATATAACTAACCAGACGAATATTATTATATATTGGTATCCAACTACAATTAGCATGGTAGCACAATATCCGAGAAATATTAGGCCTACCGTTACCATATACATAGGGGATGTGGGACCAGCAGAAGAAGACCAGACTACCTCCCCCGCCCCCCTGCCATCCCCGTCCCAAGAACATACGGCATCCCAAATGATGACCTCAGTAAGGAGCGAGATCCATGTCCCCAGACATTGCAGGTTCCACGAAAGTATGGCAGCCTACACGAAGGAGGTGGACCTTCGGGAGTTGGACCTGAGCCTCATCAAGCTGGACCTGTACCACATCAATAATCCCATCCCCATGATGTCCCTGCAGCTCCAGCTGTGCAGCGTACGAGCCGGCCAGCTAATGAGTTTCCTGGATCCCGCAAGGGCAAGAAAAGGAGATTGCTAAGTTTGGGGCAAGAAAGCAATCCAGGATCAGAGAAGCAAAAATGTAATTTCCCCCTAGCTTGAAATTGGTGCAATTAGGACCATGGAACCCGCAGCTTGATCAACTCCGGAGCCTTATAAACCCCCTAGAACAGCCCCAGCACACTTAAGTCCAGCGACTCATCATGAGCACAGGACCTGCATCTCTCCCTCACTCCTGCACCTTGCGGCTCTCCCCTGTTAAATGTGGTACCGGTACAAAGGATCTTGATATATTATTGAAAGGAATCGGTTTCAGATCGACAAGTGGGGCCACAAAGATAAAAGAGAATTCTGACAAATAAGTCTTCGAACCGATATCCAGAAAACAAAGCGAAGCTGTGGAGGAGCCTTGCCTGGTATGAGGGTGCAAAGGCATCAGTATGTGTGGAGAATGAGCAGAGCGAGTTCTTTGATCTGAATGTTGGGTTGAAACAGGGGTGTGTGATGTCCCCGTGGTTGTTTACTGTATATATGGATGGAGTCATGAAAGAAATACAAGGAAGAGCAGTGGATGTGGGTGTATCGCTGATAAGGGATGGGGAACGAGTGGAAGCTACCTGTAGCTTCCTGTTTGCTGATGATACCGGTACAGTTCTTATGAGCGACAATGAATGGGAGTTGCAGGGTCTGGTAAATATGTTTGGAACAGTGTGCGAAAAACGGAATCTGAAGGTAAATGCGGGGAAGAGCAAAGTTATGGTCTTCGAAAAAGATGAAACCACAGAGTTTGAGGTGAAGTTGAACGGTCAGCCTATGGAGGTTGTCAGCTCATTCAAGTATCTGGGCAGTGTGGTGAGTAAAGATGGGAGTATGGATGAAGAAGTGTGGGAGAGAGTGCAACAGGGGAAGAGGGTTGTAAGAACGCTGAAAGCAGTAACAAGAAATAGGGTGGTCAGAATGGAAGTGAAGAAGTCTTTGTATGACAGTGAGGTAATCCCGACACTGACTTAGACCAAGAGTGAGAGCGGTGGAAATGAGTTACTTGAGAAGTGCGTGCGGAGTTACATGGAGGGATAGACAGATGAATGAGGAAGTAAGAAGGAGGTGTGGTGTGGAGGTAGATGTGCTGGAAAGTGTGAAAAAAAAAAACCTTGAGATGGTTCGGCCATATGGAGCGTATGGGAAGCAAGAGAATGACTAAGAGGGTGTACGAGAGCGAGGTGGAAGGACAGAGAGGGAGAGGTAAACCGAGAGAGAGGTGGAAGGATAGGGTGAGGAAGTATATGAATGAAGGCGGTGCTGGTTGGGAGGAGGGGCATCGACTGACTGGGGACAGAGATGCATGGGTGCGTTTCGTTCGTGGCCACCCCTTCGGGGATCACGGTGTCAGGCAATAGGTAGATAAAAAGATAGACGATCGCGTATCTCTAAACTACACAGACATCTTTATTTATATATATTTGTATTATTGTCTATAATAAAGATATTGAGGACAATCTAATTTCTTAATTTCACTCCACACACCAAACGCCTCCCAACGAATGAAAGCATAATTATGATCCCACCAGGATTCGAACCTTGGTTACCATATACAAATTGTAAATGCTCTAACCATTACACCATCAAGACAGTTATAAGTACAGAACATGACCACGATTCATATCCATTTATCGAATACTGGATATTAATCTAATCATGTACTGTACCCAACTGCCCTATGAATAGCCTAATGCTTAGGTGAAAGAAAAGAATATTCATGGGGCACAGATCATATAGACTGACCTTGCTACGAAATATTCTTGAACCTATAAACATTAATTTAGCAAGAGTTAAAACAAACTTGCCCAATTAAATTATTTAATTAGTTACCCAATTAAATTCGTTTTTTCTCAATCGCACATTTGTATAAAAAATGGGATAACAAAAAATACATTTTATACTAGGTTTATAATAAGAAGTAATTAAATTATCTAACCGTGTTAATAGAAAAAAAAAAAGTTTAGACGTAATCATACATAGATGAGAAATTAAGCTACTGCGAGAATAAATATAAATATCTCCGTCCGACAACATTTAGATAAACAATGTGGACAGTTTGGATTGCATCTTTGAAGTAGTGATTAGACGTGAATTATTTGTGCACTAGTTATTTCCTTTCGTTTATAAGGTGTTTGTACTATACATAAACATCTAATATAAAGGTTACGATATACGTTAGTCTATTGAAATTACTGTACTGCTAAAACAAGTCTTAAATCATATATATGGCTCCGTGGGCACCAAAGGTTACGATATACGTTAGTCTATTGAAGTTACTGTACTGCTAAAACAAGTCTTAAATCATATATATGGCTCCGTAGGCACCAAAGGTTACGATATACGTTAGTCTATTGAAGTTACTGTACTGCTAAAACAAGTCTTAAATCATATATATGGCTCCGTGGGCACCAAAGTCTATTGAAGTTACTGTACTGCTAAAACAAGTCTTAAATCATATATATGGCTCCGTAGGCACCAAAGGTTACGATATACGTTAGTCTATTGAAGTTACTGTACTGCTAAAACAAGTCTTAAATCATATATATGGCTCCGTGGGCACCAAAGTCTATTGAAGTTACTGTACTGCTAAAACAAGTCTTAAATCATATATATGGCTCCGTGGGCACCAAAGGTTACGATATCTATCTATCTATCTATTGCCTGACGCCGTGATCCCCGAAGGGGTGGCCACGAACGAACCGCCCCCATGCACCTCTGTCCCCAGTCAGTCGACGCCCCTCCCCCCAACCAGCACCGCCTTCGTTCATGTAGTTCCTCACTCCATCCTTCCACCTCATATTCGGTCTACCTCTCCCCCTCTGTCCCTCCACCTCGCTCTCGTACACCCTCTTAGTCATTCTCTCGCTTTCCATACGTTCCATATGGCCGAACCATCTCAAGTTGTTCCTTTTCACACTTTCCAGCACATCTACCTCCCCACCACACCTCCTTCTTACTTCCTCATTAGTCTGTCTATCCCTCCATGTAACTCCGCACGCACTCCTTAAGTAATTCATTTCCACTGCTCTCACTCTTGGTCTGAGTCTCTCAACCAACGTCCATGCTTCGCTTCCGTAAGTCAGTGTCGGGATTACCACACTGTCATGCAAGGACTTCTTCACTTCCATACTGACCACCCTATTTCTTGTTACTGCTTTTAGCGTTCCTACAACCCTCTTCCCCTGTTGTACCCTCTCCCGCACCTCTTCATCCATAGTCCCATCTTTACTCAACACACTGCCCAGATACTTAAAAGAGTTGACGATCTCCATAGCCTGACCGTTCAGCTTCACCTCACACTCTAAGCTGTTCGTTCGTTTTTCTTTGCTTAGATATTTTTTCCGGGTGGGGGTCGCAAGCCGACCGACCCAACCTCTTTAGTCGCCTCTTACGACACGCAGAAGGCACGTGGGGCATATTCTATTCCCTAACCCCCAGGGGGTTACGATATACGTTAGTCTATTGAAGTTACTGTACTGCTAAAACAAGTCTTAAATCATATATATATGGCTCCGTGGGCACCAAAGTCTATTGAAGTTACTGTACTGCTAAAACAAGTCTTAAATCATATATATGGCTCCGTGGGCACCAAAGGTTACGATATACGTTAGTCTATTGAAGTTACTGTACTGCTAAAACAAGTCTTAAATCATATATATGGCTCCGTGGGCACCAAAGTCTATTGAAGTTACTGTACTGCTAAAACAAGTCTTAAATCATATATATGGCTCCGTGGGCACCAAAGGTTACGATATACGTTAGTCTATTGAAGTTACTGTACTGCTAAAGCAAGGCTTAAATCATATATATGGCTCCGTGGGCACCAAAGTCTATTGAAGTTACTGTACTGCTAAAACAAGTCTTAAATCATATATATGCCTCCGTGGGCACCAAAGGTTACGATATACGTTAGTCTATTGAAGTTACTGTACTGCTAAAACAAGTCTTAAATCATATATATGGCTCGGTGGGCACCAAAGTCTATTGAAGTTACTGTACTGCTAAAACAAGTCTTAACACCTTACGAGCGGCCTATGCGGTTTATTTATATGTACCGCCCAGCGGGGTGTTTTTAGCCAAAATAGGGCTGTTTACGTGATCATTTTCATGCCTAAATAAGACCCAGAACGTAAAACAAGTACCTATCCCTGAAAGGGCATAAACAGAGCTTTCGAATGACACCATAACGATCCTTTTATGATGGCTAGTTTTCTTGCAATAACCGTGCAACGCGAGTGCAAAAAGCATGTAATTAGCCACTTTCCCAATACAATTCCTTATATAGCGAGTGAGAGAGGGAGGAGGGAGCTGGGATTCGTGTCAGTATGTTCGCCGCGGTGGTCTGGAGCAGTCACACGCTCGCTACTCTCCTGCCACCACTTGTCTCTCTCTCTCAGCAACATTACGTGCTGAAATTGCCACTCGAGTTATGTCGAGCGCCGCCACATAGTCCAGCTTTATTTAACTCGACTTATGTGGTGAGCCGCTAATTAAGGGTTAAATCATATATATATGGCTCCGTGGGCACCAAAGTCTATTGAAGTTACTGTACTGCTAAAACAAGTCTTAAATCATATATATGGCTCCGTGGGCACCAAAGTCTATTGAAGTTACTGTACTGCTAAAACAAGTCTTAAATCATATATATATGGCTCCGTGGGCACCAAACCGAAAGTCTGGACCAGAGTGATATTGATATATATATATGGCTCCGTGGGCACCAAAGCGAAAGTCTGGACCAGAGTGATATTGATAAGCATAAGCAACTTAGGCTACTATGGAGGAAAATAAAAGATCAGCATTGAGCTCAGCTTCCACGGATCGGCCCCCTAATGCATTAAGAAATACACCCCGTCCCAACCAACCAAACCCATCGGCTCTTGCAAGAATTGCTCACAAGGTGATACAAGCATGAAACTTCCCGGAAATGTTCACAAGGACCTATTTTACAATTTCAGAGCAGGAGCCACCGAGATTTCTGTATTGCATAGCAACGGTTGCTAGGCAAAGCATTTTCCTTAGCAACCGGCAGCAACGATGCAGTTTCTGAACAACTTTTTTTTTTTTTTTTTTTTTTTTTTTTTTTAAGACAATGAACGGAGGAAGGAAAAACACAGATAAAACAAAAAGGTCCATGTGCCTAAAGGCATCCTCCATTCATAAAATGTTTGTAACAACTGGATTTAAACATTTGTAGATTGTAAGTTTGTGGAAAGCAATTCGAGGGAAGTGAATTCCAAAGAGTAGTATCTCTGGGGATAAATGAATTCTGATAAGCAGAAGTTCTGCATTGTGGAGGAGAAAGTGTAAATTCATGGGCGCTCTCAGCTGCCCTAGTTCTACGGGGAAAGATGTGGAGAGGCGGCACAATTGAAGCAAGTTCCTCGGAACAATTGCTGTGAAAATATCTGTAGAATAATGCAAGGGATGCAACGTTTCTTCGTATGGATAATGTAGGAAGGTCCTGTGTGATTGCAGGGTTATGAAGTGTTATGACTTTGTACTTTTATTTATTTTCCTATATTCACTCCTAAAATGGTTCAAAAGATGTATAAAAGCATATATATCTATATAATAGAGTGAATGTCAGCACACAACCAGGGCACACTGGTGACATCACTGCTGTGTAACTCAGCATGGGGTTCAGTGCCAGCTGATCTAGATATACTAGTACTTTAATAAGTACTAGTATATCTAGATCAGTGTCCCAAATGCTATCTAACAGCCCCAAATCCACTAGCTACTAAACTGTAGTTTGTAGTTGGTAGATGTAGTTAGATAGCCGCGCCTGAATTGACAGGATGTGCCAGCGCGGGAGAGCCGAGCCAAGGGTAACGGGGCTTAAGAATTACCCGGAAGGTGTACAGATCGCACAGGACTTAAATGGCACTGGATGAACGATCGGGCTAGGTGTAGGGAAACTGAACCTAGTTGTATCCCATAAAGGAATGTGTGCAACAGAAGTTTGATATATTTGATCTGCGCACAGTGATAGTCAAGACGTACTGAATATTCACAGAAATGGCCAGTGCCTCATCTTCATCTGTTCAAGCAACTGACTGGACTATCTGTGTTTTTTGTCAACTGGACACCAAAGAGTCTCTCATATCACCAACTGACAGAGGCTATGAAACCATAGTAGACAACATCACACAGTTTAGTAACCTTGACTCAATGCCAATCAAAATCAATCTGGCACGACTTGACCATGGGAATGGTATTCAATTAACATTGAAAGAACAGAATGCAAAGTGGCACAAATCTTGTTATCAGAAGTTTTCACATACCAAACTGGAACGCGCAAAACGAAAGCACAAGTCTGAGGAAGATGGGACTGCTTCAAAACGAATTTTCACACGTAGCACTAGCAGTGGTGGTGATACTGCCTCAAGTGGAACAGTTGGCAGCAATTGTCCCAAATGCTTCTTTTGTTCCCAGCAGCAAACAAAGGAGAACCTCCGCGAAGTCTGTACATTTCAACAAGATTTTCGTGTGAGGAAATGCGCACATGATCTACAAGATGAAAATCTTCTTGCAAAATTAAGTGCAGGAGACCTTATTGCCCAGGAGGCAAAGTATCATGCAAACTGCCTTACAAACCTGTACAATAGAGCACGTGCAAAGGTATCACAGGATCAGGATGCCTCAGATGACCAGACATGTAAAGGAATTGCTTTGGCGCAGCTGATTTCCTACATTGAGGAGAAGAGGCAAGATGAGGATGTGAAGGTGTTCAGACTTGCAGATCTTGTGAAGCTCTACACTGACAGGCTAAATCAACTTGGAGTGGATGTTACTGCACGAGTAAACAGTAAGCATCTGAAAGACCGCATTCTCATGCATCTCCCAAGGATGAAAGCTTACAAAAAAGGACGAGATGTGTTCATGGCTTGTGAAAAAGATGTTGGCTCTATTCTCCGAGAAGGATACCAGACTGATCGAGACGAGCAGAGTGTCATGATGACCCAAATTGCTGAAATGATCCGACAGGACATCTTCGCACACAAAATAACATTCTCTGGATCGTTTGGCCATAACAGCCAAGTGGAGTCTGTTCCACGGTCCCTTTTGTCACTGGTCAGCATGCTTATCAATGGTTCAAACATCACAGATCAAACATCCAACACAACTATCAGCCAACCAATACTATCCATTGCTCAGCTGTTGGTGTACAACAGCATCAAGAGACGCAGGGATTAGTTAGTGTAATGGAGGACATGGGGAGCCCATTTGAGGAGGAAGGGCAGGACCTTCTCAGACTCCATACAAAGGACATCATGGATGAGCAGTCAGTCGAGTGTCTAACCACTCTCGCATCAAAGGGTCAGGAACAGTATGCAACATTTGTGGAAGAGCGGCTCAGAACAAATACTAAGCCAATCACAGCAACAATTACCAGGAACAAGGTGGTACAGTTCAATGGGGAGTTTACCACTGCCCTAATACGCCCCCCCTGGACATCCCGGAGAAGGCCCTGAAGACGCTCTTGGAACTATGTACCAAGGAGTCCCCTTTCCTCTGCCCCCGCGGGAATATGTACCAGCAAATCGACGGTGTAGCGATGGGAAGCCCCCTGGGGGTCCTGTTCGCCAATTTCTTCATGAGAACTATCGAAGAGGAACTCCTGGCTGCCCACCGGCCCACTGTCTACTGCAGGTACATCGATGATATCTTCGTGCGGGTGAAGGACCTGGGCGAACTCAGGGACCTCCAGCAGCGCTTCATGGCCGCCTCCGGACTCAACTTCACATACGAAGAAACCACCGATGGACATCTACCCTTCCTCGACCTCCTTGTCTCCCTCCACAACCACGGCTTCAAAACTACAGTGTACACCAAACCTACTAACAATGGCCAATGTCTTAATGGGGAAAGTGAATGCCCTAAACGTTACCATCAGTCCACCATCGCCGCCTATGTCAGGAGAGCCCTCACCCATTGCACCACCTGGAATGACACACACAATGAACTGGAAAGGCTCACCCAGGTCCTAGTCAACAATGGGTATTCCAACACTGACGTCACCAATACCATCAACCACCACCTAGAAAAATGGTACAAACAAGACCCCCCTAGCACCAACCCGGCCAATGACATTACATTTTTCTACAGAAACTACATGTCTTCCGACCACACAACAGACGAATCCATTATGAAAGAAATAATTCACAAAAACGTCCTCCCCACCAACCCTGACAATAAAATAAAACTCATTATTTACTACAAATCTCCTAAGACCTCCAACCTTGTCCTCCGTAACCGCCCCATTTCCACCAACCAACCGAAAGACGATCATGTGATATATCAGCATATTTGCACCTCTGGGGACTGTGGACCCCTATCCTATGTTGGTATGACACAGACTCGCCTTTCCCGTCGACTAACCCTCCACCTTCAATCTGGCGCTATAAAAGATCACTATCAAGCCCCCCACCATCTTGCCCTAACTCGCGCCGACCTAGACAAACAAACCACCATACTCGACAAAGAATCAGACCCCAGAAGACTAGCTATTTTAGAAGCTCTATACATCCAAACACTCAACCCCAGCATCAACAACCAAACACAAGACCTTCAAATTCTTCCTTCAGGCAAGCGCTACAGGCATGTTGCCCCCCTTCCTCTCGCCCCGTGCCCCCCTACCTTACGCCTCCGCGCTCAGCACACAACTGACAACACCAACCAATCACAGCCACCCACAGCCAACAACCAACCACCGATAAGATCTAGTGCCCGTCTCGCGAACAGACTGCCTTCCACCAATGAACAGCCACCACACACCCAGTAGCTCCGCCCACCTTCCTATTCTTGATCCTCGAATTTTGTATAAATATGATACCTTGTCCCTATTCTAATCATTACCTCTCCTTTCCCTGAAGATGCAAGATGTTTACTTGTGAAACGTTGGATCCACCATGAATTTTGCTAACCTGTTGTACCTCATCTCTGAACCCCAGAGGAAAATTGTTAGAACTATTGAAAGCTGTAACAATAAAATCCTTAATGCTGAAACTGCTATTGCCTTTAACCTCGTCTGTTTAAAAGAGAATATATATATATATATATATATATATATATATATATATATATATATATATATATATACCGGTATATACAGTATATATATATATATATATATTTTTTTTTTTTTTTTTTTTTTTATTCCAACTACTCCCTCTCGGGCATAGGCTGAGAGCCTTTACACTACACCGTTGAACACGGTGAGGCCCGTGAGGTCTTGTTCCAGTCTAGGGAGCGAGACATGGGAAGCACCCCGGTTCGAAGCAACTCCATCTTTTGAAGCCGCTTCGCCTCTGCGCTTCACAGTCTCATCCCCCACCCTTGGACCCTCACTCTCAGAACGCCATCTATTGGGCAATTAACTCACTAGGCATTGCCCCCCTGTAGCATTTTTTGAATATGGGAATATTCATACAATGCTATTTAATCAGGGAACAATGAGGGTATTTTTTGGCATTTCGGTGTGCTGTGGTAATGCACTGAAACAAGGTACAGCACAAATTCCATCCCAATAATATCTTCCCATTGACATATTGGGATGCGTACCCGGGTCCATTGGATTACCAGTCCAGTGGCAAGACCACTCTGCCACACGCCCACACCTCCCCTTATATGCTAGGTTGTTGTTGTTGTTGTTGTTCCCCAGGCTGTCTGACCGAGCAGCCCCAAGGTCCCAAGCAAGGCCAAGGCCATAACCGAGCGCCCCCACAGAACCCTCCCTACTTACCACTAACAAAGCCCAGGTGACCGAAACCACTCCAAGGCGAGGAGCTGAGGAGGGCATAGAAATGCCCGGGACACCAAAGCCCCACCCAAGGCCCTGTGCCCCTCAACAATTATGAAGGGAAAGTTGAGGGGTAAAGGAAAAGAGTGGCGCTTTGGCTCCCAGTCTGCCAACCTCGAGGTTGGCAGAAGGGAGGTCAATCCACGTAAGAGACGCCGTCACATGAGATCTAGAAAATATATAATTAAAAGGAACAGTCAGAGTAAGCTATGGGTATGGTAGAGAATGCTCAACTCTCATTCTTATAGATTACCCATCACCACAGCATATGATAGGTTAGATAGGTCGGCTTAGGATATGCTAGGTATAGTGTTGGTTTACAGGATAAATAAGTAAACTAGAGGGGCACTTGGTAGAGCGCATATACTTTCGCCTGCACTGGCTGGTTCTTTACCATTAATATTATACACCTAAATTTTCTTCCGATTCTCTGAATATGGGTTCTAGGATATGATCATGATTGCCTCCTAAAGCTCGGTTCACACATGCACGAATTAACGTCCCATCCGTCCCCGACCCCTTAATTCGCCGTGCCTAGGCGGCGTCCATTTTGTGCATGCATAAAATGGTCCGTGTGGGTCGGGGCAACTGCCAGAAAACGTGTTTTTTTTTTTGTTTTTTTTTTAAAGACAATGAGCGGAGGAAGGAAAAACACAGATAAAACAAAAAGGTCCATGTGCCTAAAGGAATCCTCCATTCATAAAATGTTTGTAACAACTGGATTTAAACATTTGTAGATTGTAAGTTTGTGGAAAGCAATTCGAGGGAAGTGAATTCCAAAGAGTAGTAGTTCTAGGGATAAATTAATTTTGATAAGCAGAAGTTCTGCATTGTGGAGGAGAAAGTGTAAATTCATGGGCACTCTCAGCTGCCCTAGTTCTACGGGGAAAGATGTGGAGAGGCGGCACAATTGAAGCAAGTTCCTCAGAAAAATTGCTGTGAAAATATCTGTAGAATAATGCAAGGGATGCAACGTTTCTTCGTATGGATAATGTAGGAAGGTCCTGTGTAATTGCAGGGTTATTGATTAATCTAATAGCTTTATTTTGAATTTTGTCCAACTGCCTCAATGCAACCACTCCACTTCCACTCCACAGAGGTGAACAGTAATCCATCTGAGAACGCACATGACTTTTATATATTACGGCCAACTGCTCGTCAGTGAAGAATTCTCGAACTCTGTACAGGAGTCCCAGTTTTTTAGAGGCATTCTTAGCAATGCTTCTAACATAATGTGTCCAGCTCAAGTTAGTAGTTAATGTTACACCGAGAATGTCAATACTAGGGGAAGTGGGAATATTTACATCATTAAAAAATATATGGGAGTCAGTGAGATTTTGTCGGTTAGAAAATTGAATGTACTTGGTTTTCTGTGCATTAAAGGAAACTAGATTCTTTTGTCCCCATTCTTCAATTCTAGAAAGGTCCTGGTTCAGAGAAATTGCAGTGCTTATTTTTGAATTTATAAGATCGGGTTGGGTGAAAGAATTGGTAAATGTGAAGGAACTGTGGAGTGTTGAGTCATCTGCGTAGGAATGTATTGGATTATGAGTAGTAGATATGAGATCATTGATATGAATGAGGAACAGAGTTGGGGCCAAAACTGATCCCTGGGGAACACCAGCATTTATTGAGTGAAATTGAGAATAAAGGCCATCTACCATTACACGTATTTTTCTGTTATGAAGATAAGAAGAAATTAGTGGAACTAATGATGCAAGGCCGTAGTGTGACATCTTCGACAATAAGGATTGATGCCAGACTCTATCAAATGCCTTTGATATATCCAGTGCTATTGTATGTGTTTCACCATGTTGGTCTGTAGCTTGGTTGATTTGATGCGTAAGAAGGCAAAGAATGTCTGCAGTTGATCGACATCGTCTAAATCCATATTGCCTATCACTGATTAATTTATTATTCTCAAGATGCATAATTATGTGATTATTTAATATAATTTCAAAGACTTTACCAATAGTGGAAGTTATAGCTATTGGTCTGTAGTTTGATGGATCTGAAGAGGCACCTTTTTTAGGAACTGGATGGATGTTTGCTTCTTTCCAGGGTACTGGGAAGCATGAGGTATGAGTACATAGACGGAAACATTTTGCCAATACAGGAGCGAGCACCAAGGAGCAATTCTTAAGTACTATTGGAGGAATTTCATCTGGACCAGGAGCCTTATCTACTGAGAGATTCTGCAAAATAGTTTTGACATGTCTGGTGTGGATCTTAAGTGAGGGAATTTCAGGCGAATTAAAATTAAGTACAGGGACATCTTGATTTATTTCATCTAAGGTTGAGTTGGTGGAGAAAATATCCGCAAGAAGGTTAGCTTTACCTCGTGGGTCACTTACAAGATTGCCAGTCGGAGATTTTAATGGTGGAATGGATGAAGCAGTTGTGAAGTTGGATTTGAATGAGTTAAGAGTAGACCAAAATATTTTGTTATAAAATATTATTTATTTATTTTGCTTATTTTGTTTATTTTGTTACAAAATATTTTGTTATAACACAAAATTTGTGTTATGTCGGGTCACCCACGGGACACACATGGAAGCAGTCGTCGTCTAGACTCAGCCTGGCGGCGTCTAGACGCCGACTAACGGGATGAGAATGGCGGCCAAAAAACGTTGGAACGGCCCTAGTGGCCATCGTGGCCACATGGGGCCTCCAGATTGATGCCGTCCTGCCTATTTTCTTGGTCGGGGATGGACGGGACGTTAATTCGTGCATGTGTGAACCGAGCTTAAATTGAAGTCTGTTCAAAACTTTGGGACTTATCTTGTCTACAGACAAACAGACAAACAAAGGGAGACGAAAACATAAACTTTAGGTCAGGACAATACGAATAGCCAATTATTCTAAAAATATATGCTTTCTTTCAACTAGCAGTAAATAGGAACAGTCATGGACCCCCATGAGAGAGAGAGAGAGAGGGAGACTTGGTCAAATTTTACCCTCGTTTTTATTTCTGTTTGTCTGTAAACAGGAAATCTCAACCGATGTTCACGAATGTTGCTGGGCAGATAGGATATGCACCAAGGAAGAAGTGATTCCATTCAGGAGGCGATCGGTAGAGCACATACCTCCGCCAGCGTAGACGGATATATGCGCTCTACCGAGTGCACTTCTATTTTTTATTTTTTTTTCTCTTGCTATCTGTGGCGACAGGGTGGCTCCACAACAGACTGGGTGGAGGGGGAGGGAAAGGGGGGTTTAGAGGATGGGTGAAAGTAGGGAAATAAAATATCCCCTCTTACCAGTAGACCTCTCTCTCTTTCTCTCTCTCTGGAGGTGGTCGACAGTAATTCAATTGATACGGTTAAGCACAAACTGGACGATCACCTGATAAAGATTGGATTATTATGAATTAATCAGTAGGTATATGTAATTTCCCTTTCAAACTAATTATTTCTATACCATACTCTATGAAAACTTTCCTTATGAGCATTTCCTGACCCATAAAGTTACACTTGATCCTATTTTCCGGTACAGCTTTTTAGCCAGAGGGAGCGGAGGGTGGGGAGTGAGCCTTCTACTTTAGTGTCCCATTCTTCCACTATAAACTGTCCCTGTCTAGTAGTATTAAAGACGGACCACCTAGTTGGGACCGCAAGGTATGTGTGGTCAGAGTATCTGTGTAAATCTGTGCAACTCTGTGTGTGTGTGTGTGTGTGTATTTGGAATATATACCGTACATATAGAAAACCATCTGCGAATTCCACATTCTCTCCCTGCATTATTTCAGTTCGCTTATTGATGTATTTCGCCATACATATTTTTGTTTATATTCTCTTTTCTTTCACCCACTTCCTCTTTTCCTTCTACTTTCCTCTTCCTCTACGCTTGGCGCTTATTGTCTTCTCACCTCACTGCCATATTATATTACTTGTTTTCACCTGATATATCTATCTATCTATTGCCAAACTCCTTACTCCCCTTAATGAGGGTGACCATACACAAAATGCCCCCAAGCGAACCTATCCCCTGTAAGAGAGACTACCCATGCCAGTTTGCTGAAGGACTTACAGGATTGACCACTCAATACCCCTCAGACCCGGTAGGGCTCTGAGGCACCCATAACAAACGCGGCCCGCGGAACCCGGTAGGGCTCTGAGGCTCCGGAAGCTTGAAAGCCTGTAAGCTTGTTTTGAAAGCCGTCCGTCCGGCGCATATAAACACAGCCGGTTGGACCGACGCCGCGCACCTCCGAACACAAGAAGGAGAGGCGTCGTTTGTCTTTGTGTGGCTGTATGTTGTTGTTTCAGTAGTGAAAAGTGGCTCATATGCCTGACATCGCCACAAAGTTTTCTCCACGGAAATTGTCATCACAACTAAACCAGTTGAATTAGAGAGCTCTACTCAACGCCATTCTACAGGTACGAAACACATCTACGCTTAGAGATGCGTGGGAATGCGGTAGCAGTTAAAATAAAGATACGGTAGCCTAGGCGTAGACGTTTTTCGGCCCCCTCGGGTTTCGGGGAATATTTATAGAATGCGTAACCGGTCCTAAAGGGTTAAGGTCCATCCGACTCCAAGGCCTTCTATGTATCTTATTAGCACTATTTGTCTACAGTGGTGTGCGGCTAGTCCATCCACTAACCTGCTTCACCCTTAGGTAAGTAGTACACATTTGTATTAGGTTTTCTCCCCTTAAAAGGCTGCCGACCAAGGCTGACGAGACCCATCCACCCGGATTTTTATAAGGTTTTCTCCCTTTGATGGGTTGCCGCCCAAGGCTAACGAGTCCCATCTACCCATTTACCTGATCTGCCATATTTTAAGTATTCTAGTTTACTTATATATCCTGTAAGCCAACATTATATCCTGTAAGCCAACATTATATCCTGTAAGCCAACATTATATCCTGTAAGCCAACATTATATCCTGTAAGCCAACATTATATCCTGTAAGCCAACATTATATCCTGTAAGCCAACATTATATCCTGTAAGCCAACATTATATCCTGTAAGCCAACATTATATCCTATAAGCCAACATTATATCCTGTAAGCCAACATTATATCCTGTAAGCCAACATTATATCTAACCTTGTCTTTGTCTAAACCTCGTATAATTAAACCAAGTAGGCTTATTGTATACAAATTAAGTTCTTTGAAGTAAAGCAGGGATCCCACTGTGCGACTCTGTAGTAAAGCAGGGATCCCACTGTGCGACTCTGTAGTAAAGCAGGGATCCCACTGTGCGACTCTGTAGTAAAGCAGGGATCCCACTGTGCGACTCTGTAGTAAAGCAGGGATCCCACTGTGCGACTCTGTAGTAAAGCAGGGATCCCACTGTGCGACTCTGTAGTAAAGCAGGGATCCCACTGTGCGACTCTGTAGTAAAGCAGGGATCCCACTGTGCGACTCTGTAGTAAAGCAGGGATCCCACTGTGCGACTCTGTAGTAAAGCAGGGATCCCACTGTGCGACTCTGTAGTAAAGCAGGGATCCCACTGTGCGACTCTGTAGTAAAGCAGGGATCCCACTGTGCGACTCTGTAGTAAAGCAGGGATCCCACTGTGCGACTCTGTAGTAAAGCAGGGATCCCACTGTGCGACTCTGTAGTAAAGCAGGGATCCCACTGTGCGACTCGGCGACTTGGAATGCGATGAGACAGCTTGCGACAGGGTTTTTTTCTCTGTCCAGTATTCCCATTAATCGACCATAAAGTCTCAATTAATCTCAGTAATCTCACAATAGTCTCACAAACCCCCCCACTAGACCCCCAGAAGTCGCTAGGGTCGCCGTTAGATTTTGAAAAGTTTAAAATCCGGCTGCGAATGGACGACTGCTGCGAGAAATGCGACATAATCGGGCATTGTCTCACTTCTTTCTCACCTTAACTCCAGTAGAATCTCAGTACTCGCACCAAGGTCTCGTTTGTCGCAACTCATGGAAAAGGTGTGCGAAATGGTCGACCTACAAACGATAATTGCGAAAATAGTGCGACAATTGTGCAACATAATTGCGACAATATCGATTAATTACGATGTCATTTCGTCCTTCATTGAGATTTCAGCGATCCGTCATTATTGGCAACGCTGTTTTTGGTATGACAGAGCGATTAAAGTGCGACGGTAGCGCAATAAACACGATAGTCTACCCGATAACTTCTATCGCGACGAGATTGTCACTAGACAAGTTCCGAAGGAGTGAGATAATGTGCGAACAAAGAAGAAAATACGAATACAACAAAAACATTACAACAGAAAATACGAATACAACAAAAACATTACAACAGAAAATCAGAAATTAGGAGTTCGAAAGGGTTTAGGATTAGGAACGAAGAAGAAGAAGAAGAAGAAGACAGTGAATAGAATGAAGAGGAGGACGAAAGGGAGGAAGAAGGCAGAGGAGGAAGACGGCAAGTAAAAGGGGGATAAAATGTTAAAATAAAGGAATATGAACGATAATAATTAATAGATAAGAAGACGAAGAGAAAGAGAAATATAAGAAAAGGAAAAGAGAAGAAGAAGATGAGAGAAGATGAGAGAAGAAGAAGATCCTTCTTAAGCTGTATGAAATCGTGGAGATAGTCTTAACCCTTTAAAATTCCCAGAGTTCCTTCCTAAGCTGTTTAAAATCGTCTAAGGATGTACCGGTAGCCTGATTTGAGATAGTCTGTACCCTTTGAAATTCCCAGAGTTCCTTCCTAAGCTGTATTAAATCGTCTAAGGATGTAGCCTCATTTAGGATTTGTTTTTTACACCATGCCCTTACATAAGGAGGGTTCAGCCGGTATCACACGAGAGCTTTTATAGTCAACATTCGATGATCAACATTTGTCTGGCAACATTTCTGGAGTATTTGACACTGGTATCGGAAACTAGACTGATGCTAGATGAATTTAGGTAACCGAAATCATCTAAATGTTTACCTCATAAGCTGCCAGACCAGTGTTAAGGATAAATGTTGAGTGAAAAAGCGCTCGTGTGATACCGGCATTATGGAGCTCCGATCTTACTTCCAACTATTTTGACAATTTTACCAAAACACATTATTATTATGATGATGTGTTGTTTAATGTTGATAAGGGTTGTGAGTGCTTCTACCTACAGTATATATAACTTTCTCTCTCTCGCTCGCTCTCGCTCTCTCTCTCTCTCTCTCTCTCTCTCTCTCTCTCTCTCTCTCTCTCTCTCTCTCTCTCTCTCTCAACCTATTTTTTTTGTCGATTAGACTGAAAAAACGCCTCCCCAGACTTCCTTCAAAATAAATGTTTACCTGATCGAAGGACCAAGACATTGCAGGTTTGCGATCGATCACCGCCCAAAACCGATCCCTGAATGGGGTGAAGCGTCTTATGATCGCCAAAAGGATGATGTGAAATGTCCTAAATTCTCCAAACTAATGGAGTGAAACAAGGAGGGTCCAAACCCCCGCTACACATACACACACACACACATACACACACACACACACACACACACACACACACACATTTGAAAAGAGTTGAAATGAATATAGATATATGAAAAATATAGAGATAAAGTCAAACACCCACCCCAAGGCAAAATAGAGAGGCGGATGGACTTCATCAGACCACAGCCATGCGCCGTAATCGGTTTTCTGTTATAACTGTGGCAAACCGGCTATCTCTATAATACCTGGTGTAGAGTGTTTGCCCTAAAAGAAAAAGTAGTATAGTACTAATGAAATAGTCAAAATCAGGGGGTTGATAAATTCGGGAAGTAAATTTTGTAGTCAGAAGTAGAGTAGACAAAATCGGTTAGTTTAAATTGGGGAAGTCACATTTTGTTGTCGGATATCGAAGAAGAAATCCCTTAACTACGTTAAAAAGTACTGAAACATATTTAGCATGAGATAAAGTGAGGTTGAGCTCTGGGAGGCAGGTAAACTGGTCGAGAACCTTCCGCCACCACCCTATTTATACCATACCATATCGGCCTCATCCAATTATAAAATCGGTGACATCGCAGGTGGGATTACAGGGGAACGTATGTGCTGTGCGACAACCGTCCATCATTCGACATGTTTGCATAACATTCTCAGTCTAATTGCACCTGTAGTCTTGCATGCGCACCATTATTGCAGCGGTATCGCAATTGTCAATAATACCTTTCGCATAATTCGTTCTTATCGCTGTCAAATTGTCTTCAGACTTTCGCTAATGTCTCCTCACATTCGATGTTCTCGCACGATACTCGCATACTCTCTCACGGCTACCCCGTTCTTCGCTTACAAAATCACATTGATTCGGCGACGAAAACGGCGATTTTTGGACATAGACAAAAAAAACTGTCGCATCGCATTCGAAGTCGCCGAGTCGCACAGTGGGATCCCTACTTAACCCTCTCACGTTCTTGATGCAATTTGAGCCTATTAGGGATACTTTAAAGCCTTTGTTACCATCAGGGATATTTAGAAACCTTTAGTTTAGTTACTTCAACCTCTGCAGTTGTCTTTGAGTTAGCTGTGGGCCGAAAACTAATTTTGGAGAGGTAATTATAAGAGTGAGAGAACTCTATTTCTTATTGCTAATCTGGCAACCTCTGCGTCATATGGTCGTGAGAGGGTTAAGGTAATCGTAGGATTGATTTAGGAAAAAATAGTTAGGGAAGACTGAGTAAACTGTTAACACATACAGCTTACCGCAACGTTCTAAACACAAAGCATTATACGAAAAAAAAAACATTATGCGGATACAAAAATAGACATAGTGATAATAGGGAATATTTAATATACATTCAGGAATAATATACGACAGAATGGAAGTGAAGTACAGAATATTTAAAATATTCGGTAGAAATTCTTATAACACATACAAACATAACCAACTCAACAAAAAAAACAAAAAAACCCCACTATACTCCGGACAGCATAAACAGACCGTTGGTAGGGCAGAACTTGACAACACTGTTTTACCCTCGCTATCATGTGATAAGTTGATAATCTATCTATCTATCTATCTATATGCTCAGGCCCAATCCCCATTTTGGGGGTTTGCTCAAGACAGAGCAAGAACAGGGAAAACACAAAAACAACATAAAACAAAAAATAAACACAGATAAAAAAACACAAACTCTCACACATCCAGGTCACCCAGGAGAAGACCCAGAGACCAGGGTTACCAAGGTCGCTCCAGCACTCCCCCGGCCCCTGACCACCCGGAGAGGTTCCGATCTCGGCAGGCAGACATGCAGCGGAGCCAAAGCCACAAGCCCTCCCACCACACTTCCAGGCACACCCTTCATATTAATCGTCTCCCCGGGCCAGGCGCGTGATGGACTATTATCTAGTCCAACTTGCGCCCGACCCCTTACTCCAAATGACCACGTGTTCACTCAACTATTCACAAGCATTCTCCATTCACTCCTGTCCACCACCACTTCCCTGCCTGATCTATAGTCATTCCTCTATCATCCAAAGCCTTTCTTACACAGTCTCTCCATCTCAATGGGGGTCTTCCTGCCCTTCTATCTCCCCTTGTACCTGACTCACATATTCTCTTTGTAAGCCTTTCATCTCCCATTCGTTCAACATGACCATACCAGCTCAGCACCCTTCTGTCCACTCTGGCTGACAAATGTTCCTGCTGCCCCACTCTCCTACGTATCTCTTCATTCCTCAATCTGTCTCTACGAGTAACTCCACACATACTCCTCAAGCAGCTCATCTCCATCACATCCAGCCCTCTTTTCTTCTTTTTCTTCAGAGCTCATGTCTCAGCCCCATACATCACTGTTGGCACAACAATTCCTTGATACAGTGCACTTTTTACTTTCACTCCGAGATTTCTCGTCTTCCACATACTTCCCATTGCTCCGAAAACCTTCCTTCCTTCACACACTCTCTGTTTTACCTCCACTTCCATACCTCCACTCCTGCTTATCGTTCCTCCTAGATATTTAAAACACTCTACTTGTTCCAATATTCCCCATCCAGCCTCACATCTAGATTCACCCTATGCTCTCCCCTATTACACACCATTACTTTACTTTTATTGATGTTGACCTTCAGTTTCCTCCTTCCACAAACCACACCAAACTCTTTGACTACCCGCTGCAGTTTCTCATCAGAATCCGCCACCAATGCTGTGTCATCAGCGAACAGCAACTGATTCAACTCCCAATCTCTACCATTCTTTCCTACTAAACCCAATCCTCTTCCCATAGTTCTCCTTTTCACCTCCCTCACCACACCATCCATAAACATATTAAACAACCATGGTGACATTACACAACCCTGTCGCAAACCTACCTTTACCTCAAACCATTCACTCAACTCACCATTTCCTACTCTCACACATGTTCTGCTCCCTTCATAAAAACTCTTAAGTTGATAATGCGGCTGAGAAACCATTTGCCCTCTCTCTCTCTCTCTCTCTCTCTCTCTCTCTCTCTCTCTCTCTGGGAGATGAAATTGTACTAACTTAATTATTAACGTGATTTTTATACACCCTAAATCTATATATATAATGTCTTAAATTATAAAATAAACTATTGGTCAAAATATTTTGTGTGGCAGACTTTAAATTGTTTGCTTTTATTGTACGGTTTTCTGTAATCATAATGAATGGGATACTTCTCTATATAGTAGAAAATTATCCAGTGTTTCTGATGTTATGACTTTTTTTCCACACCACCATTGAGGTAAAAGTCTAGGTGCGTTTATTTTGATAGAGGTTTCCCCAGTATGTACTGTATATGAATACATATACAATAGTCGAGTCATGGGTGGAAAGGTTAAGGTGTTAAACCTGTGGGATCAAATGAACCAATTTAAAAATCATTAGGATGTATCATCAGGATGTATTAATCCTGTACAGTACTACAGGAGTTTATCAGTACTCTCTTCAGTACAGATAGTCCAGTAAATCTAGCAATCATTTAACTGGACCTAGAACAAATTGCAATAGAAGGTTTTTTGGCTTTAACTTGTTTATTAGGTCCCTCTGATGAACATATAAAAAGTCTCCAACTTTTGGACACCTGGAAAGTGGTTAATTTACAGCCGAAAAACCTTACAGACAGGCTGAACTGTCTCTTTCACAAGGGGTGACACAGGCACTTTGTGCTTGTATGGGTTTTTTGACCTGTTGTCCCTCTTTTTTATAAAAAAAAAAAAAAAAAAACATGACGTAGTATGACGTCATTCAGAGCCAATTATGTAATTCATGATAGGAGTTCGTATTCACTTGGATCATCGGTGCTTGCATCAAAGTTGCTATTTTGACAGAGTCCTTTACATTGACCACATGCACTGGAACATTCAAGCTCATTCCGTTTGCAACTACAGCGTTGAGTGTCACAGTTGCCCTTACACTGACATCTGACCAATTTCAGTAGTGAATCAGGAGCCACTGGCGAATCCATCGTCTTCGGTTTAAGCTGTCCCTTCCGCAGACACCAGCCCCATTTCTCGGGGTCCACACAGTTCCCCATCCATTCCTGGACCTGACAATAAACTCGGAACGAGTGGTATTTGGCTGCATCGGTTGTTGGGGGAAGGCTGTGAACTTCAACGGTAGTTGAACTTTTTGCCACCTTGTTGCAAAACTTTGTCTTTCGCAGTCCGTCAAGGGTGTCATTTCCTTTTCCCCCGTACAAATAAACCAAGGCCTTTTCACCAGCTGATGATATCGCGTCTTTACTTCCACTTTGGCAACAGAATGCTTCTATACATTTCAAGAAACCGTTGTCTTCCCTCACTTTCCTCAAGGCAGCCCCTTTACCAATACCATACAGTCGTGAGGTTGTGTCACATCCACAGAGTGCATGGACAACTGGCAGGACACGACAGATGCTTTCACCGAGAGCTTCTGCTACTGAGTTAATATGCCAACATTTCCCACCTTCCTTGCTCGACTTGAAGTACAAATCATTCATCCCTCGTTCCGCATAATGACACAACAGCACCAACAAGTCTGTGTCCTCACCTATCACATATGTCACGGTTTCCCTTGCATGCTCAATTCCCTTCTTCGCAATCATGACATCTGCATCTGCTGGCGCATTGACACAGTCAATTCCATTTGCCTTGAATGTTTCACACAATAAGTCAATGAAGTTTTGCTTATTGTCCGAGTTTGACAAGAAGTTTTCCTTTTTTGACCGAAGGGGCATGGTTGGAGTGAACATCACCTTTTGACCAAAGTCTCCTTTTGATCGTCGATTGTGTGTCATGTCCTTGGTAGTAGGTCCTGATTTATAACCGTCGAATACAACGACCGGGTTGAGAAAGTTTTTGGAAACATGCTTCATGTACATGCTTGCAATGTCCTCAAATGTGTCACCCTTCTTCCATGGAATCCTTTGCAATAAGGAACCACCATCCAGAACAGGGGTCACAGTCCTTTCTTCCTCAAATGATTCCAATGACGACTTGGGAACAACAGCAGCTATCTCATCTCCTAGCTGTGGTTTGTTGGATTCCCTGAGCCTCCCCCACTTATCGAACAGAGCAGTAGGGTAGCTAGACAACTCATACGCAAAGACCTCTTCAACACCTAAGTCCCTGTTATTAGCAAAGATGAGGAGCCTCTGGAAAAGGAGCTGTGGGTCGATTGGTACTTTTTCAGCACTGATTGTAACCTTTGCACCCAACGACTCAACTTGATCTTTCTTCCTAAATGAAAAGTCAAAAGCATTGCTACCTTCCATCTTCTGCACAATGTTCATACCAACCTCATACAGTAAATGAGGATTGGCCGAGGCTGGTCCTGTCACACCGTTGGCAATATTCCTGAGTTCATTTGATTCTTGAAATGGATCATAATCCTTGAAGAATGCGAGAACCTTCTCTGTGTCCTTCCTATCTCGTTCACGCCTTGCTTCAGTCATTTCTTTGTGCTGCTCAGAGGTGTGGAAATGCTTCCCTGTCAGTTCTTGCATAACTTCACTCACCTCAGCGCAGGCTGGCATAGCAAGTAACCAGCGCAGGCGTTGCGTTTCCTCCATGCCCCTACCACGTGTCAATCCACCATTCGTTTTCAAAGAGCGCATCAAAACCTGCTCTATAACCAAGTCGCTTGGCAGTCCTGCCCACAGCCGATCACTTCGGCGGATCACAAATAGACCGGAGTTCAATTGACAGAACATGTCTGGGTTGAGCTGCTCAAGTTCAATCATGTCTTGAATGTACACATGGGCTGACTTGGCATAATTGTTATGACCACACGCTGCAAAGTACGGCAACATCTCCTGGAGTGTTCCGAGGTACAGTAGGAAATCGCCCATTCTCAGTGCCCTCAGGAAGCGACGCAGCAGGTCAATCATGTCCATGTATTGAATCCATAGCTTTCCCATCTTATGCTCTGCTAAGGAGCTCTTCTCAGCTTTAAGTTTTTCAGAAATTCTGTTGAAAACGTCTTTACTGCAGACTTCATCCGGTGAAACGTCTTCACGCAACAGCTTATCCAAAAGATCTGCAGCCTCCTGGAAGTCCTTGCATGCGTCACTTTCCTCATCTACCATTGAGAGGTTGACACCGTATGCCCTGCCCTAAAATGTAATAGACAATAATGTGCAGTAAAGGTAGGGCTTGACCTAGAACAAATTGCAATAGAAGGTTTTTTGGCTGTAAGGTTTTTTGGCTGTAAATTAACCACTTTCCAGGTGTCCAAAAGTTGGAGACTTTTTATATGTTCATCAGAGGGACCTAATAAACAAGTTAAAGCCAAAAAACGTTGTTTGTAATACATTTATAGGGTCTAGGAGCAACCAGAAAAAAGTTATCTGTAAATTGAAGCTTTGGACGGTGGCCATCTTGAATTTATGCAAATTAACCACTTTCCCGGTGTCCAAAAGTTGGAGACTTTTTATATGTTCATCAGAGGGACCTAATAAACAAGTTAAAGCCAAAAAACCTTCTATTGCAATTTGTTCTAAGTCCAGCCCTACTTTGACTGGTCTAAGAGACTAAACGCGCTTGGCTACCGTGACCGTCTGTCTGTCTGTCTGTCTGGATTTCTCTCCGTCTACGCGCTTGGCTACCGTGACCGTCTGTCTGTCTGTCTGTCTGTATTTCTGTCTATCTGTATATCTGTCTGTCTGCTTGTGTATAGGTCTGTTTGTCTCTCTGTCTGTACATCTAACTGTATCTTTGTTTGTCTGTATAGCTCCCTGTTTGTCTGTCTGTCTGTATATCTATGTTTGCTTCTCTGTTTGTCTGCATGGTATGTACTTTATATCTGACTGTTTGTATATGTGTATATCTATATGTCTGTTTGTCTGTCTGTTTATATGTCTGTATGTTTGTCTATCAGTATACCTGTCTGTCTGTCTGCAAATATGTCGGTGTGTCAATCTGTATATCTAACTGTCTGTATGTCTGTTTGTCTATCTGTATATGTGTCTGTCTGTCTCTGTCTATCTGCCTGTCTGTATGTTTGTATATATCTCTATCTGCCTGTCTGTATGTTTGTCTATATCTATATATTTCTGTCTGTCTGTCCATCTGTATATCTGTTTGTCTGTCTATCTGTTTGTTTATCTGTCTCTGTGTCGGTCTGTCTGTCTGTCTTTAGTTGTCTGTCTATCTGTATATCTGTCTGAATATCTGTCTGTGTGTATATCTGTCTGTTTGTCTATATATGCCTGTTTGTCTGTATGTATATCTGTATATCTGTCTGTTTGTGTGTATATCTGCCTGTATGTCTGTCTGTATATATGCCTGTTTGTCTGTCTGTATATATGCCTGTTTGTCTGTGTGTATATCTATATCTTGACCAATATTTTGACCAATAGTTTATTTTATCATTTAAGACATTATATATAGAGAGAGAGATTTAGAGTATATAATAATCACGTTAATAATTAAGTTAGTACAATTAGAGAGAAGAGAGAGAGGAGAAAAGAGAGAGAGAGAGAGAGAGAGGGGGCAAATGGTTTATCGCACGCATTATCAACTTATCACCTGATAGCGAGGGTAAAACAGTGTTGTCAAGTTCTGCCCTACCAACGGTCTGTTTATGCTGTCCGGAGTATAGCATATACTGTAGGAGTGTAGTTGCCATTAGATAACATATATAGTTTGATAGAGATAGTGAGAGGGGTATTATGTGCATATTTGATTAATACGAGAGAGAGAGAGAGAGAGAGAGAGAGAGAGAGAGAGAGAGAGAGAGAGAGAGAGAGAGAGAGAGAGAATTTTAGTTTAGGAGTAAATGTGGGGGTAAGGTAACTACCGTACTACCCTGCTTCTACACCTTCCTATTTCGGCCCTCTTTAACCCCCTCTCCCCCCCCCCCCCCCTACTTACTCTGGCTGGCATCGAGTATTATGGGTTACCAAGCAAAAACAAACAATACTTTTTACTTGACGCATTCACGTGGGGGTCCATGAATGTTTACGAGTGACTGTACTAACAGGGAAGGGTGGATAGCTATACACCATTATGATTAAAAGCACCGTAACAACTCATCCCCACACCCTCCCATTGGATCCTATCCTGTAAAGTTGCAAACCATGCCAACAAGCACACCCTCTTCCCTACTATTCCCTACAGTTTCAGTCAGTCAGTGACAGGAGGAGGTTGTGTTAATTTGAGTTCCTGCCCGGACCACCTGCTCGTGACCCAGTGACCATACGCACCTACCTGTGTTTGGAGGCAGTGCACTCGTGTATATATAACAGTGTTTTAGCTCAGTTTTTAGCTGTTAGTTGACTTATTTGTTTTTGTTTTCTGTACTTAGTTGTTTGCTCCTCGCTAAGCTTTTTGGGATCATGTCAGGTATGGAGTGCGAGTCCTTTACTGAACTGCATCATCTTATTCTCCAGGTAAGGGAAGAGATGGTTGTGGTGAAGGAAGAGGTCTTGGCTCTAAGGGAGGTTAATGTTAAACTTCAGAGGGAAGTGGATTTGATTAAAGACGAAAATCTAGCTTTCAAGCTTAGCCAAGAGGAAATTAAGTCGAGTAAGGGGAAACGGGAGGAAGTTGGTGAAAAATTGTATTCATGGCAGGTTGTTAAAAATACGGGTGGGAAAGTCACACTCAAGAAGCAGGATAGTAGAATAGGTATGAGTGTGACAAATACATTCTCTCCTTTGCGAGACGAATGTGAGGGAAAAGATAGTCAGGATAAGGGAGGGTTAGACGAAGTGCCTGCCGCCGACTCGTCTCCAACCGCTGACGCTGTGCTACCTACCACCACCACCACCACCACCACCACCACTAAGGGAGCTTCTGCCACCACCATATGCCATAGATAAGGTCGATGAACAAATTATATGGATGTTCAATCATAATATGATTACTCAAATAATAGCCAAATGCAAAAAAATACAATACATCGTAAGGTAAATATACATAAAACAAAGTTTAGGATTTAGTGTTATGATTAGTATTGTACATTAGTATGAATTGCACGAAAGGTCTTAATATGGGGTGAAAGTTCTTAAAATCGCTAATCTAATGGGGCAAACGTTTTATAATATCAAAAGCAATGGGGCTAAACATGAGGGAGAAAGGGGTCAAGAAAAAAACCCTCAAGTGGAGACCTCCCCTTAATAGGAAGAGTTAAGTCTTTCACACATCAAAAGAGTGACGTTTTATTAGTTTTCGTAAAGGGTGTTTTGTAAAGGGTGTTTTTATTATTTTGAATGACAAATGTACAGTTCATCTCCTATTAACAGTATGATCAGTATATATATAGGGAAATATAGCTCAACTTCTCTATATTTTTTAAAGAGTATTTTGTATTATATAGGGGACAACAGTGCATTTTTGTTATGATATATATATACTGTATATATAAGAGTATTTTGTATTATATAGGGGACAAACGTGCATTTTTGTTATGATATACTGTATATATACTGTATATAGGAGTACTTGAATGACATGGGGAGATAGTGATTAAAGTCAAAAGTATTTAGTTTTATTACAAGTTTATATGATAAGAGTCTTCAGTATAGGGACATATAGACTAAGCAATTCAGTTTTAATAGGAATGTTTATATGAAATAATCAAATAAAGTCAAATATATACCATATACTGTTTAGGAGTGTATATAGCTAAATATAGTACAAGTTATAAAGTGATAAAAGTGATAAAATTGGATAAGCATATGGACGAGAAGGGTTGGGTGTGAAGGGGGATCAGCCGGGTTGGGCCAATCAGCGCTCTGCAGACCCCGTAATCCTGCGTTAATCTCTAACCGTTTTGGTAAGATGATCCTCAGGATATTAGAGTGTTGAGCCTATAATTGGGCTTTGTAATTGAACTGGGGTTGTGTGGGACAGGGATCTGCCTTGCTTAGGCCAATCGGCTTTCTGCAGACTCCCATTTTCTTTTTCTTATGTAATTGATAGCCTCATTATATCATTATTGTTATTATAATAATAAATGTGTATGTATACACTGTATATTGTGAAATTTGTGTGTTATTGTATGAATTATTGTGTGTATAGGTATGTATGTAGGTATATGTACATGCATGTGTGTGTGTGTGTGTGTGTATGTATGTATGTATGTATGTATGTATATGTGTATATATATATGTATATACTGTATATGTATTTATGTGTGTATGGGTGTATGTGTGTGTATATGTAGGCATGTATTAAACTGGAGTGGGAGGGTCATTCTATGACATTAAGGAAAGTAGAAGGATTATAGTAAACCCACGCTAAGCCTAAGCCCAGCTTAGCTAAGGGTCCTTCTTAAACAGTTAGGGACAACTGGTTTGCTAACAAGTATAGAGATAAAAACTTACTAAATGTTGTATTCATGTCTGTGTTGATATTGTACATGTATAATATGAGTAGGGTAAAAGACTGTTTTATCACCTTTGCCCTTTTGAGACGTGTAATTATGTATTCCCATGTATTTATGCTTTCTCAATAAAGAATCAATCAATCAATCAATCTGCCACCACCGGGGGTTCTCCAACTGCAACTGCTGGATCCTCCCGAGGGAAAGGTAAGTCTGTGTCCCGAGAAGGTAAGTCTGTGTCGATTGTGGGCGACTCCATGGTAAGACATTTAGTTAGGGCTACCCGCACTAAACTTAGGAAGGTTGTGTGTCTGCCTGGCCATGGAGTTGGGAGGGTTTTAGAGAAGATGGACCACATCTTGGAAGATAGTGGAGATAACCCCATTATCTGTCTCAGTGCCGGGAGTAACGATGTTGGTAAGGGTAGAAGTGAGGAACTGCTGCAGCAGTATCGGGATGTGTTACATAAGGTTAGGATGAAGGGAGGGATCCCTGTAGTACATTGTATCCTACCCAGAAGAGGAGTTCCCAAGGAATGGACATCCAGGGCGATTGGTGTCAATTGCCGTTTGGAGAAATATTGCAAAGAAAAAGCAATACCATTCATTGATAACTGGGATAGTTTCTATGGGAGAGATGGGATGTACGCAAGGGATGGGGTTCATCTTTCACGGTTAGGGGTTTCTACATTAGCTAGTTCTTTAGATAGGGTGGTTGCGGTGTTTTGAACAGAAATATTGAGAGTGTAAATGAGAGGTTAAATGGAACAATTTTAGCGTCAGGCGAAAGCGATAAGGATATTCAGTCTCATGCTAAAAATGATGACTATATTGCAAATGATAGTAGTGATGGTGCAACGGAAGATGGAAATGTCGTTGGAAATAAAGGTAAATTAGGTATAAAGAAAAGAAGTAAATTGAGAGTATATTACACAAACTGTAGGAGTATATGTAACAAAATGAACGAACTTAGAGCCCTTGTTAGCAAAGAAAATATAGACATAATAGCGCTAACTGAAACGTGGATTAATACAGAAACCAGGCATTTTTTAGCAGAATTTGATATACCAGGATATAGTTTGTTTAAATATGACCGAACAAGTAAGAGGGGTGGCGGTATAGCAGTGTTTGTCAGGAGTACATTAAAAAGCTGTATTCAATCAGGTATTAGACTAAATAACGATAATGAAAGTGTTTGGGTAGAGGTTAACGAAGGTAGTGAGACCATAGTTTTTGGAGTTATATATAGACCGCCAAATATGAGTAGAAATGACGGAACGTCATTATGGGAGGAAATTAAAATGGCATCAAGATTTAGCAATGTGTGCATTATGGGGGATTTTAATTTTCCGAATATAGATTGGCAGCATCAAATAGTAGACTGATTCTGAGGAGTTTATAGAGGTAGTACAAGATGTTTTTTTATTTCAATTCATAGATACGCCGACTAGAGGTAATAATATTCTCGATTTAGTTTTCAGTAACAATGAACATATGGTAAATAATGTAGAGATAGGGGACCACCTAGGAAATAGTGACCACAATTCTGTGTATTTTAACACCTTATTAGTGGCCTAGGCGGTTTATTTATATGTACCGCCCAGCGGGGTGTTTTTAGCCAAAATAGGGCTGTTTACGTGATCATTTTCATTCCTAAATAAGACCCAGAACGTAAAACAAGTATCTATCCCTGAAAGGGCATAAACAGAGCTTTCGAATGACACCATAACGATCCTTTTATGATGGCTAGTTTTCTTGCAACAACCGTGCAACGCGAGTGCAAAAAGCATGTAATTAGGCACTTTCCCCATACAATTCCGTATATAGCGAGTGAGAGAGGGAGGGAGGAGGTGGGATTCATGTCAGTAGGTTCGCCGCGGTGGTCTGGAGCAGTCATACGCTCGCTACTCTCCTGCCACCACTTGTCTCTCTCTCTCAGCAACATTACGTGCTGAAATTGCCACACGACCTATGTCGAGCGCCGCCACATAGTCCAGCTTTATTTAACTCGACTTATGTTGCGCGCCGACAGTTAAGGGTTAATATACAATGGAAAGGTAATACCAGAGAGAATACAACATTAATACCTGACTTCAGAAAAGCCAATTATGGTGGGTTAAGAAGAGCCCTATTAGCTGACCCTATGGTCAAAAAATTAAGTCGATCCAGGTGTCCAAATGAGTGTACCCCTTCTCAGGCACCTGTCATCTCAAGTCAGGAAGAGACGTCAACCTTGGTAGATACATACGATAATTTTATCGAGTCAGTATTCAATGCACAAAATAAATACATCCCAAAAGAAAATTTAGATCAACACAGAACCAACCCAAATGGATGAATAATAGACTATTAGATCTTCTAGGACAAAAGAGAGGAATATATAGAAAAATTAGGAAAGGCGAAATTCACCTACTTGCTTACTATCAGAATCATCAAGACAGGTAAAAAAGGATATTAGGAAAGAAAAAAGAAATTATGAAATTAAGGTTGCCAATGACTCAAAAAATAATCCTAAAGCTTTTACCAACTATATAAATCCAAGGCTAGAGATGTAATTGGTCCCCTTAAAACTTCGATAGGAGAAATGACAGAAAATGATTTAGAAATGTGCAGTACATTAAATAGTCAATTTCTTTCCGTTTTCACTAATGAAAATTTGGCACAGTTTCCAGAAGTCCGTAAGGTATATAGCGATAGTATAGAAAATAGGTTAAGTACGATTACTATAAGTAGAAATGATGTGCTTAAGGAAATTGACAGACTGAAACCTCATAAATCGCCTGGTCCTGATGAGGTATATGCTAGGGTATTAAAAGAATGTAGGGATGAGTTAAGTTACCCATTAACATTTTTATTTAACAAGTCATTGGAGACAGGTATAGTTCCAGAAGCTTGGAAGCTTGCAAACGTAGTTCCGATCTTCAAAAAAGGTGACCAATCAATAGCATCCAATTACCGTCCCATTAGTCTTACGTCAATCATAGGAAAGCTACTAGAGTCAATTATTGCTAGTAAAATTAGAAACCACTTAGATACATTTAATTTAATAAATTCTTCTCAGCATGGATTCACTCAGGGACGTTCTTGCCTTACTAATTTGCTTAGTTTTTTCTCAGAGGTATATGAAGCAGTAGATAATGACAAGTCATATGATATAATATATTTAGATTTCAGTAAAGCTTTCGACAGAGTCCCCCATGAGAGATTGATGAGAAAGGTTGAGGCGCATGGAATAGGTGGGGCGTTGTTGGGATGGATTAGGTCATGGCTAATTGGTAGGAAGCAGAGAGTCAGCATAAATGGTACGAAGTCAGAATGGGGAGCAGTCAAAAGTGGTGTCCCCCAGGGATCTGTATTAGGTCCTCTGTTGTTTGTTATATACATAAATGACCTTGATTTAGGTATAACTAGTAGGATAAGTAAATTTACAGACGATACCAAAATGGGGAGAACAATTGATTCAGATAGAGATATAGAGTGCCTCCAAAGGGATCTAGATACCTTACACGAATGGTCAGTAAATTGGCAGATGAAGTTTAACATTGACAAATGCAAGGTATTAAAGATAGGGAAGATGCATACAAATGTTAAATATAAACTAACTATGGAATTAGAAAACTCGAATTGTGAGAAAGATCTAGGTGTGTTTGTTAGCAATGATTTGAAGCCTAGACAACAGTGTATAAGCGTTCGAAACAAGACAAACAGGATTCTCGGGTTCATCTCTAGGAGTGTGAGTAACAGAACTGCTGATGTTATCTTAAAACTTTACTTGTCATTAGTGAGACCCCATATGGATTATGCTGTTCAATTGTGGTGTCCTTATTACAGAATGGACATAGATTCATTGGAGGGAGTACAACGTAGAATGACAAAAATGATCCATAATATTAGAAATCTTCCGTATAAAGAAAGGTTGAAGAAATTAGGCTTACATTCGTTAGAGAGACGCAGAGTTAGAGGGGATATGAAAGAGGTGTTCAAGTGGGTTAGTGGGATTAACAAAGGGGACATGACAAATGTACTAAAGCTCAGTGATAGCGAAAGAACTCGTACCAATGGTTTCAAATTAGATAAATTTCGTTTCAGAAAAGATATAGGCAAATATTGGTTTGGTAACAGAGTTGTAGATGGGTGGAATGGACTACCAAGTGCTATAGTGGGATTAAAAACGATAGGGAGTTTTAAGATAAAATTGGATAAGCATATGGACGAGAAGGGTTGGGTGTGAAGGGGGATCAGCAGGATTGGGCCAATCAGCGCTCTGCAGACCCCGTAATCCTGCGTTAAATCTCTAACCGTTTTGGTAAGATGGTCCTCAGGGTATTAGAGTGTTCAGCCTATAATTGGGCTTTGTAATTGGGGTTGTGTGGGACAGGGATCTGCCTTGCTTAGGCCAATCGGCTTTCTGCAGACTCCCATTTTCTTATGTTCTTATGTTCTTATGTACTGTGTTCTCCTTCCCATCAAGCTACTCCATATATGGGTCATACTCTACAAGATGATGGGGGTGAGTGACCTTACTAATTTCACAGCGAACAGAACATGCAGCGAAGTTACCATTAGGTGGCCCAGTCGGAAAGGTGACCGAGATGTCTGGAATACGAGTTTTCTCGGGTACGAGTTGACATGTGTCCCATAGAAAGTACTATACGTAGCTCAATGTTTACCCCTTCAGGAAGTTCAGGTGGGCCTTGATCTGATTCTCCAGGGTCTTTCTCGTGCCTCTGCATGATCACTGGTTGTTGAACGATACTTTGATAATAATTAGATCACTGTGCTGTATGAAAGAAAGGTGTAATGAACGATAATAATAACACAGAACCCGCCATGTTCTATATTCACTGGCAAACCTCAGTAGACTGTGTGTTGTTGTGTGAAGCCTGCCACCCAGCAACCCGGCCAGCCAATGGGAGAGCAGAGCCGAGCACAAGGTGGGCTGGTGGTGAGTTTAGATTGGCTCCCGCACCATCGCCTGTGCAGGACAGCTAGTCTAAATTAAGCCTAGTCCACACCAAGGTTAAGAGATCTATTACCCTTGGTCCACACCAAGGATAGTAAATAATAACCTTTCTCTAGTATAGGGTCTTTGTCCACACCAAGGTCCATAGATACTCATTATTAAATCAGGTATTAGACTAAATACTGATAACGAAAGTGTTTGGGTTGAGGTTAGCGAAGGTAGTGAGACCATAATTATTGGAGTTATTTATAGACCACCAAATATGAGTAGAAACGAAGGTACAGCTTTATGGCAGGAAGTGAAAATAGCATCAAGGTTTAGCAATGTGTGTATTATGGGGGATTTTAATTTTCCGAATATTGATTGGCAGCATCAAATCGGCGACTCAGATTCAAAAGAGTTTATTGAGGCGGTACAGGATAGTTTTTTATTTCAATTCATAGACTCGCCTACTAGAGGTAATAATATCCTCGATTTAGTTCTCAGTAATAATGAACAAATTATAAATAATGTAGAGATAAGAGACCAACTAGGAAATAGTGATCATAAATCAATTTATTTTAACATACAATGGACAGGAAAGGCTAAAGAGAATACGACACTTATCCCAGATTTCAGAAAAGCCAATTATGGTGGATTAAGACGAGCCTTAAGAGTCGATCCTATGGTTAAACTACTAAGTGGACCCAGGTGCGCTAATGAACATACTCTCTCTCAGATACCTGTCTTAACTCAGGATAATTTGACAGCTACATATAATAATTTTATTTCTTCACTCCACAATGCGCAAAATAAATATATCCCCAAAAGAAAATTTAGATCAACACAGAACCAACCCAAATGGATGAATAATAGACTATTAGACCTTCTAGGAAAAAAGAGAGGAATATATCGAAAAATTAAGAAAGGCGAAATTCACCTACTTGCTTACTATCAGAATCTATCAAGAGAGGTTAAAAAATGTATAAGGACAGACAAAAGAAATTATGAAATCAGGATAGCCAATGACTCAAAAAATAACCCTAAGGCTTTTTACCAGCTATATAAATCTAAAGTTAGAGATAAAATAGGCCCACTTAAAACTTCGATAGGAGAAATGACAGAAAATGACTTAGAAATGTGCAGTACATTAAATAGTCAGTTTCTTACCGTTTTCAGTAATGGAAATTTGGCACAGATTCCAGAAGTCCGTAAGGTATATAGCGATAGTATAGCAAATAGGTTAAGTACGGTTACTATAAGTAGAAATGATGTGGTTAAGGAAATTGACAGACTGAAACCTCAGAAATCGCCTGGTCCCGATGAGGTATATGCCAGAGTATTAAAAGAATGCAGAGATGAGTTAAGTTACCCATTAACATTTCTGTTTAACAATTCATTAGAAACAGGTATAGTTCCAGAAGCTTGGAAGCTTGCAAATGTAGTTCCGATTTTCAAAAAAGGTGATAAATCAATAGCATCCAATTACCGTCCCATTAGTCTCACTGCAATCATAGGAAAGCTACTAGAGTCAATTATTGCTAGGAAAATGAGAAACCACTTAGAAACATTTAACTTAATCAATTCTTCTCAGCATGGATTCACTCAGGGACGTTCTTGCCTTACAAATTTGCTTAGTTTTTTCTCAGAGGTATATGAAGCAGTAGATAATGACAAGGCATACGATATTATATATTTAGATTTGAGTAAAGCTTTCGACAGAGTCCCTCATGAGAGATTGATGAGAAAGGTTGAGGCACATGGAATAGGTGGGGCGTTGTTGGGATGGATTAGGTCATGGCTAATTGGTAGGAAACAGAGAGTCAGCATAAATGGTACCAAGTCAGAGTGGGGAGCAGTCAAAAGTGGTGTCCCCCAGGGATCGGTATTAGGTCCCTTGTTGTTTCTTATATACATAAATGACCTAGATTTAGGTATAACTAGTAGGATAAGTAAATTCGCAGACGATACTAAAATGTGGAGATCAATTGATTCAGATAGCGATAGAGAGTGCCTCCAAAGGGATCTAGATACCTTACATGAATGGTCAGTAAATTGGCAGATGAAGTTTAACATTGACAAATGCAAGGTATTAAAGATAGGGAAGATGCAAACAAATGTTAAATATAAACTAGCTAATTTAGAATTAGAAAATTCAGACTGTGAGAAAGATCTAGGTGTGTTTGTTAGCAATGATTTGAAGCCTAGAAAACAGTGTATAGGCGTTCGTAATAAGGCAAACAGGATTCTCGGGTTCATCTCTAGGAGTGTGAGTTAACAGAACTGCTGATGTTATCTTAAAACTTTACTTGTCATTAGTGAGACCCCATATGGATTATGCTGTCCAATTTTGGTGTCCTTATTACAGAATGGACATAGATTCATTGGAGAGAGTACAGCGTAGAATGACAAAAATTATCCATAATATTAGAAATCTTCCGTATGAAGAAAGGTTGAAGAAATTAGGTTTACATTCGTTAGAGAGACGCAGAGTTAGAGGGGATATGATAGAGGTGTTCAAGTGGGTTAGTGGGATTAACAAAAGGGACATGACAAATGTACTAAAGCTCAGTGATAGCGAAAGAACCCGTACCAATGGTTTCAAATTAGATAAATTTCGTTTCAGAAAAGATATAGGCAAATATTGGTTTGGTAACAGAGTTGTAGATGGGTGGAATGGACTACCAAGTGCTATAGTGGGATCTAAAACTGTAGGGAGCTTTAAGATAAAATTGGATAAGCATATGGACGAGAAGGGTTGGGTGTGAAGGGGGATCAGCCGGTTGGGCCAATCAGCGCTCTGCAGACCCCCATAATCCTGCGTTAATCTCTAACCATTTTGGTAAGATGATCCTCAGGGTATTAGAGTGTTGAGCCTATAATTGGGCTAATTGATTTGGGGTTGTGTGGGACAGGGCCTTGCTTAGGCCAATCGGCTTTCTGCAGACTCCCATTTTCTTATGTTCTTACGTTCAGGTCAACCCACAGTGACGTCACACCGTTGTACCAAATGAAAGAAAGAGAGAATACGCTCGCCGCTCTGCCTAGCTCCGCCCCCTAACAGCTGCGAGACGTTGTAAAGGCTTATCCCTCACACAGTCCACACAATATCTGGACTGTGATCCCTCAATACCTTCACCTTCCCACCTATACACTGTCACAAGCTTATAATACTTTGTATATTTGTTTACCCGGTCCAATCTTTTTCATATCAAATGTAGGCTATTACTATATTACTATTATAATATTATAATATTATATTTAGCATATACAAAATGGGATAACTATTTTCAGGTTTAATTTATAGGTATTGGTTATTGTTCTAACTTCTTCTTACAACTAGGTTGCACAAAGCGGGATAAGGATTTCACAAAATTCGGTACACACTTATTTTATTAATATATACATGTGTCTATTAAGTTAAATTATGAAGATTTGGACTTAGAGCACTGACAAGACCTGTGTCCAGTATCATCGTAAGGTTCCGTAAGGTTATTATGAAGAACATTGGACAGGTTACAAAACAATAATAACATAATAACATAATAGAAGTGAGTACAAAAAGCCTTTGGGAAATATATGGAATGATACTGTTGCCCTCTGACCCCTGACTCAGTTGCCCTCTGACCCCTGACCAGTGCGGACGTCCCCAGTGACCGCTAGTGAACCTGTTTACCCTTAGTGAGGTCCTAGTGAACTTTCTTAGTGATGGCTGTTGTTGATGAGTCTGCTGTGTCCTCCCATACTCTCCAGCTTTGTCTTGCTTTGCAAGAAAGACTGGAGAGTGTGGAGCAGGAGATTCAGTGTCTCAAAGATGAAAATTTGGCCTTGAGACTAGCTATGGCGGAGAAGAAGTGTGAGGCTACCGGAAGTGTTCCCAGGGATCGTGAAGCCCCTTGGAAAGTGGTGTCAACCAGTGCAACGGCCTGCAAGCTGAAAAGGCAGCCACTCAAGACCCACAACAACTTCAGCACCTTGGCTGATGAGAGTGATGGCGAGGAAGTGGCGATCATCGAGGCAGTGAGAGGGGAGGGGGGGAAGTCTGCTGCTGTTGTTGCTGCTACAACTCCTGCTACACGCCGACAACGGAAAAAAGCTAAGTTCATTGTCGGTGATTCAATGGTTAGGTACCTTGACGGGGCTACTAACACTCATGTTAGTAAAGTTGTCTGCCTACCTGGAGCCGGAGTCGGGAGGGTGGCAGAGAAGATGGATGGTGTCCTAGAAGTGAGTGGGGACCCCATCATCTTCATCAACGCGGGATCCAATGACATATGGAGATGCAGGACTGAGGAGTTGCTGACCAAGTACCAGGAAATGCTGGAGAGGATCAAGGAGAAGGGTGGATTTCCTGTGGTACACAGTATCCTGCCAAGAAGAGGGGTACGGAAGGAATGGTCCTCCAGGGCTATTGAGGTAAATAGCCGGCTGGAGAAGTATTGCAAGGCAAAGTCAATACCATTCCTAGATAACTGGACCCACTTCTATGGTAAGGATGAACTGTATGCCCAGGATGGAGTACATCTTTCTCGACTAGGAGTTTCGACCTTGGCCAGCTCACTGGACAAGATTGTTGCGGGGTTTCGTTAAAAAAACCTGGGTGTGTAAGTAAAATACTGTCTCCATATGGAGCAGGTACTTCATGTGACAAACCAGTGAGTAAAATAGAAATAATCAGTCAAGATAGTGCGAATATACAGGGAGTTCTGTCTCAGTACAGGGAGCAATGATGTTGGTAAAGGTAGGACGGAAGTACTGCTTCGGCAGTACAGGGAGGTGTTAGATAAAGTTAGGAGGAAGGGAGGCATACCTGTAGTACACAGTATATTGCCACGGAGAGGGGTCAGCAAGGAATGGTCATCTAGGGCAATTGGTATCAATTGTCGGCTGGAAAAATACTGTAATGCAAATGCAATACCATTCCTTGATAACTGGACCCGTTTCTATGGTAAAAATCAGTTGTACGCACAGGACGGGGTTCATCTTTCTCGGCTAGGGGTGGCAAATTTAGCTAGGTCAATAGATAGGATTGTCGCGGGGTTTCGCTGAAAATAAAGCCTGAGAATATGAGTAAGAATAATTGTCTAGATAGGGTAAATTGCCGTACTGGTACATCAGATAGGAATGGAAAATATCAGTCACAGGATTTTAATTGTACTGCTAGTAGAAATATTAAAGGTGTAACAGAAGATGGGAATTCAGTTAGAAATAAAGGTAAATCCGATACCAGTAAAATAAATTCATTGCGATTATATTATACAAACTGTAGGAGTTTATGTAACAAAATGGATGAACTTAGAGCACTTATTAGCAACGAAAATATAGACATTATAGCACTGACTGAAACATGGATTAATACAGAATCAAGATTTTTTTTAGCAGAATTCCATATACCAGGATATAGTTTGTTTAAACGCGACCGAACAAGTAGGAGGGGCGGCGGAATAGCAGTGTTTGTCAGGAGTTCTTTAAAAAGCTGTATTAAATCAGGTATTAGACTAAATACTGATAACGAAAGTGTTTGAGGTTAGCGAAGGTAGTGAGACCATAATTATTGGAGTTATTTATAGACCACCAAATATGAGTAGAAACGAAGGTACAGCTTTATGGCAGGAAGTGAAAATAGCATCAAGGTTTAGCAATGTGTGTATTATGGGGGATTTTAATTTTCCGAATATTGATTGGCAGCATCAAATCGGCGACTCAGATTCAAAAGAGTTTATTGAGGCGGTACAGGATAGTTTTTATTTCAATTCATAGACTCGCCTACTAGAGGTAATAATATCCTCGATTTAGTTCTCAGTAATAATGAACAAATGATAAATAATGTAGAGATAGGAGACCAACTAGGAAATAGTGATCATAAATCAATTTATTTTAACATACAATGGACAGGAAAGGCTAAAGAGAATACGACACTTATCCCAGATTTCAGAAAAGCCAATTATGGTGGATTAAGACGAGCCTTAAGAGTCGATCCTATGGTTAAACTATTAAGTGGACCCAGGTGCGCTAATGAACATACTCTCTCTCAGATACCTGTCTTAACTCAGGATAATTTGACAGCTACATATAATAATTTTATTTCTTCACTCCACAATGCGCAAAATAAATATATCCCCAAAAGAAAATTTAGATCAACACAGAACCAACCCAAATGGATGAATAATAGACTATTAGACCTTCTAGGAAAAAAGAGAGGAATATATCGAAAAATTAAGAAAGGCGAAATTCACCTACTTGCTTACTATCAGAATCTATCAAGAGAGGTTACAAAATGTATAAGGACAGACAAAAGAAATTATGAAATCAGGATAGCCAATGACTCAAAAAATAACCCTAAGGCTTTTTACCAGCTATATAAATCTAAAGTTAGAGATAAAATAGGCCCCCTTAAAACTTCGATAGGAGAAATGACAGAAAATTATTTAGAAATGTGCAGTACATTAAATAGTCAGTTTCTATCCGTTTTCACTAATGAAAATTTGGCACAGATTCCAGAAGTCCGTAAGGTATATAGCGATAGTATAGAAAATAGGTTAAGTACGGTTACTATAAGTAGAAATGATGTGCTTAAGGAAATTGACAGACTGAAACCTCAGAAATCGCCTGGCCCCGATGAGGTATATGCCAGAGTATTAAAAGAATGCAGAGATGAGTTAAGTTACCCATTAACATTTCTTTTTAACAATTCATTAGAAACAGGTATAGTTCCAGAAGCTTGGAAACTTGCAAATGTAGTTCCGATTTTCAAAAAGGTGATAAATCAATAGCATCCAATTACCGTCCCATTAGTCTCACTTCAATCATAGGAAAGCTACTAGAGTCAATTATTGCTAGACAAATGAGAAACCACTTAGAAACATTTAACTTAATCAATTCTTCTCAGCATGGATTCACTCAGGGACGTTCTTGCCTTACAAATTTGCTTAGTTTTTTCTCAGAGGTATATGAAGCAGTAGATAATGACAAGGCATACGATATTATATATTTAGATTTCAGTAAAGCTTTCGACAGAGTCCCTCATGAGAGATTGATGAGAAAGGTTGAGGCACATGGAATAGGTGGGGCGTTGTTGGGATGGACTAGGTCATGGCTAATTGGTAGGAAACAGAGAGTCAGCATAAATGGTACCAAGTCAGAGTGGGGAGCAGTCAAAAGTGGTGTCCCCCAGGGATCGGTATTAGGTCCCCTGTTGTTTCTTATATACATAAATGACCTAGATTTAGGTATACCTAGTAGGATAAGTAAATTCGCAGACGATACTAAAATGGGGAGATCAATTGATTCAGATAGCGATATAGAGTGCCTCCAAAGGGATCTAGATACCTTACATGAATGGTCAGTAAATTGGCAGATGAAGTTTAACATTGACAAATGCAAGGTATTAAAGATAGGGAAGATGCAAACAAATGTTAAATATAAACTAGCTAATTTAGAATTAGAAAATTCAGACTGCGAGAAAGATCTAGGTGTGTTTGTTAGCAATGATTTTATGCCTAGAAAACAGTGTATAGGCGTTCGTAATAAGGCAAACAGGATTCTCGGGTTCATCTCTAGGAGTGTGAGTAACAGAACTGCTGATGTTGTCTTAAAACTTTACTTGTCATTAGTGAGACCCCATATGGATTATGCTGTCCAATTTTGGTGTCCTTATTACAGAATGGACATAGATTCATTGGAGAGAGTACAGCGTAGAATGACAAAAATGATCCATAATATTAGAAATCTTCCGTATGAAGAAAGGTTGAAGAAATTAGGTTTACATTCGTTAGAGAGACGCAGAGTTAGAGGGGATATGATAGAGGTGTTCAAGTGGGTTAGTGGGATTAACAAAGGGGACATGACAAATGTACTAAAGCTCAGTGATAGCGAAAGAACTCGTACCAATGGTTTCAAATTAGATAAATTTCGTTTCAGAAAAGATATAGGCAAATATTGGTTTGGTAACAGAGTTGTAGATGGGTGGAATGGACTACCAAGTGCTATAGTGGGATCTAAAACTGTAGGGAGCTTTAAGATAAAATTGGATAAGCATATGGACGAGAAGGGTTGGGTGTGAAGGGGGATCAGCCGGGTTGGGCCAATCAGCGCTCTGCAGACCCCCATAATCCTGCGTTAATCTCTAACCGTTTTGGTAAGATGATCCTCAGGGTATTAGAGTGTTGAGCCTATAATTGGGCTTTGTAATTGATTGGGGGTTGTGTGGGACAGCGATCTGCCTTGCTTAGGCCAATCGGCTTTCTGCAGACTCCCATTTTCTTATGTTCTTATGTGTAATAGTAGTATCGATAACACTACACATGTAACTGATAGTAAAGATGAGATTACTGATAGAGTAGAATTTCCGTCTAGAGCTAGTAGTTCAACAGGAAATAATAAGTTAGCTAAAAACAATAGAAAATTAGTTGCAAATAAAAGTAATAGGTTGAGGGTATATTATACAAATTGTAGGAGTTTATGTAACAAAATGAACGAACTTAGAGCACTCGTTAGCACAGAAAATATAGACATAATAGCGCTAACTGAAACGTGGATTAATACAGAATCTAGGCATTTTTTAGCAGAATTTGATATTCCAGGATATAGTTTGTTTAAATATGACCGAACAAGTAGGAGGGGCGGAAAAATAGCAGTGTTTGTCAGGAGTACATTAAAAAGCTGTATTAAATCAGGTATTAGACTAAATAATGATAATGAAAGAGTTTGGGTAGAGGTTAACGAAGGTAGTGAGACCATAGTTATTGGAGTTATATTTATTAGTGGCCCCTCCATCATTGACGAACATGCCTATTACATAAGGCATCCTCTTCAAACACTAATCCGCCGTAGTTTGAATCTACCGCGCAGAGCATTTAAAAACTGAGGAGCCTTCATCATGAGCGCACGCGACCTCACTCATGGCTTCAGTCATTATGAATTGGGTTCTCACTACGAAAAAACTTCGTAAAAAATAAAAACAAAAAGAAAATAAGAATAACTATCCAATAAGCTTTCCATCATATCGTGGATGTACTTGTGTGGATTTCTGACCAGACGCTGAATCAGGCGTCATTCCTCCTTCTTTGCTCTGCGCTCAGCCTGCCCGGACGTACCTTTCAGGCTCCGCTGGTTCCGCATTCGTGGCGTCCCTAGTGAGTTTTTTCTCATTTGTTTACTCTGGGATGTATCGAGTAAGGTTAGGATAGGCGTAGCAGGAGTGTCCTGGGCTGGTTGCCCGCAGTGCAATGTATTTTGGGTCGTATGTATGGGGCATCTATTTCGGATGTACCCTCGTGGTCCTGTTGTGGACACGTGAACTTTTCACAGTTTGGTTTAGTTGGTGATGCAGGCGGCTTTCATTACGCGTTAATTATTGCTGCCTTTTATCCTTCTGATGAGGTAAGCTGTGTGTTTGCTGACGTTCCCAGCGTATTTTTCTTCACTTAGTGAAGTTTTTTTCTGGGTCCGTGTCAGGCTTCCCGGGGTTGGGAAGTTATCGCTTCGGTGGTGTGTTGGCGGTGGTTCCTGTTGTGATATTCCAGTGTGTGTTTATATTTCAACTATTTTCATGCCGTCTACCTAGGCCTAGCCAGCCGCTCGTAGCTTTGCCACATGTCTAGTGTTATTATTTATTTTATAAATATGCCCTACTGTGTCATGTGTATCCGGGTTTTAGTTGTGTATTGGCTAATTCCTCGGACTATATTTGTTTCCTGGTTTAGTTGTGTATTGGCTAATTCCACGGATTATGTTGTGACCTTGGTTAGTCGTGCGTGTCTCTCCTCGTGTCGTATTGTTCAGATGGTGTCTGTTCAGGGTGGGGTTTGCCTTCCGGCGGGTTTTTCTCGGTTTCACCGTGAAAAATCCTGACCGATGAGCAGTGTTAGGCCACACGTGGTTTTTAACACTGGCTGGTCCCCCGGCGAGGGGAGGTGTCTGTGGCTCTCCAGGACTGCGTATCTGTGGGTGCCTGGTTTCAGGCCTCCTTTATAATTCCCGGCGGGATGGCTGTACCCATCCTTACATATATATTTAGTTATATATAAAGAAACGACGTTCGTGAGAACACTCGTTTTTTATAGGTTTTTCTACCTGGTTTACGACAAACCACGGGGAAAACCTAGCTGTTGTTTAGGCGTTCCTCCCCGGCGATCTTTTACAAAGTAGTGGGGTCAGGAACTTGTGGGGTTAACTTTTAGACTTCTCACCCGGCGGGTGCACCTTAGCAGGGTGGGATAAAACGACTTAGGTCTCTTATAGTTAACCAATCCATGTGAGTGATACTCTGTGTATCGCTGCCTTTACTCTTACGGCATTTGAAGGATCAGTGAGGTTTAACCAAATCGATTTCCACACCCGGCGGGTGCCCCTAAGTAAAGGATCTAAGGAATTTATAAACAAATTCAATTTCGATTAACCTTAATTGGGTGATACTTTCAGTATCGCCGCCTTCTATTTACGACGATCGTTTGGGACAATTCGTTAAAAAATCAGATCTCGTATATTCCTGCCCTGGGCTATTCTACTAAAATATTTCAAGGGCCGGCGTCTTTATGAGGGGGGGCTTTGTTACAAAATTGAATCTTAAGACAGTCACCACCTCCTACAGACTATTAGTGCCATACTGGACCATTATATCAGAGGGTATTCTTCATGTTCTTAGCTAAGAAGACTTGTTTAGCCTCTTTATACCCAGCCGCGTGGCGAGATGTGTGAGCTGTGTCTTTGCATCCCGTTACCCGGCGGGTTATTAACACTTGTATGCGAACACTTGGATTAACCTTATGAGCATTAATTCCTGGAAATTTTCTTTATTTTTCCAGAGCTGAGCTCCGGCGGACCAATACAGACCCGGCGGTAGTTCCTCACACCAGTCTCTGTCATGGCTAATGTGACCCCAGTTTTTGCCCTGTGCATTACCCCTACTTGCGCGGGTATCCCAATTTTTGCACATACCCTTTGCATAAGGTGTGTTAGATGTCTAGACCGTTCAAGGGGTCTCTGGGTTACACGTAATTGTTCTTTTTGCTCCCAATTAACCAATAAAGTCCTGTGTGACAATGACAAGACCGCGGCGGTAGCGTTGAGAGAGGTCAGACAACAAATGTCGGCCTACACTACCATTGTCGCACATAAGTCACTTCAATGTGACAACGTCCCACTTTGGGATAAGTTGCTGTCAGAGCACCCTCCCCCTAAACGTACCTCTAGAGTAAGGGGTTTTAAGCCGACAGAGACTAGCCAGGATTCTGTATCGTCTGTGGAGACGTTTAAACGCCCGAGAGAGCCTACTCCCCCGGCAGCCACCTCCTCGTCGCAGGCGAGATCGAGGTCAAGGTCACCCCTCAGACAACGGTCTTCAAGTCGGGCCTCTTCCCCGGCTAGTAAGAAGTGCAAGACTGAAGCTTCCCCCAGGGGCCATGGTGGTGATTCTTCCAAACCTAGGTCCAGTTCGCGGTCACACCGTAGCCACAAATCCTCCAAAAAGGATTCCCATAAGAAGTCCTCTCGACATTCTACTAAGTCTAGTGCATCTCATCGTACCTCTACACCTGACAATGTTTCTGTTACAGCCTCAGAGTATAGTGAAGCGCCTGTCCCTAAACAAGATTTACCTATTGATATTTTAACCCTAGAAATGGAGAGTTCAGGATATTCAATAATTGAGAATGTTTCAGACTCTCAAGAGAGCGTAGGCCAGAGCCTCGGTGTTTGGCGGTTTGCTCAGCCAGGGTCTGACCATCCACGTCCGACTCATAAGAGTCACACAGTAGCCGATGTCCACAGGGACGCGGCGACCCCATCCTCTATCCCTGATTTATCTTGGAAACAAGGTGCCCCTGCCTCGGCGGGGTCTTCTCAGGAGGATCGGGAGGAACAAGATGAAGTGTCATTAATTTCAGATAGGGAAGGACAAGGGTCAGGCTCAGGCCTGGACGCCGCCCATGATAATACTAATTCACCTGAAAGTTCTGCACCTAACCAGTTTGTTACAGCACAAGAAATTGATGGGTTACTTACTCATGCTCTTATCAAAATTCTTTAATCAACAACGAGAAAACCCCACAATGGACTTGGGGGCTCCCTTGACAGGTTCTGCGGTACGGCCTCTGATAGCGTCAATCGATTTATCTAAGATTCCTAACCCTCCTACTCTGTCACCGGCAGGGAGCTCTAAGCCAGCTACGGCGGCATTCACTACGTCAAATGTCAGGGTCATTACGGATGTTAATCCACCCCCTCTAGACAAAGCGCCTCTTAGAAAGGTAGCTATGCCCCTGCTTTATGGGCCAGACGAGTCATGGGTCCCTTTGAACCCCTCTAAGCCAGAGCTTGCCCAGCCTACCTTGTCAGGGGAACTCCCGGTACCACGTGAGTGGTTTATCCAGGGAAATAAGTCTAAGAAATTAAGGGCATTGGATGCCTTGGGTAATGTTTTGGACGTGAATATCAAGGCTATACCTAGTTATTATCATCAGGATTATTTTGTTTATGCATCTAAGCCTGCTTTACCCCCTGCCTCAGCTTCAAAACTTTTTTCAGACTGGTCTAAGCTGGATGGGTTTAATGATATTAAGGCTCTGTTGGCCATTACTCCTGAACTAGATTTACAGACCGTCACAGACGAGACAGCTAATCCAGTGTTGAAGGTGGGACAGTTAGGACCAGGACCTTGGGTGGATTGGGAGGTAGAGGCTCAAAACTTTGCAACCACTTTCACTTCTAAATCTTCCCACCAGATCCCTCAGGATACACATTCATGGTTCTCAATGCCGGTAGGTTCTGCCGGCGGAGTTCCGTCAGCTTTATTTTCCTTTTTAGCTGCCCCTAAGATTAATCTTTGTGAACTAAAGGAACCATTCATTACCCCTACCCCTTCTCACCTAGACAGAGAATTTAGGCTAAGGGGAAAAGCTTTCCGCCTGTTTTCACAGTACATAGTTTCTCAACAGGTGGCTAAGTCTTTACTCAGGTCTACTCAGGCAATCGCAGACGCGGATGCTCGAAGATCAGTTGAATTATCCCGGCGTCTGATTCTTCAGTCGTCAATTCAATCCTTAGGTGACATACGCACAGCCTTACTTGAGGCGGTGCGAGCACGACAGGATCTTAGAATGTCATTAGTTCGCAAGCTGCCTGATCGCATTGCTAACCAGGTGGTAATGTCCCCAGTACTTACACCTTCTTTAATGTCCCCTGATGTATGGCGAACAGTGTTTAACATGGCACAGGCCGTGAAGCACAGTCCCGCACAGGCTAAGAAGCCCGCATTTAACTTCCCCAAACCTAAGCCTCCTACTAAAGCTCAGCCAGGGGGTTCTAAGCCGTTTCTTCCGCCTAAGTCCTCCCAATCCCCCCTGGGTCAGTTCAGGCATAGACAGAGAGGGTTTTCAGGACAGAGGGGACGCGGCCAGTATAAGCCGGGGCAGGGCCAGTCTTCGGCCCACACCAGCCAGCCGGCGAAGCGTCCAACACCACCAAACCCACCATCAAAAAACTAAAGTCTTTCTCACTCCCAGTGCCTACCTTAGAGCCGGAGGAACCGAGGGAAGTACAGCCGGCGAACCCTTGTCTGCTAACTGGGTCGTTCCGAACGTGTCACCAAGCATGGCCGTTAAAAACCTGGGCACGGATGGTGGCACGCAAAGGCATCACTTGGCAGTGGCTCCGGCGACCTCGCTTACGTCAGCCGACAACGGCAAATTGTGTTTCATTAGAGGTGGAGTTGCTGGTCCAGGAGATGATTGCCAAGAATGTCATCATCCCGGTACCCCCAGATTACCCTGTATTCACGTCAAAACTGTTTTTGGTTCCCAAACGGGACAGTGTTCAGATGAGGCCGGTCGTAGACCTGTCGTATCTGAATCTTCACATTTACAACGAGTCTTTCAGAATGTTAACAGTTCATCAAATCAGGCTAACACTTCCGCCGGGTGGGTGGATGTGTTCCCTAGACCTGACAGACGCCTATTGGCACGTGTCGGTCAACAAAAGATTTCAAAGGTTTCTGGCTTTGAGGATCAGGCACCAAAATTTTGTTTTTCAGAGGATGCCGTTCGGTTTGAACCTAGCACCTCGATTATTCACGAAACTAGTCCGGCAAGCCCTGATGCCATTGTTAAAACAGGGAATCAGAGTGTTGTGGTATCTAGACGACTGGCTGGTGGTGGCAGAGACACAACAATTATGCATAAAACATGTCAATATCATTTTAAATCATGTCAAAACTCTAGGCTTCAAGGTAAATCTGGTAAAGTCAAACCTTGTTCCCTCAAGAGTAATTCAGTGGATAGGGCTGGTCTGGGACACCGCCGCTCTCACTCTGAGTCAGAGTGTGGACAATCGCAACAGGTTTCGCAGGAAACTGTTCAGGTTTCTTCACAGTCTGACTACGACACGAAGAGTCTGGGAGTCTCTGGTCGGCTCTCTCAACTGGATTCAGCTAACTGTCAAGTTGGGCCGGTTGAAAGTAAAACGATTAATATTGGAGGGCAACAAATATTTCCCACTCTTACCGGCGGGAAAATTATGGCCCATACCAAAATTAATCCACACCTTACTAGCGGTCTGGGCGAAGAGGGAAACATTGCACTCAATCATGTCATGGACCTCTCCTCCTCCAACGGTATGGGTAGACACGGATGCGTCAGGCACCATAGGGTGGGGATTTCAGTCAAATCAGGGGCACCAGGGTCAGGGACTTTGGTCCCACTTAGAAATCTCTCACATAAATGTCAAAGAGTTACTAGTCCCATTGTATTTCCTTCAGGCTCACGGCCCGGCGTTACGGGGCAAGTCAGTGGCCTTCAGAATGGACAATCTGAATGCAGTTCACTGTATTCAGAAACAAGGGTCAACGAGGTCAAGGAAGTTGCTACTCGTGTCGGAAGAGATTTTTGTTTTAGCCACCAGTCTAGATATTTATCTTCACGCATCTTATCTCCCAGGCGTAGCGAACGTCTGGGCAGACGCTCTGTCCCGGAGACAGAGCACGACAGTAGAATGGGAGCTCAAGCAACCCATTTTCGACCTAATGATTGCGGAGCTCTCCCATCCACAAGTGGATCTTTTTGCGTCCGAGGAGACTCACAAGCTCCCTCTATACCTCACCCGCCGGACGATAACGCCGGCAGGGGGGCCAGACGCCCTAGTGACAGACTGGAACAGATGGAGCTCCATCTATCTGTTTCCGCCGCCAGATGCGTCACTAATGTGCCACGTAGTGAACAAACTACGAGTTTATCGAGGCTTAGTCTCGCTAATCGCGCCCCTGTGGCCAGCGCAGGTGTGGTGCCAGCAGTTAATAATGTGGTGCCCGGACCCGGTATCGCTCCCGGTCGGGTACTTCCACTTAGACACGATTGGCAACCTAGAGACCTCGCTGACTTTTGCATTATGGACATTCAGGAGGCCAAGTGGCTAGCACCATACGGTAGGGATGTGACCAATAAATTGCTCAATCAATATACTCAGTCTACTAAGCGACAATATCAATCTCATTGGAAAGCTTTTACTTCTTGGATTGTTTGAACGGAACAAACTGTACCCTCAGTGGCATTGGTTTTTAATTACTTGAACTATCTGTTTGAGCAGAAACGTTTATCTGTGGTAACTTTGAAGAATCACTTAACTGCGATTAGAGTGCCCTTTTTCGACCTTACAGGTCTATCCATACCGGTGGCGGAGGAAACAGGATTTATGAGAGCATGTTTTAAACTCCGCCCACCTCCCCGTCAGCTCATGCCTACTTGGTCTCTGGACAAAGCTTTGTCTTTACTTCATTCTCGTCTGTATCAAAACACTGCAGACTTTGCTTTAATCTTAAAGAAGGCAGTTTTCCTTTTGGCTTTGGCCACCGGAAACAGAGTGTCTGAGCTGGCGGCGATGAGCAACACACCTAATTGTCTTAGGTTTGGTAGACTTAATGATTCAATTTCCATTGCACCCTCCCCGGCGTTTGTAGCCAAGAATGAGCATAGTGCACACGTGTTTTCTGAATTCACGGTGCCGGCGTTAAAAAGGGGAAAGGTGCATCATAATTTATGTCCAGTGCAAGCTCTAACCAAATATTTAAGAATAGCTCCTCATAACCCCCAAGGTGCTTTATGGGTAGCGAGTACGGGTAAACGCTTACTTAAACGGCGATTAGCCTCTCTTCTAGTAGAAGTCATTAAAGAGAGTAATCCCGGCGTTGTGGGTAGGGCCCACGATTTACGCAAGTGGGCGGCCTCTTTACGTTTCCTGAAAAACTTTTCAGTTGAAGATATTGCGTCCACACAGTTGTGGGCGTCTAATCATACGTTTCTCTCTAGATACTTGTCAGTTGCTCTAGACAAACCTTCCTTACCATGTATAGCTTTAAGGCAGAGGGTCTAGGTGGCCCTGCAGTCACTTATGTTTATTTTCAAGGAAGGGGGGGGGGGGGGGGGGGTGCAGTCAGTTGACATAGGACACCCTAGACCCCGCCGGAGTATGAGAGCTGTGATACAATTTAAGGTTGAAATGTGATATGAAAATTTCTCTGAGAGAATTTGTGTTAGTACAAAGTTTAGTACAAAACAACGGTGTTGTTATAGTAGTTTTAGCTGCGAAAGCAATGTAACATTAGTTCAATGGAGTTCATTAGCAATTGATCTCCACATGTATTTTGGGGTTTATGATGTGCACATATAAACTTATAACTTATTATTTGTCACCACTCGTTGAGTGGGGTGCCTTTTGTAACTACAGATCTGTGTTCAGAATCTTCAGGGTTACCTATTTTTGTCAGGCAGGCTTCTTTGAAGCACGCACCTGCCTGAACCCCTTTTTCTTGTATATTTCCGGCCTACGCCGTATTAAATACATTTTTCAAAAAGTAAGAATACTATGTGGTTGTTTTTATTATCTGCTTTTCTAGAGTTATGATATGATTACGAATGTCCCCCTCCAGTCTTAGATATCAGGCATGTTCGTCAATGATGGAGGGGCCACTAATAAATTATAGGTTTGACTCCTGTAAGGAGATAAAGAAAACCTAATATTTAGTAGTGGCCCCGTAATCATTGACGACTGGGGCCCTCCCGACCGTCCCCTTCCCATTCGTTGATGTATTAAGGATTTTGGTTTACTTGATATGTCAGTGAAGGAGGAATGACGCCTGATTCAGCGTCTGGTCAGAAATCCACACAAGTACATCCACGATATGATGGAAAGCTTATTGGATAGTTATTCTTATTTTCTTTTTGTTTTTATTTTTTACGAAGTTTTTTCGTAGTGAGAACCCAATTCATAATGACTGAAGCCATGAGTGAGGTCGCGTGCGCTCATGATGAAGGCTCCTCAGTTTTTAAATGCTCTGCGCGGTAGATTCAAACTACGGCGGATTAGTGTTTGAAGAGGATGCCTTATGTAATAGGCATGTTCGTCAATGATTACGGGGCCACTACTAAATATTAGGTTTTCTTTATCTCCTTACAGGAGTCAAACCTATAATATAGACCGCCTAATATGAGTAGAAATGGCGGAACATCGTTATGGGAGGAAATTAAAATAGCATCAAGGTTTAGCAATGTGTGCATTATGGGGGATTTTAATTTTCCGAACATTGATTGGCAGCACCAAATAGGCGACTCCGATTCAGTAGAGTTTATTGAGGTTGTACAAGATAGTTTTTTATTTCAATTCATAGATACGCCGACTAGAGGTATTAATATTCTTGATTTAGTTTTCAGTAACAATGAACTATGATAAATGATGTAGAGATTGGTGACCACCTAGGAAATAGCGATCATAAATCTATTTATTTTAATATACATTGGACAGGGAATGCTAAAGAGAATACGACACTTATCCCAGATTTCAGAAAAGCCGATTATGGTGGGCTAAGAAGAGACTTAAGGGTGGACACTATTATTAAGCAATTAAGTCAGGATATGCCAGAGTTAAACTTGCCACCAACATATAACCAGTTTATTGCTTCACTCCACAATGCTCAAAATAAATATATCTCTAAAAGAAAATTTAGATCGCCGCAGAACCAACCAAAATGGATGACTAATAAGCTAATAGATCTTATAGGAAAAAAAAAAGGAATATATAGAAAAATAAAGAAAGGCGAAAATCATCTACATATATACTATCAGACTCTATCAAGACAGGTCAAAAAGGAAATCAGGAAAACAAAAAAAAATTATGAAATAAGGATAGCCAGTGACTCAAAAAATAACCCTAAAGCTTTTTACCAACTATATTAATCTAAAGTTAGAAATGTAATAGGCCCCCTAAAACCTTCAATAGGAGAAATAACAGAAAATGATTTAGAAATGTGCAGTACATTAAATAGTCAGTTTCTTTCCGTTTTCACTAATGCAAATTTGACACAGATTCCAGAAGTCAATATGGTATATAGTGATAGTATAGAAAATATGTTAAGTACAGTTAGTATAAGTAGAAATTATGTGCTTAAGGAAATTGACAGACTGAAACCTCAAAAATCGCCTGGTCCTGACGAGGTATATGCTAGAGTATTAAAAGAATGCAGAGATGAGTTAAGTAGCCCATTAGCATTTTTATTTAACAAGTCTTTAGAAACAGGTTTAGTTCCAGAAGCTTGGAAGCTTGCAAATGTAGTTCCGATCTTCAAAAAAGGTGATAAATCGATAGCATCCAATTACCGTCCCATTAGTCTCACATCAATCATAGGAAAGTTGCTAGAGTCTATTATTGCTAGGAAAATTAGAAGCCTCTTAGACAAATTTAACTTAATAAATTCTTCTCAGCATGGATTCGCTCAGGGACGTTCTTGCCTTACTAATTTGCTTAGCTTTTTCTCAGAGGTATATGAAGCAGTAGATAGTGACAAGTCATATGATATTATTTATTTAGATTTCAGTAGAGCTTTCGACAGAGTCCCTCATGAGAGATTGATGAGAAAGGTTGAGGCACATGGAATAGGAGGATCGTTGTTGGGATGGGTTAGGTCATGGCTAATTGGTAGGAAACAGAGAGTCAGCATAAATGGTAACAAGTCAGAGTGGGGAGCAGTCAAAAGTGGTGTCCCCCAGGGATCGGTATTAGGTCCCCTGTTGTTTCTTATATACATAAATGACCTAGATTTAGGTATAACTAGTAGGATAAGTAAATTCGCAGACGATCCTAAAAGGGGAGATCAATTGATTCAGATAGCGATATAGAGTGCCTCCAAAGGGATCTAGATACCTTACATGAATGGTCAGTAAATTGGCAGATGAAGTTTAACATTGACAAATGCGAGGTATTAAAGATAGGGAAGATGCATACAAATGTTAAATATAAACTAGCTAATTTAGAATTAGAAAATTCAGACTGTGAGAAAGATCTAGGTGTGTTTGTTAGCAATGATTTGAAGCCTAGAAAACAGTGTATAAGCGTTCGTAATAAGGCAAACAGGATTCTCGGGTTCATCTCTAGGAGTGTGAGTAACAGAACTGCTGATGTTATCTTAAAACTTTACTTGTCATTAGTGAGACCCCATATGGATTATGCTGTCCAGTTTTGGTGTCCTTATTACAGAATGGATATAGATTCATTGGAGAGAGTACAGCGTAGAATGACAAAAATGATCCATAATATTAGAAATCTTTCGTATGAAGAAAGGTTGAAGAAATTAGGTTTACATTCGTTAGAGAGACGCAGAGTTAGAGGGGATATGATAGAGGTGTTCAAGTGAGTTAGTGGGATTAACAAAGGGGACATGACAAATGTACTAAAGCTCAGTGATAGCGAAAGAACTCGTACCAATGGTTTCAAATTAGAAATTTTTTGTTTCAGAAAAGATATAGGCAAATATTGGTTTGGTAACAGAGTTGTAGATTGGTGGAATAGACTACCAAGTGCTATAGTGGGGTCTAAAACGGTAGGGAGCTTTAAGATAAAATTGGATAAGCATATGGATGAGAAGGGTTGGGTGTGAAGGGGGATCAGCCGGGTTGGGCCAATCAGCACTCTGCATACCCCCATAATCCTGCGTTAATCTCTAACCGTTTTGGTAAGATGATCCTCAGGGTATTAGAGTGTTGAGCCTATAATTGGGCTTTGTAATTGAACTGGGGGTTGTGTGGGACAGGGATCTGCCTTGCTTAGGCCAATCGGCTTTCTGCAGACTCCCATTTTCTTATGTTCTTATGTTCTTATGATACATTTCCTTGTTTAATGAATACAGACTTGCACCCAACAACTTCACAGTATAACGGCATTTTGTTCACTTACAATAGCAGAGCTACACTGTCACACGGCATTATGGTCACTGTTGTATTATAAAATATCGAAGTTATACTTTCACGGCACACGAAGACATAGAAAACGGAGGATGCTTCTCCAACGGCTGTGATTTTGAGAATGAGCGGGAAGAAGCTGGTGACCCCTTCAGGGCCCTTCACCCTTCAACGCTCTGACGTCATGCGCGCGGATAGGGAGTTTGAGCGACCCCGTGGGTTGACCTGATGTATCTATGGACCTTGGTCCACACTAGGGGTACTGGCAGCTGGCGCGCGCTCTAACTCGCCTCTGAGGTCGACTTATATGGATGCTGAACTAATCCGCATGTATGATCTGTCAGTAACTACCGCTCAGTAGCAGCAGGTTAGTACGGTCGAGTACGGAAGGATAATAAATACAGCAGTCCTTTCTTATACTCTATCTGCCTTGAAAATTGGACCGCACCGCAATAGTACGGGAGGGTAATAAATACAGCAGTCCTTTCTTATACGCTACCTGCCTTGGAGATTGGAGCCTGGATCGAGTCTTACGAAAATGCACAATAAATATATGGTGATTTGTGATTGTATAAAACTTTGTGTGTATGTGTGACGATTAAATTAAGACATGTCATTTAATTAGCAAATTTACTAACAAATACTGTATATTTAGCCAATTCATTAAATAATCTATTGAGTAAATATTTCATATCTAGCTTAATGCTGTCAAACTTAAGTCTAATTAAGGCTATTCCACATATTATCCTCATTTACAAACCACCTTTCTTCAGTTGATATGGATAAAGTACTCAATTAAGCTACCGGTTATATATATATATATATATATATATATATATATATATATATATATATATATACAGTATATAATACTGTATATATATATATTTATTTATTTTTTCTTCTTGAAGGCATGTGAGATTAAATAAAACAGCATAGTTAGCATTTATAATTTTTTTATTTAGAGATTCAATTTCTCTTGCAATTGTACGTTGATAGTCATTTAGTTGATATTATTATGTTCCCTCCACCAACTGACTTTACTCCTAAGCTCAATTAATGAAATCAACAAATATATGTGGCAGTCCAGGGATTCGAACCTAGGATGCTCACACCGAAATTCAGTGCATTTATCCATTGAGCTACAAAGATAGTTAAAGAATGGTGGACAAGCCTACGATTTATTTTGCACTTTCGGATCCTGCATATCAATCTAAGCATGTATACACATTCCAATGCGCTATCATAGGCTATGGATAGATGAATGGAAGAAGTAATTAATAGTTGAGCATATTTAGACTTGTCAGTCAAACAAATTGCAAAAGTTTGTGTTATTGCTGATTCTTGTTAATCAACTCTGCGTAAGCAGAGTGGTATTGCCCCCCGTATAGTGGTACATGCCGACCGAAATGTCTGTCTGTCTGTCTATCTGTCCGTCCGAGAACTCCTCCTAGACCGTTCGTGAATTCGACGGTAATTATTATTTTATTTGTTTTAATTTGTGCAATAGTTATGATCTTAGGTCCAAAAAATTTTTCCCCCCCCCCCCCCCCTCAACCAGCCCACCCCACCCCTTCAGGACACCCGCCCCCCACCCTGTACCTATTCCCTGTGTGTGTGTGTGCCCCGTAGGGGCACAAATTGGTAGGTCTTTAGAAAGAAACTATATAAAAGTATGCAAGTATCATAATCAACTCTGCGTAAGCAGAGTGGTATCTCCCCCCCCCCCCCCCGTATGGTGGTACATGCTGGCTGAAATGTCTGTCTGTCTGTCCGTCCGTCCGGGAACTCCTCCATGACCGTTTGACTGATTTTCACCAAACTTCACACGAACCTTCGGTGCGTGAATTCGACGGTAATTAAAAAAAGTATTTTTTGAATTTGTACAATAGTTATGATCTTAAGTCCAAAAAAAATCCCTCCCCCTCCTCCCCCCCAAACCCCACTTCAGGACCCCCACCCCCCACCCTGTACCTATTCCCTGTGTGTGTACACATAATACACATGTCTCAGATGTGATGATAATGGTGAGACGTCTGTCTGTCTGTCCAATAACTCCTCCTAGACCGGTTGACGGATTTTCACCAAACTTCACACGAACATTCGGTGCGTGAATTCGACGGTAACTAAAAAAAGTATTTTTTGAATTTGTACAATAGTTATGATCTTAAGTCCAAAAAAGTGTCCCCTCCCCCCCCCCCAACCCCGCTTCAGGACCCCCACCCGCCACCCTGTACCTATTCCCTGTGTGTGTACACATAATACACATGTCTCAGATGTGATGATAATGGTGAGACGTCTGTCTGTCTGTCCAATAACTCCTCCTAGACCGGTCGACGGATTTTCACCAAACTTCACACGAACATTCGGTGCATGAATGCGACAGTAATTAAAAAAAATATTTATAGAATTTGTGCAATAGTTATGATTTTAGGTCCAAAATATGGTTTTGCGCCCCACCCCCACCCCCACCCCGCACGCGCGCTACCCCACCCCCAGCAATGATGGCGTTGCCCCTACGGGGCGAAAAATAACTTGCCCCGCATTTGTTAGGTTAAGTTAGTTTAGTTGATATTAGAAGTGATGGTAGTAATAGTGGGGACGATGGTGGTAGTGGTGATGATGGTGATAATAGTTGTGATGATGGTTGTAGTTGTAGTAATGATAATGACAGTAGTGATGATGATGACCGTAGTAGATATGATGGTGAAAGTACTAGTCAATCAATCAATCAATCAATCAGTCTTTATTTCATAATATACATAAATTTACATATATTACATATGGAGGGGAATCAGTCAGAATAGAGTAATAAAAATGTGGTATAATTATTTACAAATCGACTATAAAAATAATAAAAAACAATAAAAATAATACCCGCTGTATATCCGGCGGGCATTAATATCAAGCTGATTGGCACACTCGACCAAAAAACAATCCTCACACCGGCGAGCCACAACAAATTCAGTGTGAACGGAATGAATCGGGGGAAACACGCGTCTGTGAGGCACCACCACAAGACTTCGACCCACCTCCAGAATGTTCAGAGCGCCAGTGCAAAGACCGCTTCTCGGTCGAGTGTACAACTCTGGCACAAATTCATACTGTCCTACTATTAAACAGCAGAAGTGTAAGCATTTACAAGTTACAGCAAAATGTCATTATGCTATCACATGAACTTGGGCAAGTATCTTACTTACACGCACATTGTAACATTTGACATGTATAGCCATGGTATTGCGCATGGATAGATCATAATATGTTAGCCCATATCAAACAATTACAAACCTGTCTACCTGATTATAATATCACTGTGATTCTTCGTTCTTCATGGTTTTGGATCCAATTTATCCTAGAAATAATAATATCTAATTCTTCAAACACAATGCTCACATTATAATCTTCCCTCATCAATTTGAGTACATAACTATAGAAGTAACCCGTTTTTAAAAGTGGCATACTGCTTCTTATTATGTAGTTGGGAGATTTTTCAAGTCTTTTTGGGTACCGACATTGTATCAGTGTTACTTGATGGTTCAATAATAACAGGTTACATGCATTGGCTGATTCATGGCTGCTAGCATAAACAGGTGCACCCAGCATATTTGTCATGGCTTTACTATATGCAATATTAACAGTTTTGAACATACATGATTTTTTGGTTTTAGAATGGTTCCATAGAGATAATCTGAAATCAGGCTTACAATATGAATTAAACAAGAAAATAAGAGTATCTAAATCTACGTAAGTAAAATCCCTCTTGACACTGTTAAAACTTGCATACAAATTATTAAGTCTATATTTTATGTCCTCGGTAACTTCAAAGTTACTGCTTACGAAGTGACCTAAATATTTAAAAGAGGTTACTACATCCAAGGTATCGCCATTCATTGTATAACATCAATAGGATTAGTGATTTTTTGTTTATCAAATATAAAGCATTTTGTCTTTGTCTTATTAATGAAAAGTTTATGGCTGTTTACCAATTCACAGAATTTAGTATAGAGAATATGCATATCAGTTTTTGATCCAGCGATAAGTGCAATATCGTCTGCATAAGCAAGTATATTACACCTATTAATGCCCAGTGTGCAGCCAATATCCATGTTACATAATTATTTCATTGCTAATTTCATTCACATATATGTTAAAAAGGAAAGGGGATAGAATACCTCCCTGTCTAATTCCTTTCTCTAGGTAACGATAGGATCCTCTATAATCCTTCCAAGATACATTAACAAGCTGATTTCGGAGATAATGCATAAGTATATAGACTATATCAGAAGGAATTCCTAGTTTCATTAGTTTTGAACCTAGAATGAAATGATCTACGCTATCAAATGCTTTTGAAAAATCTATAAAAGTTAATATTCCTGATTTACTCATCTTTGAATACCTATGCATTATCTCTTTCAGTGTGAAACAGCAATCAGTAGTGGACATACCCTTCCGGAATCCAAACTGCCTATGGTTAAGCTGTATTTTGTCTTCTAGGATATTTAAAAGAGTTTTTTCAAATATTTTGAGCAAGCAAGAGGATTGCATTATGGGTCTATAATTGTCCGATTGAGTTAAGTTACCTTTTTTATTTTTAATGATTGGTGTCATAGTTCCTTTTAATAATTCATGAGGCAGATAACAATGGCTGAAACAAATATTAAAGAAATACATTAACTTAATCAAGACACGTTCGGAGGCATTTTTAAGAAATAGAGCATTTATACCATCATGACCTACACCGGATTTCAATTGACTAATCATCTTTCTTAAGCTGACACTTGATACTGTTATATGCATTTTGCGATTATCATTCCATGTGTTTTAAATTCCTCAATAAAAAAAAAATCCGTTACATATGCAGTGTCTTCATAAATACTTAGAAATTTATCAGTAAATAAATCAGTAATTTGTTCTCTTTCATTCACACCGTCGATGACATTTGTATCTTTTAATTTACCTTTTTTTCGCTTCACCTCTTTCCAGAAACTTCTTTTATCTTTATGCGAGTACTTTTCAACTATTGATTTACAAACTTCTTTATTTTTATTTTTATGACATTCGTGCAGTGCAGCTTTGAATTCTTTTCTGGAATTGATCATATGAGTGTGTTGAATAGTTCCAATTTGTTTGCCTGCCGCTACCCACGTAAGATGAGCTCTGGCAACTGAGTGAAACTGTTTCACTTCCCGGTTCCACCCGGGGATAACTTTATACTTGTTTACTTTTATAGATCGTTTTATAAATATATCACTCGCTTCGCTCACAGCATTCACAATGTTATCGTAAAGCTTATCAATATGTCCTAGATGGTTACTATTATGACAACCTACAGTAGTACAGTTTAATAGAGAATTATCAAGTACATTTTGTAGTTTAGATTCGACTAGATCATTAACATGTGAGAAATCATCAGGCTTAAGCTCGTTCCAATTTACATAAGTTTTAGTTTTTGGATCCTCATTTCGTTCTTCTATGTTAATATTACCTAGCTGTGCATTATTAAAAACAATTGAACATTCTACTGGTAAATGATCCGATCCAATTACTTCTGTTAAAATGTTTATATTTTGTATATTTACAAATTCACAGTTTCTTCCTATAATGTGGGCAAGCCATCTACTCTGAGAGTTTCCATAGCCTATGCGGGGAGAATAATAAGTTACCTCCAGGACAGTTATTTGTAGGTAGTAGGGGTAGGCAGCCCCGCCCAGGGAAGTACTACCGCCAAGGTTTCGGGAGACTCAGGGAATAGCCTGAATTCCATTTTCTCTCCCAGGCCTTGGTAGCTGGATACATATCTTTCTGCCTCACACATCAGGGTTATCAGGAAAACCCTCTTTATATAACATACACATCCAACTTCACGACATTGCCCTACATTGCTATCCTCTATCCATAAAACACTACTCTTCCCACTACATATACATGTAACACCATACACCTTACCCAATAAATATGGCAGTACAATTGTTAAGAGCAAACCTGGTGGTCCCTCGGATATCCACCCCCGGCAGGGTTGGGTCATTGACACAGGGCCCTCCCGGTCGTCATCATGCAACTGTGTCAAGAGCATTGTAACGTCCCAAAGCTGCTCGTCGGTGCAGCTTTTTCTTTAGCAATATAAGGGGACTTCACTCTAACATCAATTCTGTACACCAATTTCTTCAAGCAGAATCCCCTACTCTCCTTTTTTTGACAGAGACTCAAGTAACATCCACATCTAACACGTCTAGATTTAATTTTCCAGGTTATCAACTGCTCCAAAATTTCAGACCTAAAGGAGGTGTATGTTGCTTCGCAAAATCTGAAATTGCCCTGGAGGAGGTTACTAGTTTCAATTGTCCCTATTTTGATTATTCTATATACAAATTAATTTCTGCTGGTAAATTTAAATACATATGTTGCATCTACCGTTCCCCAAATACTCCTCCAGAGCAAAGTCTTTTTGATTCTCTGTCCTCACAACTCAGTGTCCTCAACTTAAATGCTTCTTCTGAAATCACTGTGTTGGGTGATTTTAATGTCCATAATGTTGAATGGCTCACTCATTCAGCCAGGACTGATGATGCTGGTCTTGAATGTGAGCTATTTGCAGACTCATTTAATCTCGCTCAACTAGTCAACCAACCCACCCGTGTACCAGATAATCCTAATCATAATTCCCACCTACTGGACTTATTTTTAACAACCAATTCAGAAAATTATGATGTTGCAGTGAGGTCCCCGCTTGGATCTTCTGATCACTGTCTGATACAGGCCACCTGTCTATCAGCTACCACACCTTCCCACTCTGAACCTGTTTTGGTGACTAAATGGCATTACGATTGGGCAGACTGGGAGGGTCTTCAAGGTTTCTTTATTGATATTCCCTGGACCTCTTTCTTTTCTAATGATGCACACTCCACCTTGAGCCACATACAAGATTTTGTAAAAATTGGAATGGAAACTTTTATTCCTCATCAAAAGTACAGTCAAAGATCTAATTCACCTAAATGGTTTGACCATAATTGTGCTAGAGTAACTGAACAAAACGCAATACCCTACAATGCATACACAAGATCAAAAACACATGAAGCCTTTAATTACTTTAGAAACATCAGAAATCATGCCAAAACTGTATTAAACCTAACTAAATCAAACTTTCTCCACAAGCAGGCAAATAAACTTCTAAATAATCCAAATGATAACAAAATATTTTGGTCTACTCTTAACTCATTTAAATCCAACTTCACTACTGCTTCATCCATTCCACCATTAAAATCTCCGACTGGCAATCTTGTAAGTGACCCACGAGGTAAAGCTAACCTTCTTGCGGATATTTTCTCCACCAACTCAACCTTAGATGAAATAAATCAAGATGTCCCTGTACTTAATTTTAATTCGCCTGAAATTCCCTCACTTAAGATCCACACCAGACATGTCAAAACTATTTTGCAGAATCTCTCAGTAGATAAGGCTCCTGGTCCAGATGAAATTCCTCCAATAGTACTTAAGAATTGCTCCTTGGTGCTCGCTCCTGTATTGGCAAAAATTTTCCGTCTGTGTACTCATACCTCATGCTTCCCAGTACCCTGGAAAGAAGCAAACATCCATCCAGTTCCTAAAAAAGGTGCCTCTTCAGATCCATCATACTACAGACCAATAACTATAACTTCCACTCTTGGTAAAGTCTTTGAAATTATATTAAATAATCACATAATTAAGCATCTTGAGAATAATAAATTAATCAGTGATAGGCAATATGGTTTTAGACGATGTCGATCAACTGCAGACATGCTTTGCCTTCTTACGCATCAAATCAACCAAGCTACAGACCAACATGGTGAAACACATACAATAGCACTGGATATATCAAAGGCATTTGATAGAGTCTGGCATCAATCCTTATTGTCAAAGATGTCACACTACGGCCTTGCATCATTAGTTCCACTAATTTCTTCTTATCTTCATAACAGAAAAATATGTGTAATCGTAGATGGCCTTTATTCTCAATTTCACTCAATAAATGCTGGTGTTTCCCAGGGATCAGTTTTAGCCCCAATTCTGTTCCTCATTCATATCAATGATCTCATATCTACCACTCATAATCCAATACATTCCTACGCAGATGACTCAACACTCCACAGTTCCTTCACATTTACCAATTCTTTCACCCAACCCCATCTTATAAATTCAAAAATAAACACTGCAATTTCTCTGAACCAGGACCTTTCTAGAATTAATGGATGGGGACAAAAGAATCTAGTTTCCTTTAATGCACAGAAAACCAAGTACATTCAATTTTCTAACCGACAGAATCTCACTGACTCCCATATATTTTTTAATGATGTAAATATTCCCACTTCCCCTAGTATTGACATTCTCGGTGTAACATTAACTACTAACTTGAGCTGGACACATTATGTTAGAGGCATTACTAAGAATGCCTCTAAAAAACTGGGACTCCTGTACAGAGTTCGAGAATTCTTCACTGACGAGCAGTTGGCCGTGATATATAAAAGTCATGTGCGTTCTCAGATGGATTACTGTTCACCTCTGTGGGGTGGAAGTGGAGTGGTTGCATTGAGGCAGTTGGACAAAATTCAAAATAAAGCTATTAGATTAATCAATAACCCTGCAATCACACAGGACCTTCCTACATTATCCATACGAAGAAACGTTGCATCCCTTGCATTATTCTACAGATATTTTCACAGCAATTGTTCCGAGGAACTTGCTTCAATTGTGCCGCCTCTCCACATCTTTCCCCGTAGAACTAGGGCAGCTGAGAGCGCCCATGAATTTACACTTTCTCCTCCACAATGCAGAACTTCTGCTTATCAGAATTCATTTATCCCCAGAGCTACTACTCTTTGGAATTCACTTCCCTCGAATTGCTTTCCACAAACTTACAATCTACAAATGTTTAAATCCAGTTGCTACAAATATTTTATGAATGGAGGATGCCTTTAGGCACATGGACCTTTTTGTTTTGTCTGTGTTTTTCCTTCCTCCGTTCATTGTCTTTAAAAAAAAAAAAAAAAAAAAGTAATAGTAGTAGTGCTGATGATAGTAATGGTGATAGTGATTAGTAGTGATGATGGTGACCCTTCACAGAGTTGGGTATGCCGTTTTGATTTTGGGCGAAACGGCACGTCTACTTTATCAACTCTGTGTAAGCAGAGTGATGTCGCCCCCCGTATAGTGGTACATGCGGGCCGAAATGTCTGTCTGTCTGTCTGTCCGTCCGAGAACTCCTCCTAGACCGTTTGACGGATTTTCACCAAACTTCACATGAACCTTCGGTGCGTGAATTCGACGGTAATTACAAAAATAAAAAATAATTTGTGCAATAGTTATGATCTTAACCCTTTGGCTGCAGCCTATTTTGGGCTATTTAGGGCATATTCAGGCACTCCTGAATGATAAATCAAGCACCTGCATTAAATGAAGTGTATTCTGCCGAAAACTAGGCGAGAATAGCTTCAAAATGACACCAGAACGGGCCCCGTACGTGGTCTGGTTCACCCGCAGTGGTGCCAGTGAAACGCGGGAAACCCGCTATTATGTAACATTCGCTCGCATGGCTACACTGTTGAGAGAGACAGAGAGAGGCCCGCGCGAGACACACTCAACATCAGTGAGCCGCTCGGTACTCTGAGGGTCGGAGGTGGGCCCCTTACGCTCCCGCCCACTGACACTCGATTTTTACGGTTTTTACAGGCTTTTAAAGCCTGGAAATTGCTGTAACTTGCCAGGGCGTTCCGGAACGTCACCCGCAGCGAAAGGGTCAAGTCCAAAAAATGGTTTTCCCCCCCCCCCCCAACTAGCCCCCACCCTGTACCTATTCCATGTGTGTGTGTGTGATGACTATAATAGTAGTATTGATTATGATAATAATGATGATAGTGACTAGTAGTGATGATGGTGACCGATCAAAGAGTTGGGTATGCCGTTTTGATTTTGGGCAAAACGGCAAGTCTACTTTATCAGATAGTACTGAAGGACATAACTAAAATGGGAAAAGAGTTTCGACCCAGAAGTTGCTTAATTTGCATATAGTATTATGTAATGGTGGTTAAGTTCGAATTTTGAGTTTTATTATCTCTCAAAGTATTCTCAGCCCCATAACTATATTAGGAGTAAACAAACATTACCTGAGGAATCTAAATATCATAGTCTGATGTTCAATTGGATGGGACTCGTTAGCCTTGGTCGGCAACCCCTCTAGGGGAGACAACCTTATAAAAATCTGGGTGGATGGGACTCGTCAACCTTGGTCGGCAACCTGTCTAGGGGAGTAAACCTGATACAAATCCGGACTGCATACATAAGGGTTAAGCAGGTTAGTGGATGGACTACCCGAACACCACTGTAGAAAAATTGTGCTAAAAAGATACAGAGAGGGCCTCGGGGTCGAACCACTCCTAAGTTGAGTGAGCAATCCTGTAAGTCCTTCAGTTAACTGGCATGGGTTGTCCCTCTTACAGGGGATAGGTCCACTTGGGGCCTTCTGTGTATGGCCACCCTCATTAAAGGGATTAAGGCATCCGGAAATAGATAAATAGATAGAGAATTGGCCTCTCTGCACAGCTAGGTGAAAGGTCAGCATAGAAAATTATAGTATAAATTGACACATACTAATTATATAACAATTGCCATGTAGTACAATGACAAACAATTAGAGTAAAATGAATTCTAATTAAGATATTCAGACAGTTGTTGTTGTTGTTGTTCCCTAAGCTGCCTGGCCGAACAGCCCCGAGTCCCTGAGGAAGGCCATGGCCACGATCGGGCTTTCCCACAGAGCTCTCATTAAGTGTAGATAGTGTTGTTGGCGTAGGTGGTTGTGTGAAATGCAGTCTTCTATAATGTGTTTAATGGTATGGGGTGCTGTGTTACATCCCGGGCAGGCGTCGACAACGGAGTCATCCAGTCTCTTCTGATAGCTCAGGAGAGCTGGATGGTGTCCGCATCTCAGCCTGGCCAGGTGGACTCTGTCCTCGCGAGGAAGGGAGGATTCGGAAGGATGGATTTCGGGAGGTCGTGCATGCAGCTGTGTGTTGTCTGTGAGTGAGTGGATGGATCGGCGAGAGATATGAGTATGGATGTGCTTCTGGAAGTTGGTTTGGGGTGGGCATTGAGGGAGAGAGGACAATAATTGTGTGTGATACCGTGTGCTGGGTGTTGTTTTGATATTTCTTGGTGTCTGTGGGTGTGTTGCCATGTAGTTTAGTGGGTGGTCTTGGTTCGTGGAGGCTGCTGCCAGGAATTGAGTGCCTCTCATGTCCAGATGGTCTTTGACTTTGAGGATTTTGGTTTCTTGATGTAGGTGATCTGTGGGTGCAGTAGCTGTGCAGCCTGTAATGATCTTCAGGGCTTTGTTTTGAATAGTCTGCAAGGTCTTATGATGTGTTTCAGCTAGGTTAGAAGCCCAGGCTGGGCTTGCGTATTCCATCACTGATCTTATGTATTGTTTATATACTGTGGTGGTAGTTTCTTTGTTGTGTCCAAATTTTGTGTGAGCAAGTGACCTGAGGGCGTTAAATCTGGGTGTCAGTTTCTTTTTAATGTTTGTGGTGTGCTGTTTGAATGTCATATGATTATCAAATGTTACTCCTAGGATTTTGGGTGTGTGTGTATGTGTTAGGGGTGTGTTGTTTATGGTGAGTTGAGGGATGTATTCGTGTTCTCCTGTCTAGCTTGTGAGCAGGGTTGCGGTGGATTTGGCTGGGGCTAAATTAAGTCTGTTTGTAGTGCACCAGCCATGTAGTGTGTTGAGATAGGGTTGAAGGAGATCTGTTGCTCTTTTTGGGTCATGGTGTGTGCGTGTGAGTGTTATGTCATCTGCATAGGAGGCTAAGTTTATTTGGGGCGTATTGGGTGTAGTTATATCGTGCATGTACAGATTGTAGAGTGCGGGCGATAGGATGGATCATTGTGGGACTCCGTTTGGAAAGTTTCTGATTTTAGATGACTGACCGGCAAAAGATACGTGTGCACATCTGCCTGCTAGGAAGTTTGCCAGCCATCTTTTTGTGTTGTTGTGCATGTTTGTGTTGTAGATTTTGTTTGTTAGGTTGTGGCAGGGGATGGCATCGAAGGCTTTACTAATGTCGAGTGTGGCTAATAGTGATCTGTGTGGTGGTCTAGCTGAGTTGATGCCGTCAGAAGCTCTTTGTGTAAGGTCTGTGAGAAGAGTGTTTGTGGAGTGCAGTGGCCTAAAGCCATGTTGCGTTGGAGCTAGGGGTAGGTCGGGTGTAATTAGTTGTAATACTAGGCGTTCCATGACTTTGGAGGGGGAGCAAAGGAGTGTGATGGGGCGGTGCGAGGAGGGTAGCGTGGGGTCTTTGTTGGGTTTGGGGAATGTGATGATGATACCATGCTTCCAAATGTCTGGTATTGTGTTGTGTGAATAGCTGTAGTTTGATATGTTAGTGAGTGCTTGTATGCCTTGTGGTCTGAGGTGTATGTTGCTTATGTTGTCTAGGCCACAGGCGGGTGAGTGCTTGATATTGTTGATGATATGATTTGTCTGGTGATTGGTGAAGGGCGTATAGTCAGGGTCTGTGAGGAATTGTCTCTTACGTCGGATGACACGTCGGTCGTCTTTGTGAGGTTTTAGGTGGCTGACATGTGAGAAGTGATTGATGAGAGTGTTTGCTTGTTGTTTACATGAAGGAGTAGAGTCTGTTGTTGTGATTGCAGCATGTGATTGTGTTGTGTTGCTGTTGGAAAGTGTGATGCTGTTTAGTGTTTTGTAGAGTTTTTTGGGGTTTGTTTTGTGATCAAGTGTTTGTAGGAAGTTATTCCAATTTAGTTTTTGTTGTTAGTTTGGGTGTTGAGTGCTTGAATTTGTTGTGTGATGTCTTGTGTGTGGGGTGCTGGAGAGTGTTTCAGTATGTCACGTTGTCTGATTAGGTTTTGAATTTCTGGTGTGAAGTTGGGGTTGTGTCTTTTTCTGTTACCTCTTGGAATGTGTTTCTTGTCAGCGTTTTGGATAGTTTTATTGAGTATGTGTACAGCATTGTTGATGTTAGTGATGGGTGACCTGTTTAGAGTTGTGAAGTGGTGTTCTGTCTCATTTGTGAATGCTTCCCAGTTAGCTCTTTTATAATTGGTGTATGTGTGTTTGTGGCTAGCTGGGGTGAGTTTGGTTTTTGTGGTGATAATGATCGGGAGGTGGTCAGAGCCTAAGGTTCTGACTACCCTTCAGGATGTTGTGGGGGCGAGTTCTGGGGAGCAAAAGGTGATGTCTGGAGTTGATGGGTTATAGAGGGCTTGGTAAGGAATATGGGTATGTTGATGGATGTCGTTAAGGATGATGAGGTTATCTGTTTGGTTTTGTAGTACCAGCCCTCTGTCTGTGTCGGGGTTGTCGACAAACCAGGCCGACGTCTTGGCGTTGAAGTCACCACCCAGGATGATGTGTGGGGTGTTTGTGATGTGTTGTAAGTGTGGTCTGTATTCATTTGGTACTGTAGGGGATGTTTGGGGAGGAATGTATGTGTTTATGATGGTTATGTTGGAGTTGTTGCCAGTGCATATTTTAATTGATTGTATTTCTGTTGTGTTATCATTTGGGGGGAGGAGGGATTTGGTTTGTACACTGGTTACTATGTATGATATTTCTTTGTGTACCAGGGTGATGAGTCCACCGCCCCCGCCGACAGCCCGGTCTTGTCTGATGGTGGTGAAATTATGAAATGTGGGTGTTTTTTGTGTTGTGCGGAGTTTTGTTTCTTGTAAGATGGCAATATGTATGTTGTGTTGTTTGATGAAGTGTGAGAGTTCGTGTTTCTTTGTGTTGATGCCATCTATGTTCAATTGGAGAATGTTAATGTTATGTGCACGATGTATGTTGGGTGCTGCTGCACGAGGAGGGGGGGGGGGGGGGGGTGAGGGAGGGGCTGGGGGTTGGGATGGGTGAGGTGGGGGGGGGATTGGGGAGCAGGAGATGGGGGTTGGAATGGATTAGGATGGGGTGTGGTGTGTTGAGTTGAGGATGTGGATGGTATGGGAAGGTTAGGGGGGTTAGGGAGGAGAGGTGTTTTCTTACATGAACAGATCATTGTGTCACAATATGCCTTGCACTTACACTGTATAATTGTTGACAACATCTCAGGGACTGGCTTGCTATCCATTGTCTTTGGCACTAAACATCCACACTGGACCTTCCATCCCCAATCTTCAGGTGTTAATTCTGTGTTCCCCATCCATACCTGAGTCTGTAAGTATACTCTGTATAAATGATGTTTAGCAGCATCTTCAGTAGGTGGTAGTCTTTGAATGTCTACACCTTGTTACCAAACTTCTTTCTGCGTAAATGTCCAAAGCTACCTCCTCTCTACCGTATACGCATACCAGTGCTCTTGCCCCAGATTTATAACTTAACACACAACCTTTACCGATCCCATGTTGGCCAGATGTGGTGTAGCAGCCACACAGAGCATGTGCAGGTTTGCACATAATCTCTTCTGTGCAGGTTTGCACATAATCTTCTCTAATGTAGTAAAAGTTGTCTCTATGTTCCACAGTGGTCTCTTTATTGTGCTCTTCTCTGACTTCATGTACAAACTAGTACCTGATTTATGGTAGTGACACAGCAGCACAAGGATGTCAGTGTCCTCTGCAATTACAAATGTTGTCTTCTACGTGGCAATGTTCACAGCTATCGGGACAATCAACAGATCAGCATCATCTTCTGTGTGAAGCGTGGCTATTTCTCTTGTCCTCATCTCATCAGACAGCATTTTAATGAAATCTTGCTTGTTTGATTTATTGCTCAAGAATTACTTATTTTTCATCATCAATGGTATTTTGACCCAAGCTGAAGCTTGATATCCTCCACGTTTTTGGTGTGTCACTATCTTGGTAGTTGATTCTTGTGAGTACCCATCATATGCTACTATTGGGTGTACATTGTACATAGTTGTTGTCGTTCCCTAAGCTTCCTGGCCGAACATTCCCGAGTTCCTAAGGAAGGCCACGGCCACAATCAGGCTTTTCCACAGGGTTCTCAAGGAGTGTAGATAATGTCGTTGGCGTAAGTGATTGTGTAGAATGCAGTCTTGTATGATGTGTTTAATAGTATGGGGTGCCATGTTGCATCCTGGGCAGGTGTCGACGACGGAGATATCCAGTCACTTCTGGTAGCTCAGAAGAGATGGATGGTGCCCACATCTCAGCCTGTCCAGGTGGGCTCTTTTCTCGCGAGGAAGGGAGGGTTCAGAAGGATAGATTTTGGGAGGTCGTGCCTGCAGCTGTGTGTTGTCTATTGGATGGAACGGCGAGAGATATGAGTATGGATGTGCTTCTGGAAGCTGGTTTGGGGTGGGCAGGGAGGGATAGATGACAGTATGTGTGTGTGATATTGTGTGCTGGGTGTTGTTTTGATATGCCTTGGTGTCTGTGGGTGTGTTGCCATGTAGTGTAGTGGGTGTCCTTTGCTTGTGGAGGCTGCAGTCAGGCATTGAGTGCCTCTCATGTCCACTTTGTCTTTGACTTTGAAGACTTTGGTTTCTTGATGTAGGTGATCTGTAGGTGTAGTAGCTGTGCAGCCAGTGATAGTTTTTAGGGCTTTGTTTTTAATTGTTTGCAAGGTCCTATGATGTGTTTCAGCTAGGTTAGACGTTTAGTATCATGCTTACATACTATGTAAAATTTGTCTGAAAGTCTCTCCTTTTGTCCATGGTAATTGCTGTAGCAAAGATCCACTATCTAACAGTTTACATTCAGCTTCTGGAATTGTTGTGTCTGGGGTGTCATTGCAGAGTTTTGCAATAACATCTGCAAGTTGTGGCTTTGCTGCAATATTTAGTAGACCATTGTAAAGAGTGATGGCCGATAAACTGAAAGCTCATATTTGAATAAATCATCTAGATTTAAATTGGAGTTGTTTATTATTATTTAAAGTCTCTCAAACAGCATCTGGGTATCCACAACTAATTCCTCTCCATCTGAAACAATCGTTGTTCCCATCAACTTGACCTGGTTCTTTTTCTTGAAACATAACATTAATTTTAATGTTCTCACCTTCCATGCTAACAATAATTTGCCTACATCTGTTGCCATGTATGCATTGGAATCACTTGAAGCAATACCAGTTGAGATACCACACAGATGTTCACTTTCTGCAAAGGGATCATGGCTCTCAAGATACTCAAATATAGAACACAGTATCTTTGCACTTGGTATCATTTGATTGTTCTTTTTCTGCTGCTCACAACTACTTAACGTTTCCATCTCTATGGTAATCTGGGTATAATCTGGCATTGTAAGGAGCCACCTTGTTGCACCTGGTTCTCTTATAATTATGGCATTTACATCCATGCCCTTAAGTCTTGCACGTCTCCCCTATTTCAATATTATATATAATTCTAATTATAAGAGGAAGTAACTCCTTAATTCACCTGACCGAAGCTTAACCCTTGTGTAGCGGCGCGCGACTTATGTCGAGTTAAAAAAACTGGCAAAAGAACGGGTGAAAAAAGGGTGAAAATCAAGTGAAAAGGGGTGGGACAGTAATGATCCATACGTCCGACATCTGTGGCCTCCCGGCCCACCAGTTCCCCCACCGCACGGGAGGATGACAGTGTGACCAATAGTTCGCTAAAAGTGAGCAATGTAGCAAAATCAGTTAAACTTCCATCTTTGAGGTAACACTGTCAGGGCTCCACGAGTGCTACGTAGCTGTATGTGGTGTCATTGTGTAGCGATTTCCGCCTAGTTTTCGGCACAATACAGTTCCTTTCATGCTGATGGTTGATATAGCAGTCAGAATTGCCTGAAAAGGCCCAAAACGGCCACAGACCACCCGCTAGACAAGGGTTAAATACTTAAATGTATTTGGGCGAATTAAGGAGTTATTTAATCTTATAATTAGACATAAATACAATTCTCCCTACCAGTAAATGCCTACAGTGGCCGATAGAGGCGCTGAACGCAATGTTTACCGCGGTGCATTGTGGGAAATTGGTTACATAGCGGACTTATCCACCCTCCCTCTTTTTCAAAAATTCTTTATTATAAGCAGTTAGTCAAAATTTCTGTAGCGAACACATACTTTGGTCTATGCATACTGTTGTTATATATATTTTGAACCCTTAACTGGCGGCCCGCAACATAAGTCGAGTTAAATAAGTTTGGACTATGTGGCGGCTCACACCATAAGTCGTGTGGCAATTTCAGCACGTAATGTTGCTGAGAGAGAGAGACAAGTGGTGGCAGGAGAGTAGCGAGCGTATGACTGCTCCAGACCACCGCGGCGGGCCTACTGACATGAATTCCACCCTCCTCCACCTTCTCACACTCGCTACATAGTGAAATGTATGGGGAAAGTACCGAATTACATGGTTTTTGCACTCGTGTTGCGCGGTTGTTGCAAGAAAACTAGCGGTCATACAAGGATCGTTGTGGTGTCATTGGAAAGCTCTGTTTATGCACTTTCAGGGATAGATGCTTGTTTTATGCTCTGGGTCTTATTTAGGCATGAAAATGATCACGTAAACAGCCCTATTTTGGGTAAAAACACCCCGCTGGTGACTACATATTATATACCGCCTAGGCCGCTCTTAAGGTGTTAAATCACCCATATTCATAAATAACGTATATTATTTTAGAGTCTATTTGTTTATGATAATTAATCAGCTTATAATTATGTTTGTAGTCATTATCAGCTGCATATGGACTTTCCCTTTATTACTATACTATATAAGCACTTAGTGTAGTCGTATACTGTAAAATAAGAACATATACAATCACAACAAATCGAGATAAACTGTGCATATCCTAGGTGTTGGGTACAGTTGATGTCGACAATTGTAGCTCTGGTGCTACTTCGGAAGCGTTCACCAGAGGTCTCAGGTGAATTCTTGGTAGGGTCAATTGTTGTAAGGGAGATGTGAAAGACTTTTGAGCGTGGCTGTACAATAAGATTGCAACAACTATTACATTCCCGAAACTAGACCAGGGAATGAAAGGTCATTACTACCTTGTTAAATTTATTTTAAAAAAAATTAATGAATATAATAATAATAATTGTAATTTCATGTAACCCGTGTTCATACCTTTTGAATACAGGAAACTTAAATTAGTATGTAATTGATTGTCTGGTTCCACACCTGATTTGTATATCAGGTGTGGAACCATCTGTTTTTTGTTTTAAAGTCGTTAATAAATTGTTTATAATGAGTAGGTTTAGAGATAATCAAGCTCAAAATTCGAATTTGACCTCCATTATATAATAAGCAAATTATGTGATTTCTGGGTTGAAATTTGTTTCCCATTTTGAATATGTCTCAGTATTACCTAATAAACTAGAATCAGCAAGAAAACAAACTTTTGCAATTTGTTTGACTAAATACTAGTATTTCATCTAAATCTGCCCGACTATAATGGGGCCTTAACCCTCAGGAAGGCCTCTCTAATACAGACAGACAGACAGTTTATAGTATAAACTACCCCTGAACCCAGAATGAATTAGTATGGTCCCTCCACCAACCGACTTTACTCCAAAGCTCAATTAATGAAATCAACAAATACATGTGGCAGTCCAGGGATTAGAACCTAGGATGCTCACACCGAAACTCAGTGCATTTATCCATTGCGCTACGAAGTCAGTTAAAGAATGGTGGACAAGTCTACGATTGATTATGCAGTTTCGAATACTGCATATCAATCTAAGCATGTATACACATTCCAACTGCGCTATCATAGGCTGTGGATAGATGAATGGAAGGGAACCGAAGTTATCAGTGGGTTGTTGGGTTGTAGGAGTTGTAGGAGGTTGTGACGTTTCAGCTATAACATTAGCCATATTCATACAAGTGGTTATGATAGGTATAGGTAAGAGAGGGGTTTTATATAGGGGACCTGGGCTCACGCTTCCTTTATTCTGCACGGGTGGGCGGGGCTAGTCGGCGATCTGTGTCTGTGGTTGGTTGCCTGTTGCTATGCGCACGCTGCGTCTGTTGATTGGCTGGCTGGGCGCGAGGGCATCATCGGGTGGGCGTTGGCTGGGGGTAGTGGCGGGGTAATTTCCATCTCGGTGTCTATGGGGGTAGCATCTCCTCGCTGTGAGGAGAATTAGAAGGTCCAAGGTCTGGTTGTTGAGTGTTTGTATGTAGATGGCTTCAAGGATAGGGAGGCATCTAGGGTCGGATTCATTATCTAATATGGAGGTGTTGGTATCAAGGTCTTTAGGAGTTAGCTTAAGCAAGTGTCACACTATGCCGAATTAAGTGCCGACGCTCCACGACTTAAGGGTCGGGAGCAGGCCTTTGCCTACATCGCCGCGCGACGGGGGTGGGCGCCAACTTAAGAGAGACGTCGGGAGAGGTCGTCAGGGGCCTCAGGAAAAGTTTGACACGCACAAACTTCAAAAGTTGAGTCGGTGGCAGATGAGGTCAAGGAAATGGACGGGACGGGGACGGTAGGCGGGGGGCGTTGGGTGGCGTCCAGTAGGGGTCAGACAGTACAAGGGCATTGCCCTGTCTGCGTCAGACGCCGCTATAAGGTACCGGTAACGCCCAGGCGGCGTCATAGGGGGAGGGCATACCGTGGGTTTGCCGCCTGGCAACGTTGCACGGGACATCGTTGATAGAGGGTCTTGGGGGTGTTTGTTTTAAGCTTGATGGAGTTCTAGCGAGGAAACTAAAAAAATAAATGAATATATAAATAAATAGACCCCCAAAAATCACCACTGTCTCCTTAATCCGATCCCATCAACGAGTGGCTATCTAAAAACCCTTTTAATGGTGGTGATGTCTTTTTTGCCTTAGTTCTGCCCTACTTAGACGATTTTATGCAGCTTAAGAAAGGTCTGTGGGAGTTAATAGAGATCAATAAGAGAGATGGAGGTCTTGTGATTGCTACAGGCCCTTTGTAAGCATAATAAAATAACCTAATAGTTGCCAGACTATAACGAGAAAGACGTCACTGGTACTGAAAGGGTTAACTATGGTAGGGGAGCTATCCCCCCGCCAAAGGCGGCTTTCTAGGGCCTTTCCTAGCTGATGCTGAAAGGATTGGGTTCTAGTCATGTGGTGATGGGCTGGTCTATCAGTGAGAGCTGAGCGATCTCCGCCATGCCCATAGCTTACTTTGACTGTTCCTTTTACTTATATATCTTCTAGATCTCAAGTGACGGCGTCTTTTCCGTGGATCGACCTCCCTACTGCCAACCTAAAAGTTGGCAGATTGGGAGCCAAAGCGTCACATTTTTCCCTTGCCCCTCAACTTTCCCTTCATAATTGCTGAGGGGCACAGGGCCTTGGGTGGGGCTTTGGTTTCCCGGGCGTTTCCGCGCCCTCCTCAGCTCCCTGCCTTAGAGTGGCTTCGGTCACCTGGGTTTTGTTAGTGGTAAGCAGGGAGGGTTTTGTGGGGGCGCTCTATGGCCTTGGCCTTGCTCGGGACCTTGGGGCTGTTCGGCCAGGCAGCCTGGGGAACAACAACAACAACAACAACAACAACTATGGATGACCTTGTTTTACTAATTACTCAAAGAACCACTTAATCTATTTTTTATTTAATTAAGGGGAGATGGGCGTATTTATTTGCTCATTTATGGATCTTTTTATTATGTGTTTAGTTTCCTCCCTAGATCTCAAGCTTAACCCCCCCCACCCCCCACCCCCCACACACACACACACCTACACAAACGTGAGGCGACGGCCCGGTTTGCCTCGGTCGGGGTCAAGTGTGACAGGGTGGCTGTCCATCGCCGTCGTAGTACCTATAGGCGCCGCCCTACCTCCTATAGGTGCCGCTCGTCAGGAGCACTGTCGCCATCCAGTTTGCGTGCTACGACGCAAGACGCCGACCCGGCGGCGTAATTTATCTCCCTTAGGTCTTGCATGGTTGCCGCTCGACCCCGTCCAGTTGCCATTAGCCGGGGTGCCCGTCCATAGTGCCCGCCGTGGGCGTCCCGTCCCTTGATCACCCACGATATTCGGCAGTGGTCTCCCCCTTGTATCGCCACTCCTTAAGTTGTGGAGCGTCGGCACTTAGCCTGGCAAGTGCGAAAAGACTAATAAGAGTTTTACCGGTGCGCTGCAGGAAGCCTTATATAATCCAAGGCCTAAAAAAAACACATTTAAACCAGCCCAGTATCAATTGATTTTTGTTTTTTTTGTTTTTTTGCCCCTTGGCCATGCCAAATATCACTCCTCCACATCCCCTCCTTCCCCCCTTTCCACCCCCCCCCTTCAATTATCACCTATTTTCCCTGTTATTCCCTTATTCGTCGGTATATTTTCGTGCTAACAATAGCGAGTAATAAGCAGGCTGTGCTTATATGTGTTACCAAGCGAGTGAATGAGAAAGAGAGACGGCACGACACGTCAGTGTCGCTCCAGGCGTCGTGAGAGGTGGATGTTGGTGAAGCTGGCTCACACTTTAGTTATGTAAGTCTCGCATTCATTTCGCGATTTTGACCAGCCAAACACTGTTTCCACTTGTGTTATTGTTGTAACAGGTTAATATCTTCATAATCAACGTAAAATGGGCGCATATGGATAAGTATTAATGATATTTATGGTAAGATAACAATTTGAGTGACAGGAATCAGTGAAATACCTACGCACAGGGAGAGGTGGTCACTATCCCACCTGCGCACTTAAGAGGTTGAATCAGCATAGTGTGACACTTGCTTTAGGGTAGCCAAGGCTGTTTTAATGGTCTTTGATGGAGCCAAATTGAAGGTGGAGGGTAAAACGACGGCTCAAGCGAGTCTGGGTCATGCCGATATACGTTTTACGGAGTCCACAGCCCCCGTGGGTACAAGAGTGTTCGTATACCACATGATCCAGGTTCAGTTGTTTCTTATCATTGGTGGGGCGATTGCGTAGTACAAGTTGGGAGGTTTGGGAGATTTATAATATATGATAAGTTTGATATTGCTGTCAGTGTTTGTTGGCTGGACGTTCTTCAGGATGATGTTTTATTATGACAGCTTAGTCTGTTTTATGATCAGAAGCCATTGTTTATGAGGACTTGTGTGAGGCGGTTGAGTTCGTGGTGGGTGTCCCGCCAGGAGGAACAGTGAGAGAGTGCCCTCCTGACGTAGGCAGAGATGGTGGAGATGTGGTATCTTTTAGGGCACTTGCTTTTGCCGTTGAGGCAGAGTCCATTATTTGTGGGCTTCCTGCAGACAGCAGTTTTGAAGCCTGTGTCTTGGTTAGTGGCTAGGATGTCAAGGAAGGGTAGTTTTCCTTCAGTACTCTCCTTGTAAGGGAAGTTGAGTCCTGATGCTGTTATGAAGCGTTGCTGAAGCTCTCGTAGTTCTGCGATGTCCTTCACCCGCACGAAGATGTCATCTACGTAACAGCAGTAGATGGAGGGGCGGTGGGTTGCTAGGAGGTCCTCCACGATGGCGCCCATGAAGATGTTTGCGAAAAGTCGGCCTACACCGAGGGGGCTGCCCATCGCCACACCATCCATCGGCCGGTACATGTTTCCTCGAGGGCAGGTGAAGGGAGCTTCTTTAGTGCATAGCTCCAGCAGCATTCAAAGGGCTTGTTCCGAGATGTCTAGAGGTGGGGAGGTATATATATATATATATATACTGTATATATATATATATATAATTATTATTATATATACTGTAAATAACTATATAAACAGTATATATATATATATATATATATATATATATATATATATATACATATAAGGCCTAGAGATGGACCGAATATTCGTTTCGTATTCGTATGTGCGAATTTTCGCTATGTTTTTCAATATTCGTATTCGCATTTCCATTCATAGCTATTTGGAAACATGCGAATATTTTCACGATACCAATAGATATACAAAAATGTAAAATATTAAATTTTAAAGTCAAGAGTGTGCAAAATAGAAATATGTTCTAATATATAACTAGGAACCTCAAAAGGTTCACCAAACCCAAATATACGAAGAATTTGTTGACGTTCTTAAAAAAAAAAAAAAAAAAAAAAAAAAACAGCTTGCGTTCGCTTGTACGATGTCGGGGAAAGGAATCCTTCTTGATTAAACCCTCTAAGTACCATAGTATGTGAATGTATTTTTAACTAATGGAACTTAAATTGTGTATATCGACTTCCAAACCAATATGATGATCTCTGAACTTTGAAATAATTGTAATAGTTTCGAAATCTGACCGTGTTCATTATAACTGATGGAATGGTCTTGGTACATGTTGCCAATGTAGCTGCTACCGCTAGATCCAGTGAATCACTTCCATCACTTCCATCTAGCAACATCAAGATGTGATCAATTCTAGCGATATTCAAGTTATGTTCCCTATTTTAAGGAATTCTAGGGATTTTTCGATTGTTAAAGATTATTGTAGATACTTCAACATATGTTTTCTAGTGAAATACAAGTTTTTAGTGTCTGGTGACTATCTAGCGATTTGTCAATGCTATTCTAGCATACATTTGTGCTTTAGTTTATCATGCATTGTTTAATAAATTGGCCCTATTTCTCCAAAAGTCTTCCTACATGCATGATATAGTGTATTGTTCTAGTGATAATTAAATATTATACAGTACTATTTTAAGTTGGCTGATGATTATGAAACAGTATATGCTGGACGATGATAATACTGTATGTAAACATGTCTCGGATATCACTGATAATTTTTGGCATTTTCTGCCAAAAGTCCAATGGCTAATCAGTGGTGGTAACGAAACACGCAGCTTTACACATTCACATCGTCATTGGCTTCCGGTAATTAATTTCATTGTGATATCATTAACATTTGGTGGTGATATAAAAAGAAATACCAGTTTTTGAAGGATGAAAATTTCATCCTTCAAGAAAGATTGAAATATTCGCTATTCGTATTCGAATTCGCGAATTTTACCAACACAAATTTGCATTCGTATTCGCATTAGCACATAGTGAAAATTTATATTAGTTCCATCTCTAATATTTACAGTATATATATATATACCCGGTATATATATATATATATATATATATATATATATTATATATATACCGGTATATACCGTATATATATATATTATATTGTGTATTATATATATATATATATATATACGGTATATATATTACATCACAAATACACGTGAACTAATAAATGTTTATGTACTCCTTGTCGGACTCGAACCTCCGACCTTAAGAACGAGTGTCCAAGCTTTAATCCAAATCTTGGTGTAGGGGATAAAAACTCGGGCACTCGTTCTACATATGGGAGTCTCGAGCCCGGCTGGGAGTATATTAATATCTATCTATCCATCTCTCTCTCTCTCTCTCTCTCTCTCTCTCTCTCTATATATATATATATATATATATATATATATATATATATATATATATATATATATATATATAAGCAATACTCTCATCACGAGGGAAGCGGAGGCGCAATATGAAGAGTAAAACCAGGGCTGTGATGAACATCTTTAATTGGAACGCGTTTCGGCTTAAACAAAAGCCATCATCAGCCTAAAAGCAAAGAAAAGCCTACATGAAGACACTTGAAAAAAGTATACTACGAAGTATAATATGAACTCGTAGGGGATACCAATAATATGTTATATAATTGTTAAAATAATACTAATCTTGTAGTAAATTCTAAAGAAAATTATGGTGATTACAAATTGTTCCGCAGTGTAAAATGTGGGAAGCGAGTAAATGCATGAGTTTAGAGAGTTATGAAAACAAGTAACATTTAATAATAAATGTATAATGTATGGAGAGCTGACAGTACAAAAAATATGTAGTATATTATCTTAACCCTCTAGCCGCGGCTCTGGATTTAAGTCGGTTTAGAGAACCATGGCCTAAACAGTGGGTCCCGACTTAAGTCGCAAGAGATGTTGAGCACATTATCAGCTCTGAGAGAGAGTCCACGCGGTGGGAGGACTGTAGGCGGGCTCTGACCGCTTGGCCTGGGCCTAGCGAGGTAACTGGTGTCCCTACCACACAAAGTAGTACAAAGGGGTACAAAGGAGTACAAAGGAAATCAAGCAACAACAGATCTAGTGACCCTTCTAGGTTGCTTGTCCTCCAAAACACTGAGGATCAAGTGTCCAAACAGTGGTTTAGAGTGGGTAAGGGAATATTGGAAAGGGAATTACTGCCCTGGAACTAATGTCCGTGGCAGGATTAGGAAGTTAGTAGGGAACAGATGGGTTAGTAACTGAGGGGGGGATAAAATAAAGTTATTCATTTACAAACGCAGTCCGTCGCGGGTTTGATGCGAGATATTTGTCTAGGCGGACTTTAAATGAATCAACGGTGATGCACTCTATAACGTTTCGGGTGAGCCCATTCCACAAGTTGACAACTCGATTGAAGAAGCAATTCTTAGATTCGTGTGAGTTAAAAGATTTACCAATAATTTTGCAACCGTTTCCCCGCGTGTAATTAGATTGGTCGATAGTGAAGTACTTACTACAGTTCATATTGTCGATGCCTTTGATAATTTTGAACACTTGAATTAAGTCACCTCTTAATCTGCGCTGGGTTAAAGGAAATAGATTTAATTCTCTAAGACACTCTTCGTATGGTTTGTTCTTTAGGCTAGGTATAATTTTGGTAACTCTACGTTGAACTCGTTCTAGCTTGTTTATATCTTTTTGGTAATATGGGCACCAGGATTGAACGCAGTATTCCAGAAGAGGGCGGACTAAGGAATTGTAAAGGGTTAGGATAACTTCTTTGGATTTATGCTCAAATGACCTGCCTATAAAGCCAATTATTTTGTTTGCCTTCTTAACAACTTCTGAACATTGTTGACTCGGTTTTAGGTTACTCGATATTGTTACTCCCAGATCGGTTTCTCTGTTTACATTCTTAAGCTGAGTGCCATTCATCGAATAGTTTGCTTTCTCATTTAGGTATCCGATATGTAGTACTTTACATTTATCCGCATTGAAACTCATTTGCCAAATTTGGGCCCAACATGACAATTTATCTAGATTGTGTTGCATATCGTCAACTTGTTTTTTTGAGAGTACGCTATTTGCAATTTTTGTATCGTCAGCAAATATTGAGATTGTACAGGTGAGACCCTCATCTATGTCGTTGATGTAAACTAGAAAGAGAATTGGTCCTAGTACCGATCCCTGGGGTACCCCGCTACTTACATTGGTCCATTTAGATGCCTTACCGTTTATGACTACTCTTTGCTTTCTGTCTCTGAGACAATTTTCTATCCATTTCAACACACTGTCTTGTATTCCATGCGCTTTTAGTTTTAGCAGTAAACGTTTGTGGGGAACTTTGTCAAAGGCCTTTTGAAAATCAAGGTATATAATATCTACAGCTTTACTCTCATCGTAGAGGTTGAGGATAACGTGGAAGAAGTAAGAGGTTTGTTAAACAGGAACGTTTTTTACGAAAGCCGTGTTGAGTATCTTTATGTATGTTATTTTCCTCTAAGTGATTTATGAGTCTGTCTCGTATGACCGTTTCTAGCATTTTAATACAACTGAGGTTAAACTAATTGGACGATAGTTACTGGGTAGGGATTTGCTGCCTTTTTTGAATATCGGTGTTACGTTGGCTACCTTCCACTGATCAGGCATATTTCCAGACTGCAAGGATTTATTGAATAGTAATGTCAGTGGTTTGGAGAGCTCATCCTTAGCTTCCTTTAGAACTCTAGGCGAGATTGTATCAGGTCCAGGCGTTTTATTTACCTTGAGTTTATCTAAACACTTCAATACTTCTCTCTCTGTAACGGTGATATTGCTTAGAACATCTGAATTATCAATCTGAATCGGCGATGGTGTAGGGATATCGCTGAGGTCTTCTGTTGTAAAAACTGATGCAAAGAAGGTATTGAGGGCATTACTCATTTGTACTTCGTCTTTGGTGTATTCTCCATTTTCATCGACTAATGGTCCAATAGTTGAAGTAACTACTTTTTTCTTTCTGATATAACTATAGAATTCTTTCGGGTTTGTTTTACTTTGATTCGCAATATGTAACTCTAAGGTCTTTTTACTTTGCTTAATTAACTTTTTGGCTTTGCGTCGTAGCTCTACAAATTTCACCCGTTTTTCGTCATTTTGTGAGGATTTTAATCTATCATTAGCACATTTTTTAGCAAGCAGGCAGTTTGAAATATCTTTATTCCACCATTTGGGCTTATTATTATGGCCTGGACGCCGTATTTTCGATGGTATGCAGTCTTGCACTGCTTTTAGGTAAGTGGTTTCGAATAACTTCCAAGATGTATTTATGTCGTTATTGTTAATTAAAAAGCTCCAGTCAGTTTCTTTAAACATAGCTCTAAGTTTATGGAAGTTTGCTTTCTTGAAAATAGGGACTTTTTCGATGCTACTATTTGGTTCGTTACTAGTAAACTTTAAAGTGAAAGTTATCGTACGATGGTCGCTGTTACTGAATTCATCACCAACATTCAAATTCTCTATTAATTCTTCTTTTGTTGCAAGTACAATGTCAAGAACGTTATTACCACGGGTCGGCGTTCGAACAAATTGATAAAGCGAACTCTCTTGCAAGTTCGTATACAAGTCATGTCCGGAGTGTGAAGTAAGAGTATCGCCCCACTTGGTCACAGGTAAATTAAAGTCGCCAAAAATTACGGTATCTTGTGAGTTACTTACATCTGCAATTTGTTTGTAAATTTCTCGGTCAGTTTGCACTGATTGAGCTGGAGGTCTTTATATTAATGCAAGTATTATTTTTGTACCTTTATTATTCTTTATTAGCACAAAAGAGGCGTCGATGTTCACAATTTGAGGTTTTGACAAGAGGGTAGGGTTAAGACTTTCTTTGATATAAAGTAAAACGCCACCTCCATTTCGACTTATTCTGCATTTCTCAAACATTACATAACCGGGAAGTGAATACTCTGCTAAAAAGTCTCTATCTTCTGTATTGAGCCAAGATTCTGTTATGCCAATCACATCATAATTTTCTGTAAACACCAGCTCCTCTAAATCTGAAAATTTATTGCGTATGCTACGAGCGTTTGCATAGAAAACCTTTAAATTTGTTATTTTAGAACTCACGGAACGCTCTTTAATAATATTTTTGGTTCTTGTCGGACCTACATTTATGTTCATGGCTGTCCTCGGTGGTCCTCGCTGTCTTCGGTCCTTATCGCTGGTGGTCCTCGGTTGCCTCTGTTTTTTTCTTGGCGTTGGATGATTTATGTCACTGCTGCTTCTTCTCGGTTGGCGTTTTTTGATACATGGCTGCGGACTGCTTCGTGTAGGAGATGACCCATTCGTGCTGAACCCACAGGGTTTAGATGAGTGCCATCCTTGCGGAACAGAGTAGGCTGGTTGTAGAACCAGTACACATGCCTTGCCTCGCGAGGCAAGGTAATATCTCTGGAATTTACCGTATTTTAGGGTTTTTGCACTCGTATGGCAACATCGTTGCAAGCGAACCCGTGGTCGTACAAGGATGATTCAGGTGTCTTTGGAAAGCTCTATTATCGCCCTTTCAAGGATACATAATTGTATTAGGCTCTGGCTCTTCTTTACGCATGAAAAAGAGTATGGAATGAAGCTCGTTTAGGGTAAATATTCCCGCTTGGCAGGTATAGTAGATGTTACAAATGGCCCCGATTTTTGGGGGTTAAGCTACTTGGAGGGTATGTACATTTATTGAAGACTGCAAGTACTAACCAGTTAAAACTTAAAAACACAGCAAGGGCGTAGATAATTCATGTGACCCCCAGGCTAGGCCGGAGTTTCTGGGTAAGGAGACTCTCGACAAGGAGGCGTGTTGCGTCATTGGGCGACGAGTGAAAAATAGTGAAATAATTTGTTTTTAATGGTTGGTTTGATGACTCACAATGGTCTCGAACAGCTGAGAAAGGCGGCTTGGACAAGGGAAATCCAGTTCGGTAAGACTTACCCTGATGTTCCGCGATCCTAGCGGTCAGATGGCGTTTAGTTTGGCCAATATATATATATATATATATATATATACTGTATATATATATATATATATATATATATATATAAATATATATATATATATATATATATATATATATATATATATATATATATATATATTGAGTATATATTACAAATACACGTGAGCCACTAAATGTTTCTAATCTCTCAGTGGGGTTAGAAACATATATATATATATATATTAGAGATGGAACGAATGTCAATTTTCCATATTTGCGAATCCGAATACGAATTTTTAGTTGTAAAATTCCCGAATGCGAATGACGTTGGCAAAGGTAGGAGTGAGGAACTGCTCAGACAGTATCGGGAAGTTTTATATAAAGTTAGGAGGAAGGGAGGGATCCCTGTAGTGCATAGTATCTTACCTAGAAGGGGAGTTGGAAAGGAATGGACGTCCAGGGCAATTGGTATAAATTGTCGTCTGGAAAAATATTGTAAGGAGAAAATAATACCATTCATAGACAACTGGAACAAATTCTATGGTAAAGATAATATGTACCTAAGGGATGGGGTGCATCGTTCTAGGTTAGGGGTATTCACGTTAGCTAGCTCATTAGATAGGACGTTTGCTGGGTTTCGCTGAAGTTGAAGCCTATGTGAGCAAAACAGGGAATAAGTTTGGATACGGAAAGAAACGATACATCAGCTAAGAATGTAATAGAACCCCAGTCACATATTAATGTTAGTAAATATGATAACATTTACTGCAGTGAAATCGAAGGAAATAATATGTTAGTTAAAAACAATATAAAATTAGTTACAAATAATAGTAATAGGTTGAGGGTATATTATTCAAATTGTAGAAGTTTATGTAACAAAATGGATCAGCTTAGGGTAATTGTTAGCAAGGAAAATATAGATATTGTAGCGATTACAGAAACCTGGATAAATACTGACTAGACATCTATTAGCAGAATTTCATATGCCAATACAATTTATTTAAGTACGACAGAACAGACAGAAGGGGAGGTGGAGTTGCAATTATGTCAGGGATACTTTAAAATGTTGCCTTAGATCAGATATTATAACAAATAGCCATCATGAAAGCGTGTGGGTAGAGATTAGCGGGGATGGTGAGGCAATTATTTTGGGAACCATTTATTGGTCTTTGTCGAAATTTAGGCAAATTATAATGGGAAGAAATCATTAAGGCATCTCAGAATAAAAATGTTTGCATTTTAGGCAACTTTAATCTTCCAGGTATAGACTGGGTTAATCAAACTAGCAATAACAAACCCGAAGATTTTTTCGAAGTACTGCTAGACAACTTTCTCATTCAATTTGTAAATTTGCCGACTAGAGGATATAATATTCTTGACCTAGTTCTTAGCAACAAAGCAAATTGGATAACAAATTTAGAAATGGGCGACCAGCTAGGGAACAGTGACCATAAATAAATATACTTCTCTATAGAATTACATTTTAAACCAAGAGAAAATAAGGTTGTTATCCCTGACTTTAGAAATGCGAATTTTAGTGGATAAATTTGAAGAGGTCACACACAATTAAAGATGAAGTAGGAAATTTAGTTCAGGTACGCCAATTAGTTCCAGCAGACCAGAGAGGTCGGGGCCAGGTGGGTCACACAGCTGAAATAGGTAGATAACCAACTGAAAATGTAAATAGTGTGTACAATCAGTTCATCTCTGCCTTAGAGAGCGAACAAGATAAATATATACCAAAACGAAAATTTAGATCACATAAACCAACCAAAATGAATGACAAATAAATTATTAGATCTTATAGGTAGCAAGAGAGGTGTATACTGAAAAATACAGAAAGGCAAAATCCACCTAATAGGATACCACCATAACTTGTTGAGGCAGGTAAAGAATGCAATTAGGAAGGATAAAAGAATATACGAAATCAAGTTAGCAAATTAATCCAAAAACAACCCTAAAGCATTTTATCAGTTGTATAAATCAAAGGTAAGGGATACAGTAGGGGCCCTTAAGAATGCCTAGTCCAATAGAAAGAGCCCAGTGTTTATATATCCCAGGACGTAACAAGAATGAGATAGGTGATATTACAGATGATGAGTTAGAAATGTGCTATACTCTAAATAGTCATTTACTTTCTGTTTTTACAAACGAAAATTTAGATCAAGTTCCAGTAGTCAACAAAGTTTTTAACGGTAGTATAGACGACATATTTAGCACAGTTCAGGTCACTAGTGACCAAGTAATTAAGGAAATAGATAGAGTAAAACCTCAGAAATCTCCAGGTCCAGATGAGGTGTATGCTAGGGTATTAAAAGAATGCAAGGACGAATTAACTTACCCATTAACTCATCTATTTATTAGTTCACTAGATTTAGGCTTAGTTTCTCGTTCATGGAAGCTTGCAAATATAATTCCGATATTTAAAAAGGTGATAAGTCCATAGCATCAAATTACCGTCCCATTAGTTTCACATCAATTATTGGGAAATTGCTAGAATCAATTATTGCCAGGAAAATTAGAAATCAATTAGAAATGTTCAAGTTAATTAAATCCTCTCAACATGGATTCACTCCAGGACGATCCTGCCTAACAAATTTACTCAGTTTTTTCTCTGAGGTATATGAAGCGGTAGATAACGACAAGTCATATTATATAGTTTACTTAAACTTCAGTAAGGCCTTTGATAGAGTTCCAGATAAAAGGCTGTTAAGGAAGATAGAAGGATATGGTATTGGGGGGACGCTACTCAAGTGGATTAGGTCATGGCTGATTGGTAGGAAGCAGAGAGTTAGTATCAATGGTGTAAAATCGGACTGGGGATTAGTAAAAAGTGGGGTCACCCTAGGGTCGGTTTTGGGGCCCCTTCTGTTCATTATCTACATAAATGATCTTGACTCTGCCATAAAGAGCAGGATCAGTAAATTTGCTGACGATACTAAAATGGGTAGGATAATAGAGTCAGCTAGCGACAGGGAATGTCTTCAAAAGGATCTCGATCATTTGCATGAATGGTTCATAAATTGGCAGATGAGTTTCAATGTAGACAAATGTAAGGTATTAAGGATTGGAAACCGTAATTTAGAAGCGAAATACAAACTAGACAATGTAGAATTGGATAACTCAGAGTGTGAGAAGGATCTGGGGGTCCTCGTTAGTAATGATCTGACACCCAGAAAACAATGTATAAGTGTTAGGAACAGGGCAAATAGAGTTCTAGGATTCATATCTAGAAGTGTTAGCAACAGGACTGCTGAAGTGTTCTTAAAACTATACTTAGCACTAGTAAGACCCAATTTAGACAATGCTGTCCAATTTTGATGCCATTGTTACATAATGGATATCGACCCTTTAGAGGCAGTCCAAAGAAGAATGACGAAAATTATACATAATCTTAGAAACTTATCGTATGAGGAGAGGTTGAAAGCCTTAGGCTTGCAATCACTAGAAATACGAAGATGTAGGGGAGATATGATAGAGGTATTTAATTGGATAAAAGGTATAAATAAGGGCGATATAGATGAGGTATTAAAGCTAAAGAACGGCGACATAACCCGCTCAAATGGTTTCAAGTTAGATAAGTTTAGATTTAGGATAGATATAGGAAAGCACTGGTTTGGGAATAGAGTTGTTAACATATGGAATGGACTGCCCAGAGCAGTGATTAGCTCAGGAACAGTTGAAAGCTTTAAACGTAAATTGGATTCCCAAATGGATGATATGGGCTGGGGGTGAATGGGAGCTGCCTAGTGTGGGCCGCATGGCCTTATGCCGTTTCTCCGCGATCTTATGTTCTTATGTTCTTATGTTTAATACAGATACCTGGGGGACACTACTTTTGACTGCTCCCAATTCTGACTTCGTACCATTTATGCTGACTCTCTGCTTCCTACCAATTATCCATGACCTAATCCATCCCAACAACGACCCACCTATTCCATGCGCCTCAACTTTTCTCATCAATCTCTCATGAGGGACTCTGTCTAAAGCTGTACTGAAATCTAAATATATTATATCATATGACTTGTCATTATCTACTGCTTCATATACCTCTGATAAATAGCTAACGAAATTCATAAGGCAAGAACGTCCCTGAGTGAATCCATGCTGAGAAGAATTTATTAAGTTAAATGTTTCTAAGTGGTTTCTAATATTCCTAGCAATAATCGACTCTAGTAGCTTTCTTATGATTGATGTGAGACTAATGGGACGGTTATTGTAGTTGTTGTTCCCTAAGCTGCCTGGCCGAACAGCCCCGAGTCCCTGAGGAAGGCCATGGCTACGATCGGGCTTTCCCACAGAGCTCTCATTGAGTATAGATTGTGTTGTTGTTGTTGTTGTTCCCCAAGCTGCCTGGCCGAACAGCCCCAAGGCCCCGAGCAAGGCCAAGGCCATAACCGAGCGCCCCCACAGAACCCTCCCTGCCGACCACAATTTAGCCTCGGTGACCGAAGCCACTCCATGGCGGGGAACTGAGGAGGGAGTGGAAACGCCCGGGAAACCAAAGTCCCACCCAGGGCCCTGTGCCCCGCAGGAATTATGAAGAGAAAGTTGAGGGGCAAAGGAAAATGTGACGCTTTGGCTTCCAATCTTGGTAGATTGGGAGGTCAATCCACGGAAGAGATGCCGTCACTTGAGATCTAGAAAATATATAAGTAAAAGGAACAGTCAGAGTAAGCTATGGGTATGGCAGAGATCGCTCGATTCTCACTCTGATAGACCAGCCCATCATCGCATGACTAGAACCCAATCCACTCAGCATCAGCTAGGAAAGGCCCTAGAAAGCTGCCTTTGGCGGGGGGATAGCTCTCCTATTTCAACCCCTTTCGGGATTGGTGTAAGTGGTTGTGTGAAATGCAGTCTTCTATCATGTGTTTAATGGTATGGGGTGCTGTGTTACATCCCGGGCAGGTGTCGACGACGGAGTCATCCAGTCTCTTCTGATAGCTCAGAAGAGCTGTATGGTGTCCGCATCTCAGCCTGGCCAGGTGGACTCTGTCCTCGCGAGGAAGGGAGGATTCGGAACGATGGATTTCGGGAGGTCGTGCTTGCAGCTGCGTGTTGTCTATGAGTGAGTGGATGGATCGCCGAGAGATATGAGTATGGATGTGCTTCTGGAAGTTGGTTCGGGGTGGGCAGGGAGGGAGAGAGGACAGTATTTGTGTGTGATACCGTGTGCTGGGTGTTGTTTTGATATTTCTTGATGTCTGTGGGTGTGTTGCCATTTAGTTTAGTGGGTGGTTTTGGTTCGCGGAGGCTGCTGCCAGGAATTGAGTGCCTCTCATGTCCAGATGGTCTTTGACTTTGAGGATTTTGGTTTCTTGATGTAGGTGATCTGTGGGTGTAGTAGCTGTGCAGCCTGTAATGATTTTTAGAGCTTTGTTTTGAATAGTCTGTAAGCTCTTATGATGTGTTTCAGCTAGGTTAGAAGCCCAGGCTGGGCTTGCGTATTCCATCACTGATCTTATGTATTGTTTATAAACTATGGTGGGGGTTTCTTTGTTGTGTCCAAATTTTGTGTGAGCAAGTGACCTGAGGGCGTTAAGGGGAGATTTTCACTTGAGGGATTTTTTTTTACCCCTTTCTCCCTCATGTTTAGCCCCATTGCTTAAGTGATTTTAAGAAGTTCGCCCCATTAGTTTGGCGATTTTAAGAACTTTCGCCCCATTTATGTCAATTTTAAGACCTTTCATGCCACTTAGGTGTCGATTTTTACCTGGCGAGCGATAGCGAGCCTGTAATTTAAAGGGAAGCGGCCTTCGGCCAGGACATTTTTCTACCGAAAAATGTACAAATATTAATTTGAAAGAGGTTCAAGGGGGTGTAATATTAAGTTTGGTGGAAGTCTAGGGAACAAACTAGAAACCTCCCCTTAAGTCTGGGTGTCGGTTTCTTTTTCGTGTTTGTGGTGTGCTGTTTGAATGTCATATGAGTATCATATGTTACTCCTAGGATTTTGGGTGAGTGTGTATGTGTTAGGGATGTGTTGTTTATGGTGAGTTGAGGAATGTATTCATGTTCTCTTGTCCAGCTTGTGAGCAGGGTTGCGGTGGATTTGGGTGGGGCCAAGGTTAAGAGATGTTGTATCTCTTAACCTTGGCTGGGGCTAGATTAAGTCTGTTTGTAGTGCACCAGCCATGTAGTGTGTTGAGATAGGGTTGAAGGAGATCTGTTGCTGTGTTTGGGTCATGGTGTGTGCATGTGAGTGTTATGTCATCTGCATAGGAGGCTAAGTTTATTTGGGGTGTATTGGGTGTAGTTATATCGAGCATGTACAGATTGAAGAGTGCGGGTGATGGGACGGATCCTTGTGGGACTCCGTTTGGAAAGTTTCTGATTCTATATGACTGACCGGCAAAAGATACGTGTGCACATCTGCCTGCTATGAAGTTGGCCAGCCACCTTTTTGTGTTGTTGAGCATGTTTGTGTTGTAGATTTTGTTTGTTAGGCTGTGGCGGGGGATGGCATCGAAGGCTTTACTAATGTCGAGTGTGGCTAGTACTGATCTGTGTGGTGGGACGGTAATTGGATACTATTGATGTATCACCTTTTTTGAAGATTGGAACTACATTTGCAAGCTTCCAAGCTTCTAGAACTAAGCCTGTTTCTAATTACTTGTTAAATAGAAATATTAATGTGTAACTTAGCTAATCTTTGCATTCTATTAATACTCTAGCAAACTGTATACCTCATCAGGAGCAGGCGATTTCTGAGGTTTCAGTCTGTCAATTTCCTTAACCCACTGAGGACCAGCTAAATATAAATAAATGTACATCCAGGGACCGGCCGATTTGGCCAAAATTTGTTTTTTTCTAAAATGGAAGAAAAAGGTGAGAAATGAAAAAAAAAATACTCACCTCGGTCATTTGGGGGTCGTATGGGGAGGGGGGGGGGTGGGGGGGGGGGGCGGCAACCTCATGCATCAGCTGGTGCCGGGCGGCTTTCAAACTTCCTGCCCGGCCAGCCACAGTTGAGCGCGGCAGCATGGCAGATGTACGATGCGGCCAGTTTTCGAGTGACGGTTATTTACATCACCCGAGCATCATGTGTGCCTTCATAGTTCATATATTAGCAACATGTATCACATAATGTCATTGTAAGTGAAGTTACAGTGTGAAAAGTGCTTAGATATAAGTCTTGTAAGTGCACACGAGTGGCAATAGCGTGGCGCGTCCCCGTTGCCATGGAGACTGGTTGCCACTCGTGGTCTCGGACAATAACAAAACTAACGCACGTACACACACCCAGCTGACTGACACACGCCCCCAGCACTTTCACTCTTATTGCCTTTCTCTCTTATTCCCCCGCTTTTTTCAGTTTTCATGTTACTTCCCATCTTTATTCAGTTTTCATGTTACTTCCCATCTTTATTCAGTTTTCATGTTACTTTCCATCTTTATTCAGTTTTCATGTTACTTCCCATCTTTATTCAGTTTATTACTTTATCATATGTTTTATAGTTATAAAATATTCGTTTCACACATTGTTTTACGCACTTTCGACTTAGAAATATGCTATATTTACACTTATTGGTGTCCGTCACTGTTTTACGTATATTTGAGTGTCAATATCACTTACATATTGTGTTCGGCACTTTGTATATATTTATATTTACACTAGGTTTTTATACACACACTTCACATATCATAGCGTCTTTAATCGCAGTCTTTGAGTACAGTTTTAGAAATGCTCAAGGGTGTGATACTCCCTGAAGCAGTCCGGGAAGCACAGTCCAACATCACATTCTGGGCACATATACCTGGTATCTGATCTCACAGGCTCCCTCTGTGTCGTGTTGCGGCACAAATGACACCGTCTTCGGGGTTTGTCATTGTTTTCTGTGGGCGGCACACTTTCAGGGAAGTGGCGTTGTGTCAGCCTGGCAATCCCTTTTGCTGCTGGAAGTGGGTGGCAGTCATGTATTCCCTCAACGTCTGCCTGGATAACTCGATGCAGAAGTTCTCCATCGTTTCCTGCTTGCCGGTGATTGTTGAGTAGAGGATATGGCTGTTATAGAGGGTGAGATCGAGGAGGTGGAAGAATAACTTCTTATACCACCTCATCGTCTTTCTTACACACTCACATGACGAGATGACAGCATCTGATTTGTCCACCAGCCGCATGTTGATGTTATAATCACAGATGGCCAAAGGTTTCTTGATAACTTCGCCAGTTGCTCTGTCACGACGTCTGCTGTCTTGGAAGATGGGACGGTGGACTGTTGTGAGGAGGTTCACATCCCGGTTATCCATCCAGGACAACATGAGGACATTGTTAGCCTGCTTGTGGATGATGGAGCCCTTTTCCCGCCTGGGTGGTAGTTCGGGCATGAAGATCCGATTCCTCCTGACGGTGCCACAGACTCCTGTAGTGCGGCTATGCAGGAACTTGGCAAGGGAGGGGCTGGTGTACCAGTTGTCCAGGTACAGTATGTGGCCCCTGTCCAGGTAGCCCTGCAGCATGGTGATGATGACGGCCCCAGAAATTCCGTATGTCCTCGTTTCCACCAATTCTATTTTCTTGCCCATATACAGAATTAGGTCCTGGATGTAACCAGTTCGACAGTCACACATCACGAAGGTCTTCAGGCTATATCGATGTCGTTTGCTGGGTATGTACTGCCGGATGCCAATATTCCCCCTCCACAGCAGCAAACTCTCATCAATAATGAGCTTCTGATGGGGTTTGAAGGCGGCAGCAAGCTTCAGCTTCAGGTACTCAAAAATGGGTCTTATTCTCTCCATAGGGACGGTCCTTCATTGCTCTAGGTTGACTTTGATTTCTGGTGTGGGCTGCCAGGCTGTCGATGAAATGGAGGTTCCCCATTATGGTCGTGAACCTATTTCTGCTCATTATTTGGCCAAAAATAGGGGTTCGGATGAGGGGATCCCAGGACCAGTACTTTTTTATGGAGGATTTCCTTGTGACCCCCATCAGCATTACAATGGCCAAGAATGTGTAAAACTCTTGGACATCTAGGGAGGACCATGATAATAATTGTACCAGTTGGTCTGGTCAACAATTAGAGCCACGAGATTTGTAGTGAAGAACTGCCTGAAGATCTCCAGTCTCGTGGTCTGCCGCCCCTGGTTTGGGAGCGTAGGGCCGGCAATCCCAGCGCCCACAAAGTTGTAGTCGGTGGGCACAAAGTTGTCTCCATCAACCCAATCCCACACGTCGGGTTGAGCGGCACCTTCGTCGTCAGAGTCGTCAGGAGGGGAGTCACCATCAGGGGCGGTGGGGGGGCCCTGCCCTGCCTCTTGCCCCTATTGGCCCTCTTGTCCCTCTTGCCACTCTTGCCCCTCTTGCCCCTGCCCTCAACCTCGGCCTTGGTCGAGCCGACCCAGTCCTTGCTCTCGCACCGCCCGGGGTGGGGCGTATTAGGGTCACCTTAGACACCCTTCGGCCACACCCACGCACAGGACCACGGGCACTCCCACGTACATTGATAGGGCATTGCGCACGATCAGGGCGGTGTGGCGACGCAGGCGGTGATGGTGTCTGAGTGTCGTGTCTGTGGGAGGTCACAGGCTGAGGAGAAGGTACAGGTGAGTATGGTAGTTGTCCGGGAGGTGATGGTGGGGGTTAGTCAATCCGGGGTGATGAGGGAAACAGGCGGCGTGCGGCAGGGCGTTGGTGGCGGCGTGGGTGGCGTGGTGGAGGTGATTCGAGGGCAGGCATATCCTCATCTGTTGCTTCTGAAGAAGAAGTCAATGGCTGCGCTGCTAATATGGCTGCACCCCTGCGCAAGCCATAGAAAGTGTGAGGGGTTGGTGCTTTTAGTAGAGAGAGAATGGGGGGTGGTGGGGAAGGCAAACGCGGGGGAGCACCACCACAGCGAGGCACGTGCGGTGTCGGAGCTTGACCCACCTCCTCCTCCTCTCCGTCCTCCCCCTCCTCATCATCTTCACCTCTTCTCTTCTCAGCCCTACAATGAGAAAGTGGAATGTTGATGAAGGCCATGGGGTCTGGGTCATCTTCCTCATCCTCATTATCCTCTTCCCCACTTGCTGGGGACTCCACTATGTCACGGGGGGGAGCAGAGGAACGATAGCTATTCTCCTCCCTTTGTTGTAACCTGGCGTACCGTTCAGCGATGGGGAGATAGGGTTCCTCCTCATGCATTTCATCATACTCGGCCACAGTGGGACTATATTCGTCCTCTGAATCGTCATTGGATGATCCAGTGTCACTGTCAGGCACATCACTCTCGTCAAGTATGGCCATGGCATCGGCCAGGGATATTCCCCTGCGTGGGTAACGGCGTGGTAAATCCGACATGGTGTTGCACTCGCGAGATGTATGGGTAAACTGACTTTCCTTTTTCACGCACATCCGTTGTCCCAACAAACCGAGATTTGTGGGTTGCCATACATTGCTTACATCCTAAGGAATATCCCATACAAATATCAAGCCTATAGCTACCATAGGACAAGAGTAAATAAGGTCCGAAGTCGCGGTGAAATCAGTGGGTACTAATCAGCCAGTAATCCGCCCACCACCACCCGCCCGGCATGACTTGGGGGATAGCTGAGCATGGACAAGTAATGCGTACATCCTAAGGCATATCCCATACAAATCTCTAGCCTATAGCTACCATAGGACAAGAGTAAATGAGGTCGAAAGTCGTATGAGATAAGTGGGTACAGTAGTTTTCATCACCTCCTCCGCATGACCACCCGCCCGGCAACACTTGGGGGATAGCTGAACATGGACAAGTAATGCGTACATCCTAAGGAATATCCAATACAAATTTCAAGCCTATAGCTACCATAGCCATAGGACAAGAGTAAATAAGGTCGAAAGTCGCTGGGAGACAAGTGGGTACAGTGTTTTTCATCACCTCTCCCACATGACCACCCGCCCAGCAGCACTTGGGGAACAGCTGAGCATAGTATTGTGATGCATACATTCCAAGGAGTGTCTCACACAGATTTCAAGCCTATAGCTCCCATACGACAGGAGTAAATAAGGTTCAAAGTCGCGGTCAAATTAGTGGGTAAAGTGGCGCCACTAATCCTACCACCACCACCCGTGCGGCCTGGCTGGCCGGTTCCCGCGTACCGTCCCTGTTCGCCCACACTCTACGGTACCTCCCCTACCATTCTCAAACCATTTCCTACCATACGAGCCGAATAATAGAGGTTTTAGTGGCCGACGCAATGTTCGCGTCGCTGGGGTTTAGCGTTACATACATTGCCGACGCAAACAGTGCGTCGCTGGGGCTCAGGGGGTTAAGCACTTAATTTCTACTTATAGTAACCGTAATTAACCCTTCCTCCCCGGGCTGCCTTAGCTAATGACGGTCGCCCCTACCCGGGCGATATGGCCGAAAAACGTCTAGGCCTAGGCTACCGTATTTATGTTTATTTTCACTGCTAGAACTTTCCCACTCATCTATAATCGTAGTGCGGTTTTCAATCTGTATTTTGGCATCTAGTAGAGCTCTGTAAGTCAACTGGTTCAGTTGTGATGACGAATTCAGTGGAGCCAATATTGCAGAGATGTTGCCAATATGGGGGCTTTTTAGACACTAATTTCGTCATGACGTCAGAACAATAACATTGAGGAGTCTTCTCCTTCTTGTTTTCGGAGGTGCAGTGACGAACGCTTGGGTTTGTTGACATAGGTCGTACGCATGGCGTTCGGACCAAGCTTAATTAGGCTATTAAGCTCATGCCTTAGATAAGGCATACCGGGTAGCGGCCCTTCTTTCGTGCTGTCCTTACCTAAGGCAGCCCGGGTAGGAAGGGTTAACCTACTGTCTATACTATCACTATATACCTATATAGGACCAATTCTCTTTCTAATTTACATCAACGACATAGATGAGGGTCTCACCTGTACAATCTCAAAATTTGCAAATAGCGTACTCTCAAAAGAACAAGTTGACGATATGCAACACAATCTAGATAAGTTGTCATGTTGGGCCCAAATTTGGCAAATGAGTTTCTATCTATCTATCTATCTATTGCCGGACGCCTTACTCCCCTTACGAGGGTGGCCATACACAGAATGCCCCCAAGCGGACCTATTCCCTATGAGAGGGACAACCCGAGCCAGTTTAGTGAAGGACTTACAGGATTGAGCACTCAATTTAGGATCCGTCCAACTCCGAGGCCCTCTTGTGTATCTTGTTAGCACTATTTTTCTACAGTGGTGTTCGGCTAATCCATCCACTAACCTGCCTTACCCTTAGGTAAGCAGTACGGATTTGTATCAGGTTTACTGCCCTAGACAGGTTGCCAACCAAGGCTGACGAGTCCCATCCACCCGGATTTGTATAAGGTTGTCTCCCCTAGATGAGTTGCCGACCAAGGCTAACGAGTCCCATCCACCCGGACCAAATTCCAAATGAGTTTCAATGCGGATAAATGTAAAGTACTACATATCGGATACCAAAATGAGAAAGCAAACTATTTGATGAATGGCATTCAGCTTAAGAATGAAAACAGAGAAACCGATCTGGAAGTAACAATATCGAGTAACCTAAAACCGAGTCAACAATGTTCCGAGGTTGTTAAGAAGGCAAACAAAATAATTGGCTTTATAGGCAGGTCATTTGAGCATAAATCCAAAGATGTTATCCTAACACTTTACAATTCCTTAGTCCGCCCTCTTATGGAATACTGCGTTCAATCCTGGTGCCCTTATTACCAAAAAGATAAAGACAAGCTAGAACGAATTCAACGTAGAGTTACCAAAATTATACCTAGCCTAAAGAACAAACCATACGAGGAGCGTCCTAGAGAATTAAATCTATTTCATTTAACCCAGCGCAGATTAAGAGGCGACTTAATTCAAGTGTTCAAAATCATCAAAGGCATCGACAATATGAACTGTAGTAAGTACTTCACTATCGACCAATCTAATTACACGCGGGGAAACGGGTGCAAAATTATTGGTAAATCTTTTAACTCGCACGAAGCTAAAAATGTCTTCTTCAATCGAGTTGTCAACTTATGGAATGGGCTTCCCCGAGATGTTATAGACTGCAGCACCGTTGATTCATTTAAACTAAGCCTAGACAAATATCTCGCATCAAACCCGCGACTGACTGCGTTTGTAAATGAATAACTTTATTTTATCCTCCCCTCAGTTACTAACCCATCTGTCCCATACTAACTTCCCAATCCTGCCACGGACATTAGTTCCAGGGCAGTAGTTCCCTTTCCAATATTCCCTTACCCACTCTAAACCACTGTTTGGACACTTGATCCTCAGTGTTTTGGAGGACAAGCAGCCTAGAGGGGTCACTAGACTGTTGTTGCTTGATTTTCTTTGCACTCCATTGTACCTTACAGACTTGTGGAAATTGTGCCAAATTTTCATTAATGAAAACAAAAAGAAATTGACTATTTAAAGTACTGCACATTTCTAAATAATTGTCTGTCATTTCTCCTATCGAAGTTTTAAGGTGATCAATTACATCTCTAACCTTTGATTTATATAGTTGGTAAAAAGCTTAAGGATTATTTTTTGAGTCGTTGGCAACCTTGATTTCATAATTTCTGTTTTCTTTTTGAATATCCTTTTTTACCTGTCTTGATAGATTCTGATAGTAAGCAAGTAGATGAATTTCGCCTTTCTTAATTGTTCTATATATTACTCTCTTTTTTCCTAGAAGATCTAATAGTCAATTATTCATCCATTTGGGTTGGTTCTGTGTTGATCTAAATTTTCTTTTGGGGATATATTTATTTTGAGCATTGTGTACTGACTTGATAAAATTATTATATGTATCTATCAAGTTTTACTTAAACTGACAGGTACCCGAGAAGGGATACACTTATTTGAACACCTGGACCGACTTAATTAATTGTTTAACCATAGGGTCCGCTAATAGGGCTCTTCTTAGTCCACCATAATCGGCTTTTCTGAAATCAGGTATTAATGTTGTATTCTCTCTGGTATTACCTTTCCATTGTATATTAAAATAAACAGAATTGTGGTTGCTATTTCCTAGGTGGTCCCCAATCTCTACATTATTTATCATATGTTCATTGTTACTGAAAACTAAATCGAGAATATTATTACCTCTAGTCGACGTATCTATGAATTGAAATTAAAAACTATCTTGTACTACCTCAATAAGCTCTTCAGAATCAGAGTCGCTGATTTGATGCTGCCAATTTATATTTTCGGAAAATTAAAATCCCCCATAATGCACACCTTGCCATTCTTTGATGGTATTTAAATTTCCTCCCATAATGATGTTCCGTCAGTCCTACTCATATTTGGCGGTCTATACAAAACTCCAATAACTATGGTCTTGATACCTTCGTTAACCTCTACCCAAACACTTTCATTATCATTATTTAGTCTAATACCTGAATTAATACAGCTTTTTAATGTACTCCTGACTAACACTGCTATACCGCCACCCCTCCTACTTGTTCAGTCATATTTAAACAAACTATATCCTATTATATCAAATTCTGCTAAAAAATGCCTGGTTTCTGTATTAATCCATGTTTTAGTTAGCGCTATTATGTCTATATTTTCTTTGCTAATAAGTGCTCTAAGTTCGTTTATTTTGTTACTTAGACTCCTACAGCTTGTGTAATACTCACAATGTATTTATTTTATGTATACCTAATTTACATTTATTTCTAACTAAATTAACATCTTCCGTTGCACCATCACTACCATCATTAGCATCATTAGTCATCCTTTTTAGCATGAGACTGAATATCCTTATCGCTTTCACCTGACGGTAAACATTTTCCATTTAACCTCTCTTTTACACTCTCAGTATTTCTGTTCAAAACCCTGCAACCACCCTATCTAAAGAACTAGCTAGTGTGGAAACACCTAATCGTGAAAGATGAACTCCATCCCTTGCGTACATCTCAATTTTCCCATAGAAACGATCCCAGTTGTCATTGAATGGTATTGCCTTTTCCCTGCAATATTTCTCCAACTGGCAATTGATACTAATCGCCCTGGATGTCCATTGCTTTGGAACTCTTCTTCTGGGTAGGATACAACGTACTACAAGGATCCCTCTCTTCTTCCTAACCTTAGCTAACACATCCCGATACTGTTTCAGCAGTTCCTTACTTCTACCCTTACCAACATCGTTACTCCCGGCACTGAAACAGATAATGGGGTTATCTTCACTATCTTCCAAGATGTGGTCCATCTTCTCTAAAACCCTCTCAACTCCATGGCCAGGCAGACACACAACCTTCCCAAGTTTTGTCGGGTAGCCCTAACTAAATGTCTTACCATGGAGTCGCCCACAATCGACACAGACTTACCTTCTCCTCTGGACACAGACTTACCTTTCCCTCGTGACAAACCGGAAGTGACAGCAGCAGAGGTTGTAGGAGTGGCAGCTGGTGCTCCTGTTGTGGTGGTGGTAGTGGCAGCTGGTGCTGCTGTGGTGGTGGTAGTGGCACCTGGTGCTCCTGTTGTGGTGGTGTGGCAGCTGGTGCTCCTGTGGTGGTGGTAGTGGCAGCTGGTGCTCCTGTTGTGGTTTTGGTAGCGGCAGCTGGTGCTCCTGTGGTGGTGGTGGTAGTGGCAGCTGGTGCTCCTGTTGTGGTGGTGGTAGTGGCAGCTTGTACTCCTGTGGTGGTGGTAGTGGCACCTGGTGCTCCTGTTGTGGTGGTGGTAGTGGCAGCTGGTGCTCCTGTGGTGGTGGTAGCGACAGCTGGTGCTCCTGTGGTGGTGGTAGCGGCAGCTGGTGCTCATGTGGTGGTGGTAGTGGCAGATGGTGCTCCTGTGGTTGTGGAAGATGCTGCAGGCAAAGCTCTGTGGGTGTCAGGCTCCCTACAACTCCCACCCATTTCCTGGCTAAGGTTATACCCTTCACATTCATCTCTCAAGTGTGTGAATGCGTTAGTCACTCTCACTTCTACATTACTATCCTGCTTACGGAGAGTGACTTTCCCGCCCTTATTGTCTACGACCTTCCATAAATATAGTGATTTGTTTGATTCAACCTCCCTCTTCCCCTTACTCGAATTGTAAAGTTCCTCTAAGCTAATTTTTAAAGCTAAATTTTCATCCTTTAACAAATCCACTTCCCTCTGAATATGTTCACGTACACATGCAGTTATGCACACACATAGGCCTACTTTTACACACACACACACACACAAACACACACATGCATTTATAAATACACCTAGGCAGAATATATAATAACAAAGTATTGTAATCAAGGTTACTGTAATATATCCATTGTAATGTACCACCTAACGTAAGAATAACGTAGCCTAACCTAATTATTGTAGTAGTTTTGTCCTGTCTGTCCTACTCTGCACATTTCACTAGAGAACTCATCTGTGCTCTCATAGGTTAGGGTACGCTAATTTAGGTGTTGTTAGTCCCGATATTATTTTATAAATTCAACCAAAATATGAGTATTCTGAGTCAATAGGTTAAACTCTTCTGGTCAAGCTTAAGTTTGATACCTATATGGATGAGATGGGTTGGGTGTGAGAGGGATCTACCACATAGGACCTCTGCAGACACCGGTATTCTTATGTTCTTGTGGTCTTACCAAGATATACAGTGCATGTACTGTATACTGTATATGTATTATATAACTTGGGTATTACTATAAAAACTTCAAAGGTGTAGGTGAACCGTGAAGGCTATAGCTTTACCAGGTGTAGAGACACAGCAAGATGATTGGTCAATTACCACTAATGTGGTTAATTACTAATTAACTATGGACTTGTAGGTAACTTTACATACATACAGTAAAAAGGCTTACCTAATTATCGTTCTAACTTAGAAGGGTGATCAAAGATGGCGGATAGCAGTAGGGCTCAACTTAATGTTAGTGGGATAAGGAAACAGGAAGGAAGTGGCTAGGCTAGGATAACTTAATACTAATTAATTTACTCTAAGTTTCTGATTGAATAATATGACTTAAGATGATGGATGAAATTAATAGTGAAGCTAATACACCTAACTAAATGAACACATGACACAGGGTGATGTAACGTGTTGATCGGACGGAGGTATCTAAGAGAAGGGACGAGGGATTCTTCCTAAAGTCCCTCGTGACTTGGTTGGCGCACGCGCAAAACGTGCCGTAAATATATCCCATTATTATAGATGAGATACATGGGAACAATAAATAACTAGAGATAACAATATATGAGAACTATAATACTACTTACCCATATTTAACCATAGAATAATATATTCTTCCCAAAATAGGTAACGTTCAACTGTAGGTTACGGAAACTTCCTGAAATATGCAACGTCCAACTGAAGGTTACGGAATCGTTCAACTTAACTCTATGAATAGGATACGTAACGCTACCATAACCCAGATTACGTAGCATTGATACTGGTCATATTAACTGGAGTATGGACAACATCAGAACATAAGTAAAGAACATAAGAAAATGAGAGTCTTTAAAAACCTGATCGGCCCACACAAGGCAGATCTCTGTCACACCCATCCCCAATTACAAGGCCCAATTATAGGCACAACTCACTAATACCTTGAGTACTGTCCCCACTAAAAGGGTCAGAGATTAACACAAGATGACTGGGGTCTGCTGAGCGCCGATTGGCCCACACCCGGCAGATCCCCCTCACACCCAACCCATCTCGTCCATATATATATCTATTTATCTACAACTCTGTTACCAAACCAATATTTGCCTATATCTTTTCTGAAACGAAATTGATCTAATTTGAAACCATTTGTTCGAGTTCTTTCGCTATCACTGAGCTTCAGTAAACTTTTCATGTCCCCTTTATTTATCCCACTAACCCCCTTGAACACTTATATCATATCCCTTCTAACTCTGCATCTTTCTAACGAATGTAAGCCTAATTTGTTCAACCTTTCTTCATTATTATGGTAGATTTTTAATATTATGAATAATTTTTGTCATTCTTCGCTGTACTCTCTCCAACAAATCTATGTCCATTCTGTAATAAGGACACCAAAATTGAACAGCATAATCCATATGGGGTCTCATTAATGACAAGTAAAGTTTTAAGATAACATCAGAAGTTCTGTTACTCACATTCCTAGAGATGAACCCGAGAATCCTGTTTGGTTAGTTACGAATGCTTCTTTATACACTGTTTTCTAGGTTTCGAATCATTGCTAACAAACACACCTAGAACTTTCTCACAGTCTGAGTTTGCTAATTCCATATTAGCTAGTTTATATTTTGCAATTGTATTCATCTTCCCTATCTTTAATACCTTGCATTTGTCAATGTTAAAATTCATCTGCCAATTTGCTGACCATTCGTGTAAAGTATCCAGATCCCCTTGGAGGCACTCTATGGCGCTATCTGAATCTATTGTTCTCCCCATTTTGGTATCTTCGGCGAATTTACTTATCCTACTAGTTATACCTAGATAAAGGTCATGTATGTATATAACAAACAAAAGAGGACCCAATACAGATCCCTGGGGGACATCACTTTTGACTGCTCCCTATTCTGACTTAGTGCCATTTATGCTGACTCTCTGTTTCCTACCAATTAGCCATGACCTAATCCATCCCAACAACGACCCACGTATTCCATGCACTTCAACCTTTCTCATCAATCTCTCATGAGGGACTCTGTCGAAAGATTTACTGAAATCTAAATATATTATATCATATGATTTGTCATTGTCTACCGCTTGATATACCTCTGAGAAGAAGCTAAGCAAATTAGTAAGGCAAGAACGTCCCTGAGTTAATCCATGCTGAGAAGAATTGATTAAGTTAAATGTTTCTAAGTGGTTTCTAATTTTCCTAGCAATAATTGACTCTAGCAACTTTCCTATGATTGATGTGAGACTAAACCCCTCAGATGCTGGATATTGATTTCGGTCCAAAAGACATAGAAGAGGCCATTTCCAACATGCCATCCCACTCGGCACCAGGCCCGGACTCATGGAATTCGATCCTAATGAAAAAATGTAAGGAAAACCTCTCAAAACCCCTGGCTATAATGTGGAGAAGGAGTCTAGACACTGGTGACATACCAGATAGCTTGAAAAACGCAATAATTGCCCCACTGCATAAAGGAGGGAGTAAAGCACTACCAAAAAACTACCGCCCGGTAGCTCTAACCTCTCACATCATTAAAGTTTTCGAGCGAGTCCTGCGAAGCAAAATGTCAACATTCATGGAGACAAATGAACTACACAACACCGGTCAACATGGGTTCAGAGCGGGAAGATCATGTCTCTCACAACTTTTGGAACACTATGACAAAATTCTTAAAGCGCTAGAAGAAAAGAAAAACGTGGATGTCATTTACACCGATTTTGCTAAGGCATTTGATAAATGTGACCATGGTATAATAGCCCACAAACTGAAAGCAAAAGGTATAACTGGGAAAATCGGACGGTGGATATACAATTTCCTCGTAAACCGAAAACAATCGGTAGCAGTAAACCAAGTCACTTCTGAGCCTTCGGATGTCAAAAGCTCAGTGCCCCAAGGAACAGTGCTAACGGCCCTTCTGTTCCTCATACTAATTTGCGACATAGATACCAACACCAGACACAGTACGGTGTCGTCTTTTGCTGATGACACAAAATTAAGCAAGATAGTAAACACACAAGAGGACAGGGCCGACTGCAGGAAGACATGAATGTAGTGTTCCAGTGGACCAGGGAAAACAACATGCAATTCAATGAGGAAAAAATTCCAATTAATACGGTACGGAGATAATAATGGTGTTAAAGAAATTACAAATTACTTAACAGAATCTAACCACATAATAGAACGGAAAGACAGTGTGAAAGACCTTGGGGTATTAATGTCTGAAAATATGGGTTTCAAAGTACATAACCAGGTCAAAGTGGCGGCTGCGAAACGTCTAACGGGTTGGATTTTGCGTACTTTTAAAACACGCGGTGAATTGCCTATGATAACGCTCTTCAAATCTCTAGTGCTACCGCGACTTGAATACTGTAGCGTATTAACATCCCCATACAAAGCAGGTGAAATAAATGACGTAGAGAGTGTACAAAGAAATTTCACTTCGCATATAAGTTCGATAAAACATCTACACTATTGGGAGCGTTTAAGAGCACTGAATCTGTACTCACTGGAACGTAGAAGAGAACGTTACCTAATAATATACACGTGGAAAATCGCAGAGGGTTTAGTACCAAACCTACATACTCCGATAGTCATGAAATTCAGTGATAGGAGAGGCTGGGAATGCGAAATCCCCCGGATGAATAACAGGGGTGCTATGGGCTCTCTGCGAGAGGGCTGGTTATCACACAGAGGCCCACGTCTCTTCAACAAACTCCCACGGCGAGTAAGAGACATGAGGGACATCTCGTTAGACAACTTCAAGAGAGCCCTAGATGTCGAACTGCAAAAAGTGCCAGACGAGCCCATCCTCGCAAGGGAGCGAGCTGTCGCTTCAAACAGTCTACTGCACCAAATCACCACCCATAACGAGGGGCGTCGTGCTCCTTGGTGCCGCTAGAAGAGCGGCGAACACATCTAAAGGTATCTAAAGGTAATGGGACGGTAATTAGATGCTATCGATTTATCACCTTTTTTGAAGATCGGAACTACATTTGCAAGCTTCCAAGCTTCTGGAACTAAGCCTGTTTCTAATGACTTGTTAAATAGAAATGCTAATGGGTAACTTAACTAATCTCTGCATTCTGTTAATACTCTAGCTGCACATATCCCTCATCAGGACCAGGCGATTTCTGAGGTTTCAGTCTGTCTTTAACACCTTACGAGCGGCCTATGCGGTTTATTTATGTGTACCGCACAGCGGGGTGTTTTTAGCCAAAATAGGGCTGTTTACGTGATCATTTTCATGCCTAAATAAGACCCAGAACGTAAAACAAGTACCTATCCCTGAAAGGGCATAAACAGAGCTTTCGAATGACACCATAACGATCCTTGTATGATGGATAGTTTTCTTGCAATAACCGTGCAACGCGAGTGCAAAAAGCAGGTAATTCGGTACTTTCAGTACATAATTGAGTATGTAGCGAGTGAGAGAGGGAGGAGGGAGCTGAGATTTGTGTCAGTAGGTTCGCCGCGGTGGTCTGGAGCAGTCATACGCTCGCTAGTCTCCTGCCACCACTTGTCTCTCTCTCTCAGCCACATTACGTGCTGAAATTGCCACTCGAGTTATGTCGAGCGCCGCCACATAGTCCAGCTTTTTTTAACTCGACTTATGTTGCTCGCCGCTAATTAAGGGTTAAATACATAATTTCTGTTTATAGTAATCGTACTTAAACTATTTTCTATACTATCGCTATATACCTTACGAACTTCTGGAATCTGTATCTAAATTTCATTAGTGAAAACTGAAAGAAATTGACTATTTAATGTACTGCACATTTCTAAATAATTTTCTGTCATTTCTCCTATCGAAGTTTTAAGGGGGCCTATTTCATCTCTAACTTTAGATTTATGTAGCTGGTAAAAAGCTTTAGGGTTATTTTTTGAGTAATTGGCTATCATGATTTCATAATTTCTTTTTGCTTTCCTAATTTCCTTTTTGACCTGTCATGAGAGAGTCTGATAGTAAATAAGTAGGTGATTTTCGCCTTTCTTAATTTTTCTATATATTCCTTTCTTTTTTCATAGAAGACCTATTAGTTTAATATTCATCCATTTTGGTTGGTTCTGTGGCGATCTATATTTTGTCTTTGGGATATATATATTTTGCGCATTGTGGAGTGAGGAAATAAAATGTTCATATGTAGCTGTCAATTTATCCTGAGTTAATACAGGTATCTGAGAGAGAGTAAGTTCATTAGCGCACCTGGGTCCACTTAATAGTTTAACCATATTTAGCTTTTCTGAAATCTGGGATAAGTGTCGTATTCTCTTTAACTTTTCCTGTCCATTGTATATTAAAATATATTGACTTATGATCGCTATTTCCTAGTTGATCCCCTATCTCTACATTATTTATCATATGTTCATTATTACTGAAATCTAAATCGAGGACATTATTACCTCTAGTCGGCGAGTCTATGAATTGAAATAGAAAACTATTTTGTACTGCCTCAATAAATTCTTCAGAATCTGAGTCGCCGATTTGATACCGCCAATCAATATTCGGAAAATTAAAATCCCCCATAATGCACACATTGCTAAACCTTGATGCTTAAAATACCCCCCAAAAGGATTTCCCCCACCACTCTCCCAAGCAGCAACCCAATAACAATCCCGAAAGCACCAGAACGAAAGCCGACCGACACGAAGGAACCCAGCAGCCAGAGGAGAAAGAAGAAGACGCGCGCAAGATCAAAGGACGCCGCCACACCTGTCATTCAACGGAGGGTCGTCCGGATGGACCAGGAGACCGACACCAACACGACAGGAAAACAAAGGATCCCAAAGGCCCGTCGGCCAAGAGTGATTTACTCCCAACCTTTTTAACATCCACATAACCTATATACCACACACATACAACCCTATAAATGAACCCCATCTCTTAGAGATGAGGCATAACCCAACACAAAGATGCCTGCCTAGAACAACACATTTCACCCATCATACCTTCCACCTACACATACGCACACACATAACCTTTTGAGTCACCCTGTCACTTCTTCCCTCAGACACCACCAACAAACCACACCACTGTACCTATTTTCACCTTAGGGAAATGACACCCCTATGCCCAGAGTGTTAAGGGTCAATATCAAAGTTCACGAGAGACAACCGTGACATGCCCAAAATAGCCTCACACCAGGCGCCCCCCCAAAACTCAACCCTCCGCCTTCAAAGACGTCCATAAGGATGTTATTAAGTGCCGATTCAGTCTCGTTCCCAAGCCCCAGTAAGTAAAAGGTAAAACCCTATCCTTGTTACCTCAATTAACTATCCTCTAACATGTATAGCCAAACTCGCAACTTGACCCAGAAGGGCAGACAGCGCGAGGCTAGGGCAACTGCCTCTAACCCCCTAAAAAGAGAGTGTTCCCTCCTGACTTTGAACGTAAACAAAATCACTATTCCTAACCCCCATGAGTGATACTCGTAAGTGAAAACTATATTCAATGATCAACCATAACTAAAAGTGTATATCAGGACAACCTAAAATCCTATCACAATTCAATTAACCCCTTCAGACTCATATGATGCAGAGGTTGCCAGATTAGCAATACGAAATAGAGTTCTCTCACTCTTATAATTACCTCTCCAAAATTAGTGTTCTGCCCACAGCTAACTCAAAGACAACTGCAGAGATTAAAGTAACTAAACTAAAGGTTTCTAAATACCCCTGATGGTAACAAAAGCTTTAAAGTATCTCTAATAGGCTCAAAATCGCGTCATATGTCGGAGAGTTAACGTAAAGAACTCCATGCCGCATTATTTAAGGTGCGGCATGCCCCCCTACCCCAGGGGACCCCACAAACCCCTGACCTGCGCGTTTTCCCCCGCGTAGGTACACACTGACCCAGACGGTCAAACCAAATTCTTGCCAAACACCAGGTGAGCCTCCAACCTAAAATGAACTAAAAGTTCTAGTTACCCAATGGAAATTCAAGGACCCCAATGGAAATACGCCTAACGGCCTTATTGGGCTATCCTTAGTTGAAATTATGCAAGGCTGGTACATGTCATATTTGTAACATACTATGTGGTACCAACTCTGTAAATTGCTAACTGAATAAATATTATTATTATTATTATTATTTTACCTACCAACATGCTATCCTATCCCATCCTTAACAAAACCCAAAATCCCCCTTAACCAGTCCTAGACTCCTAATAGCATTTCAGATAGACCAGAGAAGGATACTTATGTATAATGATGAATAATGCCTTCCAGCATGGGCCAGTACGGCGCCCTGTAAAGTAGTGCCCCCCCTTGACCAAATCCTACTCTCTACAACCATAATAGTAACTTGTACTAGAGTAAAGATGTCCACAATAATCAATCACATTACGAACTACGTACTGAAGAGATAAAGACCTCTTTCACTACCCCACTAAGTTAAAAAGAATAAATTAACTTCTTCCTAACCCCCAACATCCAATAGTTCTAGAAAGTTCTCCCCCCCTTTGACCAAACCTATAAATGCTACCACCGAGACAAAGCTCGGCCAGTTCATTATTAGCTCTCAAATCAACGGCCTACCGCTCTGCTTGAAAGTCTAGTATACTCCACCCCTCAAGATTCCTGATAATTCGGCACCCCGTAGTCTGTGAAATCTGTGAGTAGGTAAATTAACCTTTTGTGAATATTTTATTATACCCGGACTCCCGATAGGTAATATCATATATACAAATAACTAATTTACCAATTATTGATTGTCTTATAAACGCATTGTAGTGTGTCCTCTTCTACTTGGGTTTACAAGCAATCATAGAGTGTATTAGTAACTCCATTTGAATAACCTATCGGATTCTGGTCTCCCAGATTCAATAGTTATCCATCCGAGTACGTTTTCTGTTGTAGTTTAGTGGTTGTTGTAGCAGGAAAAGCGCCATCCAACAGTGACTAAATTAGAATAGCGGACACTAGTACATTAGACTCATACTTGATCTAGGACAGAAAGATCTTGCTATGTTAGAAGGGATTATGCGAGAAACTCTTGATTGAGCACTCTGCAAGAATAACTCCTTGGTAACAATTGTCTGTGGCCTCCCAAACAGAATTGTTAACTAAAAGATTTCAAAACCGCCCGAGTTCTTGAACCTCTTTCAAAGACCAGAGATAGATAAGAAAGTTGCTTTTCCCGACTATCTTACGTTCGTCCGATACCTTGTTAATCCGGCCTATGCCTGAGACATTGTATTTAAGGTCCCCATCCAAGAGTAACATATCGGAACTTCATCACCGGTTAATCAAGTAACCCATCTGTAACCTTCTCTACACTACCGGACAACTTAGACGGCCCCAGAGCAGCTGTTTACCCCTAACGTCGTGCCTCAAGATAACCAGAAGATACCTCGACAGTACTTAATTCTTAATTAGTATCAGTTGTGACGCCTGCAGCTTAGCAGAACGCCACGTGGGCTCAGCCGCTCGTTGGGCCACTCGCTAACACTCGCCAGGGCAATGAATTTGGCTACAGTCTATCTACAATGTTGTACTTTCTTTCTTGTGAATCGCCATGTCACAGGCAGTACAAAAGTGGTCTTTATTTTCGCCTGTGACAATGCATTATATTTTATATCATCAGTTATAAGTTTAATGTATAAGACTGAATGATACAGCTAGAGAGTGTGAGTGAGTAAGTGCAGGAGGCAGAGGGTACTGCACGTAGTGTTACACATTGTCTCGGTGACGTCATGCCACGGCCGGGCCCTCTGAGTGGCTGGCCGCCTTACCACCCTCCTGCCGCGTCAGGAAGTGGTCCCCCCCGCACTCCCTGCTGCCTTTGTGTCTTCCTTGCTCAGAGCTTGCCTGACCAGCATACCCTTCATATCTCCCTTGCTACCTGTCCCCGACTTCTACCTATAGAACACTTTCTCTCTCTCTCTCAACTTCTTACCTCTTATTCTTCTAATCTATTTAACATCATAACTCCCCTTTGGTTCTACACGATTTCATATATCGGCCATCGTATTATATGCTGAAGCTCTCAGATATTCCATGTTTAGTTAAACATTTTGGAGGGGTTAACATTTTGTCTGTAGAGGTTCGACACACTCGTGGTGTCTCCCTACCTTTTGCTTGCTTGTCTGCTGGGCTATTTAATGCTAGACTTGGTGGAGGCCATTGTTGTTGTGATTTCCGATGTGTACTAGTTCTTGTTGAACCTGTACAATCGCAACGGATCCGTGGGAAGCCTAGGTTGTCTTTCTGACTGTGTACCTTGTGAGTTTAGCGCTGTGTTGCGAGTGAGGGCTTTTGCCTCTGCCACCCAACACTGTGCTAACTCGTTTTGCTTTGACTTTGAGAGGGTCGCCAGGAGAGAACCAGATACTAGCGATCTGGATCTCTCGAGAGAGCACCCCGTCATTTAACGTAATTTGGCCGTACAGTCTTAAGGACCTCGCTAGGCTACGAGCCGCTTGCTCAGCCATTGTTTCCTAGCCTACTACATCCCAGCTAGACTTTATTCGCCTAGCAGACACCCGATTAGGATTATAAACTCTTATGTTATGTATGCAGCATTTGTATTCACGTTGATTGTAAGCCTTGGTTGTTGTTGAGTTGCACAACCCGAGCAGGCTTTTGCGTTGCCTGAGGAAGTACTTCTTTTGTTGTTGGAGATAATACTATTCTGCATTTATCGTTGTTCCCATGCCAGTTAACACTGTATGTCCATACACTTGTCATATCTTGTTCCTGCTTTATATAACAGTTCAAAATCCGATTCGATCATCTTAAGCAGCATCAGACTTTCTTCAGAAGATTCCTGTTCGATGCTTTAGGACTTTCATTCACTTTCTTTAATATAGGAGTGACAGATTATTATTGTTTAGAGTAACTTTAATTATACCTTCTTCTTGTTTACATTAAATCATTTCGGTGATTTAATTACGCTCTCTATCTTTTTCCTTGTATACATTATTAACGTAATTGTATGTAGTTGTGATCAGGCTGTATCAGAGATCATCAGCCTGTAGTAGTAGTGCATTTATACCGAGTTATAGGATACCCCGTTATCGCAGATTTAACTCTGGAGGGTATAGGTGTTTTTGTGCGCCGGCATTATAAGTTCGAGGGTTGGATCTAGTGTTACCGTTGTGGCTGTGTGCCTTTCTAGTCCAATGATTAAGAGCCCTTGTTTTATACGAGTCCCGGTCGTAACACAGTGCTTCTACACTATACTCTACGATAAAGTGTTTTCCCTGTGACTCATAATCTATGCTACTCTAAAATCAAAGAGACTACTATACTAACGTGTGCTAAAGTATATCAGTGAAATTAAGACTAGGAGAACTGACTCCCGTAATTATTCTTGCCACCAGGTTAATCTCGCCGAAGAAATAAGTCTTAGTTATTGGGACTACGGCTCGAGTGAAAGCAATTCCAAAATAAGTAATTGTGATTGTTAACCAGAAACCTGAATCGCTCCTCACTGATATTCTGTCTTAAGTGTTATTGAGACAAGTGAACATACCATATGAGTTGAAACTAGCTACTATATCTCCTTCAAATATTATTCTTAGAGATATATATATCACTTAATTTTGTATCATCACCAGTGAGTCACACAGAACCTTAAGAAAATAATATAGAATTGTTAGCCTGATATACGAGTGAATTCTTCAGAATATTCTAGGCCTTATATCAGAAGAGAATACCTGATTGTTAGAAGTGGGAAGTGTGTCTCTATCTAAACTCGCGATAAGTGCTAGAGATTATAAAAGTCCAGAGTACGCATTTGACTTATCCAAATTTACCATTGTTTCTTGTGAATATATAATCATTATTCTGCCTAGTGTTGTGGAGAATAAAGCTGCATTACAAACCATTCTGTTGATATTATCTATGTCCTTTATTGATTCCATTTGTGTACTGTGCATGAACTCCTATAACCCAGTCTTGTGGAACCCACCTAAACCAAGTTAAATCTTCATAAAATTAGGGCATAACAATGCTATTTTCACTTCCTGCGTTAAAGCTGTACCTTCCTGTCTAGTCATATTTGGTGGTCTATAAGTAACTCTAATAATTATGGTCTCGCTACCTTCGCTAACCTCTACCCTAACACTTTCGTTATAATTATTTAGTCTAATACCTGATTTAGTACAGCATTGTAATGAACTCCTGACAAACACTGCTATTACGCCGCCCCACCTACTTGTTCGGTCGCGTTTAACCCTTAAAAAGCGGCTCACCACATAAGTCGTTTTTAATAAAGCTGGACTATGTGGCGGCGCTCGACATAGGTCGAGTGGCAATTTCAGCACGTAATGTTGCTGAGAGAGAGAGACAAGTGGTGGCAGGAGACTAGCGAGCGTATGACTGCTCCAGACCACCGCGGCGAACCTACTGACACGAATCTCAGCTCCCTCCTCCCTCTCTCACTCGCTATATACGGAATTGTATCGGGAAAGTGGCTAATTACCTGCTTTTTGCACTCGCGTTGCACGGTTATTGCAAGAAAACTAGCCATCATAAAAGGATCGTTATGGTGTCATTCGAAAGCTCTGTTTATGCCCTTTCAGGGATAGATACTTGTTTTACGTTCTGGGTCTTATTTAGGCATGAAAATGATCACGTAAACAGCCCTATTTTGGCTAAAAACACCCCGCTGGGCGGTACATATAAATAAACCGCATAGGCCGCTAAAGAAGGGTTAAACAAACTATATCCTGGTATATGGAATTCTGCTAAAAAAAATCTTGATTCTGTATTAATCCATGTTTCAGTCAGTGCTATAATGTCTATATTTTCGTTGCTAACAAGTGCTCTAAGTTCGTCCATTTTGTTACATAAACTCCTACAGTTTGTATAATATAATCGCAATGTATTTCTTTTACTGGTATCGGATTTACCTTTATTTATAACTGAATTTCCATCTTCCGTTTCACCTTCAATATTTCTACTAGTAATACAATTAATATCGTGTGACTGAAATACTCTATTCCTATCTGATGTACCAGTACGACAATTAACCCTACCTAGACACTTTTTCTTACTCATTTTATCAGGCTTTATTTCCAGCGAAACCCCGCGACAATACTATCTATTGACCTAGCTAAATTTGCCACCCCTAGCCGAGAAAGATGAACCCCGTCCTGTGCGTACAACTGATTCTTACCATAGAATCGGGTCCAGTTATCGAGAAATGGTATTGCATTTTCATTGCAATATTTTTCCAGCCGACAATTGATACCAATTGCCCTAGAAGACCATTCCTTCCTGACCCCTCTTCTTGGCAAGATACTGTGTGCTACAGGTATGCCTCCCTTCCTCCTAACTTTATCTAACACCTCCCTGTACTGCCGAAGCAGTTCTTCCGTCCTACTTTTACCAACATCATTGATCCCTGTACTGAGACAGATAATGGGGCTATCTCCAATATCTTTCATGATGTCATTTATTTCCTCTAACACCTTCCCAACCCTGGCACCAGGCAGACAGACAAGCTTCCTAATATCGGTACAGGTGGACCTACCTAAGTATCTGACCATGGAATCGCCAACAATTGAGAATGACTTACCTTTCCTTGTCGATGACTTGGTGGCAGCTGCGGCAGAGGCAGGACCTCCTGGCGCAGCACCAGAATCAGCTGCAGGTACTCCTGAGGCAGCAGTTGTAGGTACTCCTTGGGGGGGGGGGGGGGGAGCAGTCGCAACATTCCCTGTGTTTGGAGGCAACTTACCTACCTTTCACTTGTTCTCCTCGCCGGAGGAAGCACTCGCAGCCTCACTATCCTCGACTTGAACAACATCACATTCATCACCTAAGGTGATGAACTTGTTGCTGAGGGCAACTGGCTGCCTTTTCAGTTTACAGGTTGTTGCACTTGTTGCAACCACTTTCCAGGGAGCACCACGATCCCTAACAGCACTTGCACTATCTTCACTATTCCTGTCAGCCAAAGTTAGCTTTAAGGCTTAATTTTCGTCTTTAAGAGACTGTACCGCTCTCTCCACATTATCCAGCCTTTCTTGCAAAGCAAGACAAAGCTGGAGAATATGAGAGGAGGTAGCATTCTCGTCAACACCAGCCATTTTCAAAAAGCTATAACACTATCACCACACTAAGGGGTAATGATAAGCCTCTGGGAGTCACTAGGGACAGATCCTCACACAGCAAAGGTCAGGCAGGTACTGACACAGCAAAGGTCAGGCAGGTACTGATACTTTGTTTTCTGGGTTTCAGATCATTACTAACGAACACCCCCAGATCCTTCTCACACTCTGAGTTATCCAATTCTACATTGTCTAGTTTGTATTTCACTTCTAAATTATGATTTACAATCCTTAACACTCAACGAGCGGCCTAGGCGGTATATTTGACCGTGCCGCCCAGCGTTTTTTTTTTTACCATAAATGGGGTTGTTTCTGTGCTCTTTTTCATGCATAAACAAGAGCCAGAGCGTAATACAATTATGTATCCCTGAAAGGGCGTAAATTGAGCTTTCCAATGACACCCGAACCATCTTTCTACGATAACTGGTTGTCTTGCAACGATCGTGCAACCGAAGGGCAAAATCGCTAAAATACGGTCATTTCGTTACATAATTACGTGTGTAGCGAGTGAGAGAGGGTGGAGTAGTGTGGAGTACATGTCAGTGGGCCCACGACGGTCGTGGCGAGCGCTCATGAGGCAACCTACGCTCCTCCCACCGATCGGCTCTCTCTCAGAGCCAATATTGCGCCAAAATTGCACACAGACTTAAGTCGGGCCCCGCCACATTGTCCAGCTTTTTAGATACGGACTTGAGTCGGGCCCCGCTAAAGAAGGGTTAATACCTTACATTGGTCTACATTGAAACTCATCTGCCAATTTATGGACCACTCGTGCAAATGATCGAGATACTTTTGAAAACATTCCCTGTCTCTAGCTGACTATTATCCTACCCATTTTAGTATCATCAGCAGATATACTGATCCTGCCCTTAACCCGGCAAGCGCGATAGGCCTCACGGAAGGCTTCCTATAGGGAACGCGATAGGCCTCACGGAAGCAGGACCATAAAAAAAGCCTTCCATAAAAAAAAAGGGCCTATCAAAACAAAGGAATTTGTCTCTAGGTGAGATAATTCCCCTCCAGTACTCATCCATGTAAATCTCACCCACCCCCCTCCCCTCCTTCCCCACCTTATTCCCCCCTCCCTCCCCACCTCAATTATCACCTATTTTTCCTCTTATGATCATCATTTATCGGTTATTTTTCTCTCCCGCGATAATGTAGCACAAGTGGGTTGCATAAAAGATCGTTATGCAACACCCAGACACCGGCACACACCGCCCCGCTCTTCTCAGTTGACTCCCAGACAGCGAGAGGGGAGGGCTGCCTGTCTCTCTCTCTCGCCTGAGATTATGACCGGGTGGCCAATATCTTCGTTTTTCACCACCCAAATGCTTTTCCCACTTATTTTAGCACTCTTGAAGGTTCAAGGCGTTGTGTGTGTGTAAATGTGAGAGTCCGAGTGTAGTGGGTGAGACAGTGAAGCACGGGAACGAGATGGCTTCAGAGATGGGGTCGTTTCGGGTCATGAGTGAGCACCGTGCCTCATGTGAAGGCAAGATGGCAGGTGCTCGTTGTGCTCTACGTGCTTCACATGTTTCACTCCCTAGACTGGAACAAGACCTCACGGGCTTCACTGTTCATTGTAAAGCGGTGAATGTTAAGGCTCTCAGCCTATGCCCGAGAGGAAGTAAGTTGGAATATAGAAAAAAAAAAAAAAAAAAAAATATATACATCATATATGTAAAATAAAAGCATACCGAAAACAAATAATGGTTTATATTGTAAATATAACGAATTCTGTCAGAATCCAGGGCTAGAAATGCACAAATAACTACCCTAGCACCTACGTCTATATCGCGCTTGTCAGGTTAATGCCTGAGGCAATATAATTTATGTAGATAATGAACAGAAGTGGCACCAAAACCGACCCTTGGGGGACCCCACTTTTAACTAATCCCCAGTCCGATTTTACACCATTGATATTAACTCTCTGCTTCCTACCAATCAGCCATGACCTAATCCACTTGAGTTGCATCCCCCCAATACCAATCCTTCTATCTTCCTTAACAGCCTTTCATGTGGAACTTTATCAAAGGCCTTACTGAAGTCTAAGTAAACTATATCATATGACTTGTCGTTATCTACCGCTTCATAAACCTCAGAGAAAAAACTGAGTAAATTTGTTAGGCAGGATCGTCGTGGAGTGAATCCATGTTGAGAGGATTTAATTTACTTGAACATTTCTAATTGATTTCTAATTTTCCTGGCAATAATTGATTCTAGCAATTTCCCAATAATTGATGTGAAACTAATGGGACGGTAATTTGATGCTATGGACTTATCACCTTTTTAAATATCGGAATTATATTTGCAAGCTTCCATGAACGAGAAACTAAGCCTAAATCTAGTGAACTAATAAATAGATGAGTTAATGGGTAAGTTAATTCGTCCTTGCATTCTTTTAATACCCTAGCATACACCTCATCTGGACCTGGAGATTTCTGAGGTTTTACTCTATCTATTTCCTTAATTACTTGGTCACTAGTGACCTGAACTGTGCTAAATATGTCGTCTATACTACCGTTAAAAACTTTGTTGACTACTGGAACTTGATCTAAATTTTCGTTTGTAAAAACAGAAAGGAAATTACTATTTAGAGTATTGCACAATTCTAACTCGTCCTCTGTAATCTCACCTATCTAATTCTTAAGGGGAGATTTCCACTTTAGGGATTTTTTTCTTGACTCCTTTCTCCCTCATGCTTAGCCCCATTGTTTTTCTAATTTTAATACGTTCTCCCCATTATTTTGACGATTGTAAGAACCTTCGACCCATTTCTGTCAATTTTAAGACCTTTTGTGCCATTTAGGTGTCGATTTTATCCTGGCGAGCGATAGCGAGCCTGTAATTTAAGAGGAATCGGCTTTCAGCCGGGACATTGTTCTACCGAAAAATGTACAAATTTATCTTGAAAGGGGCTCAAAGGTGTATAATCTTAAGCTTGATGGATATCTAGAGACCAAACTAAAAACCTCCCCTTAAGGGATTTATACAATTGATAAAATGCTTTAGGGTTGTTTTTGGATTCATTTTCTACCTTAATTTCGTAATTTCTTTTGTCGTTCCTAATTGACTTGTTTACCTGCCTCGACAAGTTATGATGGTATCCTATTAGGGGGAGGGGGGGGGGGGGGGGTGCTTGAGCCCCTTCCCTTGTTCCTTCTTCATATATAAAGTGCCTTTTTAGTCAAAATAAATCAATACATTATATTATATTGTTACATTAACCCCTGTGGAGCGGGCATATTGCCCCAAAATTACCTTCATTCCCTGCTAATTTTCATGCATAAGCAAGAGACAGAGAGTAATACCATTTAATATCCTTGAAAGTACAATGATACAGCTTTCCAATGACACCTGAATCATCCCTGTACGACACATGCTTATCTTGCAACGATCTTGCAAACGAAGGTCAAAATCGGTAAAAATTTAGCAATTGGTTGCTGTTTTTGCTATGTGTGACAATTCACACGAATGAGCTCTTTCTCTCTCAGACCTCAGTGTGTCCCCGCGGACTGTAGGCTGTAGACTGTAGACTGTAGACTGTAGACTGTAGGCTGCCCCCCGCGCTGGCTGCAACAGCTGGCCTCGCTCTATGGTCTCATAATAGCCTCAAACTTGCGCCCGTCATATGTCGGCACCCGTACAGAAGGGGTTAATGTGCCTTCTAGGTACGTGTTATTTTTAGTTCACAGGGGCTGAAGGGAGGGTAGAGGCCCCTAGCACAAGAGGGGAAATGTCGCTTGTATAAATTATATTATATCACCAGCTTATCTTTTATAGTTTTTCCATATTGTTTAAATACAAAGGTGACGAGTTGATGATTGTGAAGATAAAACTGAGTATATTTTGCATAGATTCCCTTTGCAACTCTATGAACAAATGAGAGATGCGGACACCATCCAGCTCTTCTGAGCTATCAGAAAAGACTGGATGACTCCGTCGTCAACACCTGCCCGCGATGTAACACAGTACCCCATACCATTAAGCACATCATAGAAGACTGCATCTCACACAATCACTTACGCCAACAACACAATCTACACTCCTTGAGAGCTCTGTGGGAAAGCCCGACCATGGCCATGGCCTTCCTTAGGGACTCGGGGCTGTTCGGCCAGATAGCTTAGGGAACGACAACAACAACAAATGGGAGTTTTATTTTTTTTCTGGGGTTGCTTGGGTTGTACTGTCCGCCACACCACCCAGCTGCCTACACATTGTAACTGGTTTTAGTTCTCTGTTCCTAGGAATGATTAAGATAGATCTTTCTGCTCTTTATCCTGTTGATAATCTCACAGTGAGTATCTTATGATTGTATAAAATTTTATTAGCATTTGATGTGTTATATAAGTAATTAGTTGCTTTAATCATTCAATGTAGAAACAAAATATAGGCCGGGGCCTAATTTTTACTGATCGTATTTTCAAAAATGTAACACATTCTGGAGAGATTGGGTAAAATGCCTATAGCTAGGCTACTTATAAAAAATAGTCTATCTATCTATCTATCTATATACTCAGGCCCAATCCCCACTTTTCCTTTTTTTTTGGGGGGGGGGACTCAAGATAGAGCCAGAATAGGGACAACACAACAGAAAACAATGAACACACAAAAACAAAATACAAATTCACACACATCTAGGTCATCCAGGAGAATACCCAGAGACCAGGGTCACCAAAGTCCCTCCAACATTTCCCCGGCCCCCGACCACCCGAGAGGATCCGATCTCGGCAGGCAGACATGCAGCAGAGCGAAACCACAAGCCCGCTCACCACACTTCCAGGCGCACCCTTCATATAAACCGTCTCCCCGGGCCAGGCGCCTGATGGACTATTATCTAGTCCAACTTGCGCCCGATCCCTATCCCCAAATGACCACGTGTTCACTCATCTATTCACAAGCATTCTCCATTCATTCCTGTTTATTACCACTTCCCTTGCCTGATCTATAGTCATTCCTCTATCATCCAAAGCTTGTCTTACACAGTCTCTTCATCTCAATGGGGGTCTTCCTGCCCTTCTATCTCCCCTTGTATCTGACTCACATATTCTCTTTGTAAGCCTTTCATCTTCCATTCGTTCAACATGACCATACTAGCTCAGCACCCTTCTGTCCACTCTGGCTGACAAATGTTCCTGCTGCCCCACTCTCCTACGTATCTCTTCATTCCTCAATCTGTCTCTACGAGTAACTCCACACATACTCCTCAAGCAGCTCATCTCCATCACATCCAGCTTTCTTCTCTCCTTTTTCTTCAGAGCCCAAGTCTCAGCCCCATGCATCACTGTTGGCACAACAATTCCTTGATACATTGCACTTTTTACTTTCATTCCGAGATTTTTCATCTTCCACATACTTCCCATTGCTCCGAAAACCTTCCTTCCTTCACACAATATCTGTTTTACCTCCATTTCCATACCTCCACTCCTGCTTATCGTTCCTCCTAGATATTTAAAACACTCTACTTGTTCTAATATTTCCCCATTCAGCTTCACATCTAGATTCATCCTACAATCACCCCTATTACACACCATTACTTTACTTTTATTGACGTTCACCTTCAATTTCCTCCTCCCAAAAATCACACCAAACTTTTTGACTACCCGCTGCAGTTTCTCCTCAGAATCCGCCACCAACGCTGTGTCATCAGCGAACAGCAACTGATTCAACTCCCAATTTCTACCATTCTTTCCTACTAAACCCAATCCTCTTCCCATAGTTCTTATTTTCACCTCCCTCACCACACCATCCATAAACATATTAAACAGCCATGGTGACATTACACAACCCTGTCACAAACCTACATTTACTTCAAACCATTCACTCAACTCACCATTTCCTACTCTAACACACGCTCTGCTCCCTTCATAAACACTCTTAACTGCTTTTAACAAATTTCCTCCAATTTCATAAATCCTTAACACCTTCCACATTGCTTCACGATCCACACGACCATACACTTTTTCCAAATCCATTGAAGCCCAAAATATCTCCTTATGCTTCTCTAAATACTTCTTGCATAACTGTCCTACTGCAAAAATCTGATCCACGCACCCTCTTCGCCTCCTAAAACTGTACTGTTCTTCTCCTATTGCAACTTCCGTACACTTTATTATCCTCTCTATCAACACCCTGCCATACAGCTTTCCAACCACTGATAATAAACTAATGCCTCTATAACTTGAACACTCCTGCCGATTTCCCTTCCCCTTGTACATCGGCACAATACATGCACTCCTCCAGTCTATTGGTACCATTGATACAACAAAGCACACATTGAAAATTCTCACCAACCAATCTATTATCACATCTCCACCCTAGTAAATTAACTATTTGCCTAGCGCTGCGAGTTTGTTGTTGATTTATTCAGTATTCTATTCCTAATGGCTAATGCAATATGTTATATGTACAGCTGTAATTCATAGCTATCAAGCTCAGAATAAGCGGAAAAGACCGAAATGAAGTGAACCGATTTTGGTAGGCTACGCACTTCTTGTATTAATATAAATATAAACGATTTCTAGAAAAATAGAGATTTAATTTTTTTAAATTAGGGGAGTGCCCTTTTTTTTCAACTGAGCCCCTGCCTTTTTCAATATCTGTGCACGTCACTGATGGAAATAGAGGTAAAACAGAGAGTGTGTGAAGGAAGGAAGGTTTTCGGAGCAATGGGAAGTATGTGGAAGATGAGAAATCTCGGAATGAATGTAAGAAGTGCAATGTATCAAGGAATTGTTGTGCTAACAGTGATGTATGGGGCTGAGACATGGGCTCTGAAGGAAAAGGAGAGAAGAAAGCTGGATGTGATGGAGATGAGCTGCTTGAGGAGTATGTGTGAAGTTACTCATAGAGACAGATTGAGGAATGAAGAGATACGTAGGAGAGCGGGGCCGTAGCTCGATTGGTAGAGCGTTCGCCTGCTAACCGTCAGGTTGACGATTCGAGACTCGTGCCAGCCACTGTGTTATTGGCAGACATCAGTGCTGTTGGTGAAAGGTGCGGTCTAGCAATCTGTGGCAACTATTCACTAAGTCCCTGATTCATCAGGGCACCCACCCTAGCCTTGCTATTCAGCAGGGAGTGTATGGTGGTAAAAACTGCATCATCATCATCAGTGGCCCCTTCATCATTGACGATATGCCTTATAATATAATGGCTCCCTCAAACCCTTGCGTTAGCTGTTTGGAACACCCGCCACAGAGAGAAAGAGAGGCCACACATAGTATGGGTACGCTAATTCTCTTACGGAATCGTCCTTATGATTGGGTATGCACTACGAAGAAACTTCGTACTAAAAAAAAAGGAAAATTAAAATAAGAACTGCTATAATCAAGCTTCCCAACTTGTGGATATTTTTGCCGTGCGGAGTATACCCCTGAGACGCTGATCCGCTAGCTTCATCTCGCCCTTCCTCTCCCTGTGGCCGTGCCGAACGGACGTGTGCTCCGTCCCGTCTTCATTCTGCTTTCTACTGTCTCCTAGTGAGTCATTTGCTCATTTATATTATCTGAGATGTTCTAGAATAGGTTTAGACTAGACAGGTCGGGCGTCCCCATTGGCACGTCCACAGGAGCGTGTTAATTTAGGGTAAAGTGTGTTGGCGTTCTACGTGTCCCTTGGTCACGCGCGCCATTGTAATTTTTGTTTTCAATGCTCGAAGCTTAGCCTTGCTAGCTAGTTAGGATGCTGTTATTGCGGGGCACTGCTACTTTGCTACCATTAAGGTGGAGGTAGTGGTTTGATTTGCTTTAGCAGACGCTCTAGTTCAAGAGTTGCTCCACGTGGTGGAGAACATTCTAGAGTGCGCTGCCCATTTTTCCCCTCTGGCCCGGGGCGTCGTGTGCTGGCTGGCTGCTGCTCATCGATGGTGGTAAGAGTGTTGCATTTCGTCGTGCTACTTGCCCTAGGCCTCGTGGCTTGCCTCAGTTTAGGGGTATAATTTTTATGGCTATGGTACATTATTGTTATTATTGTATATTATAATAATTGTAGCCATAAGATGTGACCTTCCCTCTAATGTAGTGATATTAAGCATGATGGAAGGTGTCAGGAGACGTCCTGGCAGTGTGATTTTTGTATTGTTATGTGAAGCTATCTCGGGCAGACGAGTTAGTAATCATAAGGGTTGGAGCCTTCTCCTCCGGCGAAAAATTGGCTGAAATTTTTTACCGGAGGCTCGCCTTGGCGAGCAGGAGAAAGCGATCCAATAAACCCATCAGTGGTCAGAAGTACCACCGCATCCCTGGCGGAAGAGAAGGCTTCCTCAAAGTGGTTTTCGGCTCAGCAGGAAGGGCTCACATATACGTTTTATTATCCTCCAGCGGCGGGGAAGGACCTAAAATCCGTCGTCGCGGCGGAAAGGCCTAGTTTGGTGCTAAAACTATCACCCGTCAAGCGAGGCATTAGGATAGTTACCAAGGAGCATTCTATAGGAATGCATCAGTAGGCTATAGGTCAGTGATATGGAGTGTCATAGATAAGTAGTCAAATTACCTTCAAAGAAAAAGCCGGACAAAGGGTTTTTCCAGAAAGATACGAAGGAAATTTAGAGTAGCAAGTGGTGCTATGTTCTAATTTTCCGGCGTATTCGAGGTATATACATGTGTGGATGTCTTGGATTATCTTTATGAGCATTGATTCTTGGAAATTTCTTTCCAGATACCACGCAGTACCCTCGGTACGGGCTCCAGGTAGGGGGGCCAATCCCGGTGGGGGTCGTTCCCATCATGCCTTTCGTAACCTTATGTTTGACTCCGACATGTATGAGCATACCGGTTTTTAATCATCAGCTGTGTATAAAATGTGTCACGTGCTTAGACCGATTCCGGGGGATTTGGATGTCTAGGAAGTGTAGAGTGTGTTCAGAATTACAAAAAGGTTTATTAATTCATTGTGAACCGTCGTGTCAAGTAGCTTTACTAGCAATTAAAGCGACGTTGGTGGCTTATATGAAGGACGTAGCTCATAAAGCCCTGCAATGTGACGATGAGGCGCTCTGGGATCATTTGATCATAAAATACCAGACGGTAAAACCGAAATCATCCCGGTTTATTAGTGTAACTAAATCAAAACCCAAAGTACTGTCTAAAGTAATCCTCAGTAGTAGTGATGATTCGGATGACTCAAAGGCAACCCCCCCTCGGACGGCCCAAACAGGTGCGGTCAGTATCACCGCAGGACAAAAGGACCAGGTCACGATCAAGATCTCCATTGAAACAGTTCTCCAGGTCGTCAGGTTCGTCACGACCTCAGGCCTCCAAGAAAAGGAGGACATCACCTGAAGCGGCGACATCAGTCACGTCTTCTTCAGGCGGGAAGGGTTCAGGTCATAAACAGAAAGCCTGCATGGAGACTTCGTGCTCGGGGCACCGGAAATCTTAGATAATAGTGAGAGACAACAAGCTGAACCTGTCCCATCCTCAATTCCGAACTTAGACTTGAGTTGGGAGAGTTTTGAACGACAACACTTAATACCCGCGGTGCAGAATGATCAAATGGAAAAGATGGAATATGTTGACAATGTACAGGAGGTAGTGGAAACCTTGCCGTCTGTTCAACCTTTACAATCGCCGGGACCTTTTGAAGTAACATCAGTATAGCTTCTAATGATTCCAATAAAGAATATGTAACTAGGGAAGTTCTAGAAGATATGTTCCATAATATGATGCAATCTTTTCAGAGAGAAACAAGGGTACTGGAAGCTCAACCAACCGTGTCAGTTGCTCGACCTCTAGAATCAGCCAAGGTGGCCGCTAAAACTAACTTACCCTCCCCTCTCACTTGCTCTAGTAGTATTCAGTCAATGTCGACACCGACCACAACTAATGTTAGAGTCATAACAGACATAATTCCTCCACCATTAGATAAAACCCCCATTAAGAAAGGTCCTATGCCGTTGGTGTATGGTCCGGACTTGTCATGGGTTAACATTACAGCTCAGAATCCCTCAATTGCGCAACAAACAATCTCGGGTGAGCTTCCGGTAAAAACTGATTGGCAAATACATAAATGAGCACCGGAAACTAAGAGCTTAGGATGTTTCAGGAGCTCTTCTAGATGTCTCCATCAAAGCTATTCCAAGTGTTTATACTCCTAATTATTTCGTGTATGCCTCTTCACCAGCTTTAACACCTCCCTCATCTGCAAGACTTTATGCAGACTGGTCAAAGGTGGATGGGTTTAATGACATCAAAGCTCTTGCTTTACTAACACCGGAATTAGATACAATTTAGGTCAGGGATAAGTCCGGCAATCCAGTCTTGCACATAAGGGAGGTGGGTACAGGACCATGGTTAGATTGGGAGGCAGAAGCACAACAATTTATATCCACCATAACTAGTAAGTCTTCCCACCAGATCCCACAAGAAACTCATAGTTGGTTTTCTTTGCCAGTAGCCAGTGCCGGGGGTGTCCCGCATGCTTTATTAGACTTCCTTACTGCTCCAAAATTGTCATTGTGGGAAATGCAGGAACCCTTCTCAACCCTACCTCCGGCTCAATTGGATAAGGATTTCAAGTTAAGACAGAAAGCTTTAAGACTGATATCACAATTTCTGATAAGTCGTTAAATAGCCCAATTATTAGTAAGAACTATTCAGGCGATTACTGATTCAGGTGCCATAAAAGCACTTAATTTGTCCCGACGCTTACTTTTGCATAATTCCATCCAGTCTCTATGTGACATCCGGGTCTCCTTCTTAGAGGCAGCCCTTGCACTTCAGGACCTACGGGTCCACTTAATAAAGAAACTACCGGAAGACATAGGTCTCCGGGTAATTCTGTCACCAGTGCTCACTCCCACTCTAGGCTGTCCTAATACTTGGAAAACAGTGTTTAATTTAGTAGATGCTGCTAGACCGACTGCTTCGCCAGCGAGAAAGGAGCATCACAAATTTCCTAAACCCTATGCAAAATCTAAAGTAAGTCAGAAGGCTCACACTAGTGGGGCTAAGTTTGTTCAGAGCTACAAAACTCCTTCAACGCCGGGAAGCAGTCCGGCTAGAAGCAAATAGGGTAAAAGCTCAGATAAATGGTTTAAGGGACAAACTAAACATAAACCAAGTCAGGGATCAATGACTGCCAAAGCTAGCCACCCGTCTACCTCTACCTCACCAAAATATAAAACTAGCCACATTAAAAACTCTCCTACTCCCGGGGCCTATCGTGGGCGAGTTGGATCAGAGTGCAGTTCTGCCGGACAAGCCCAGTCAGGGAACTGGGTCATTCCGGACGTGTCACCTGGCTTGGCCCTGGCGAACCTGGGCTCGGACAGTGGTACGCAAGGGCATAACCTGGCGGTGGCTCCGACGACCTCATTTATGTCAACCACTCAAAATCAATCATGTTTCTTTAGAGGTGGAGTCACTAGTCCAGGAGATAATCACCAAGCATATCATTGCCCGGTCAATCCAACTTGCCCAGTTTACACGTCCAAGCTTTTTCTTGTGCCAAAGAGGGACAGTGTTAAGATGAGGCCAGTCGTAGACCTGTCTCGTCTGAAGCTTTACATTCACAACGCATCGTTCAGGATGCTCACTGTGAATCAAATCAGGCTAACACTTCCGCTGCAAGGTTGGATGTGTTCATTAGACCTGACAGAAGCCTATTGGCATGTCCCAGTAAACAAAAGGTTCCAAAAATTCCTCGCTTTGAGGATCAAGCATCAGACTTATGTCTTTCAAAGGATACCCTTCGGTTTGAACCTAGCGCCGAGAATATTTACCAAATTAGTCCGACAGGCTTTGCTACCACTATAAAGACAGGGAATCAAAGTATTGTGGTACCTAAACGACTGGCTAGTGGTGGCGGAGTCCGAGATTCAATGCCTCAATCATGTCAATCAAATTATAGACCGTGTCAAAGCCCTGGGGTTCAATATCAACTTGGCAAAGTCAAATCTTGTCCCAACAAGGGTAATTCAGTGGATAGGTCAGGTTTAGGACACAGCACATCTAACTCTCTGTCAGAGTGTGGACAATCGGAACAGATTTCGCAGGAAATTATTTTGTATTCTCCACAGCCTGACTACCACGAGAACGACGTAGGAGTCCCTAGTCGGCTCTCTCAACTGGATTCAACTTACTGTGAAGTTGGGCAGGTTGAAAGTAAAGAGGTTAATCTTGGAGGGAAACAAACATTTTCCGCTATTGCCAGCGGGAAAGTTATGGCAAATCCCATCATTAATCCACAACTTACTAGCGGTCTGGGCGAGGCCGGAAACATTGCATTCAATCATGACTTGGACCTCTTCTCCACCTACGGCATGGGTAGATACGGATACTTCAGGGACAATAGGCTGGGGTTATCAGTCAAGCCTCGGTCATCAGGGTCAAGGGCTTTGGTCCCAATCTAAAGATTGTCACATAAATGCAAAAGAGTTATTAGTCCCCTTAATATTCCTTCAGCCTCACAGTTACACTTTGCAAGGGAAATCCATAGCCTTTCGAATGGACAATCTGAATGCGGTGTCTTACATTCAGAAACAAGGTTCAACGAGGTCTCGAACGTAGCTAGAGTTGTCGGAAAAGATATTTGTTCTAGCCGAAAAGTTGAACATTCATCTTTATGCATCATATCTGCCGGGCGTAGCCAATGTCTGGGCAGACGCCCTGTCACGAAGACAGAGCACAATAGTAGAATGGTCGCTCAAGCAAACCATCTTCAACCAGATGATTGCAGAGAGCCATACCATCTACAAGTGGACTTATTTGCATCCAAGGGCAACCACAAACTCCCTTTGTACCTAACCCGCCGGGAGATTACTCCGGCGGGGGATCCAGACGCATTGCTGGAGGATTGGAACAGGTGGACTTCCATCTATCTGTTTCCGCCTCCAGACGCTTCACTCATGTGTCAAGTAATTCGAAAACTACGGGATTATTGGGGCGTAGTCTCGATGATTGCGCCCCTGTGGCCGGCTCAGGTGGGGTACTCCCAATTGAAGACGTGGTGCGAGAACCCGGTGTGACTCCTGATCTCGTACTTCCACTTTGAGACAATTGGCAACCTCAAGACCTCGCTGACTTTTGCATTATGGATATTCAAAAGGCTAAGTGGTTAACTCCCTATGGTGGAAGTGTAACCAATACATTTATGAATCAGTACACTTTGTCAACCAGGCGTCAATACCAATCACATTGGAAATCATTTACGACTTGGATAGTGAAAACTGCTCAGACTGAAGCATCAGTAACTTTAATTTTCAAATACCTAGATTATCTATTTGAACATAATCGATTTCCAGTAGTCACACTTAAGAACCATTTGTCAGCAATCAGAGGCCCATTCTATGATTTAACCGGGCTCTCTGTACTGCAGGCGGAGGAGAAAGGTTTCATGAGAGCGTGCTTTAAGCTTCGCCCAGCTCAGCTCATGCCTAACTGGTCACTGGACAAAGCCTTGTCTTTACTACATTCTCGGAAATATAGTCACAACCCAAATTTTGATTTGATTTTAAAGAAGGCTGTTTTCCTTATGGCTTTAGCTACAGGAAGCCGAGTATCGGAGCTGGCGGCGATGAGCAACGAACAAAATTAGCTTAGGTTTGGACGACGCAATGTAGATGTACAAATTGCGCTGTCACCTACTTTTATCGCCAAGAATGAACATAGCGAACTTGTGTTTTCTGCACTTAAGATCCCGGCTCTAAAACGAGGGGATACGCATCATAAGTTTGTCCAGTGCAATCTCTGATTAATTTTATGAGAGTGTCCCAGCCTAATCAACCAGAATCTCTCTGGGTTAATAACACAGGTAAACGCATTACGAAAAGAAGGTTAGCATCTTTCCTAGTAGAAGTCATTAAAGAGAGCAACCCCGGCGTAGTGGGGCGTGCACATGACACCAGGAAATGGGCTGTATCATTACGATTCTTACAGAATTTCTCTGTTGAAGATATTGCTAACACAAAACTCTGAGCATCTAACCATACCTTCTTAACGCGCTATCTGTCTGTTGCCCTGGATAGGCCAAGTCTTACCTGTGTAGCATTACGACAACGGGTCTGATAGGTCTAGTGCTGTTAGAATTAAGGATTATTTTAAGAGTGAAAAAGGAGGAGGGGGGGGGGGGGTTTACTGGAGATCTAAGACCTTCAGCCCCCGCCGGATAATGTGATGAGTATACAAAGCTATGTGATATACTTAAGATTAATGAACTGGTTATACAAGTTCAAGAATATTTTTAATTTTTGTAGTGGAAACATATATAGTATACTGAGCTACATGATATATTTTGTAGTGGAAACATATATAGTATACTGAGCTACATGATATATTTTGTAGTGGAAACATATATAGTATACTGAGCTACATGATATATTTTGTAGTGGAAACATATATAGTATACTGAGCTACATGATATATTTTGTAGTGGAAACATATATAGTATACTGAGCTACATGATATATTTTGTAGTGGAAACATATATAGTATACTGAGCTACATGATATAATTTGTAGTGGAAACATATATAGTATACTGAGCTACATGATATATTTTGTAGTGGAAACATATATAGTATACTGAGCTACATGATATATTTTGTAGTGGAAACATATATAGTATACTGAGCTACATGATATATTTTGTAGTGGAAACATATATAGTATACTGAGCTACATGATATATTTTGTAGTGGAAACATATATAGTATACTGAGCTACATGATATATTTTGTAGTGGAAACATATATAGTATACTGAGCTACATGATATATTTTGTAGTGGAAACATATATAGTATACTGAGCTACATGATATATTTTGTAGTGGAAACATATATAGTATACTGAGCTACATGATATATTTTGTAGTGGAAACATATATAGTATACTGAGCTACATGATATATTTTGTAGTGGAAACATATATAGTATACTGAGCTACATGATATATTTTGTAGTGGAAACATATATAGTATACTGAGCTACATGATATATTGAATATTACGGACTGGTTTTACAGTCCAAAAGTGCTATTTTAGTTTATGCTTGAAATATATACAGTAGACATATTGTACAGCATATACAGTACTTATAAGGAGACATTTTTGTATGTGATAGACATAACCAAATAATTTTATACCTTACAATCCTCCCAGACTAGTATGAGTCAGGAGTATCAGAATTTTATATAAGAATTTAATTCATAAACAAGATTGTATTTTGATTAAAAAATTATAAACATATTTGTAATCAATAGCTACATGTACACTCACGCGTACTAAAAGTTGCTCAGGGGTGGGTTCTTCCTCCCCCTACTCCACCCTGGGCATGTGGAAGGGGGGAGTCGGGTCCAAGTCTACCCCCACCTTCCACCCCCAAACTATCCCCAACTCCCCCACCTTCCTTCTCTAGCTGGCAGTTAGTGATTAGCGACGATTGTTCTCATGTATTGCAAATTATTGTTAAACCATCATTGCACATGCTTACAATGACCAACATTTAAAATATATTAGGAATTTATTAATACAATATACTGCATAGTTGCATTCTCAAAATGAGTTTCTATACACAAAGTGGATTACACGAATCTTGGCTGTAATGGTCTTGTCCTTCTCTCTCTCTCTCTCTCTCTCTCTCTCTCTCTCTCTCTCTCTCTCTCTCTCTCTCTCTCTCTCTCTCTCTCTCTCTCTCTCTCTCTCTCTCTCTCTCTCTCTCTCTCTCATTGCACTACTTTCAACAATCAAAACTTAATGTGATTTGAATATAATAATACCGTAATTAAATCCAATCTGATACAGTATTCAGGATATTATGTTCACCATTAATGCAATACACATCAACGTGCCCTCTACGATCTACTCCTATAGGTTCTCAAATTACTTGCAGTCGAGCTTTTATATCATAAAAGGAAAGGACTAAAGGCAAAAATTGGCTGAAATAGTGCTGCGACTGTTATTGATAGTTTCATTTATAATTTTAATCAGTTTCTCCCATGTATTCAATACCATATATACTATAAACGGTCTGTATTTAATTCTATGTGGCATATACACTTTTTTTTTCAATCAATTAATTGAAGAACTCGATACAACTTACGATCTAAGTCGGTGTTTATTTTTAGTAAGGTTTGAGTATCGACCCTTGAGTAGCAGGGCTCGCCTTATCATTTCCCCTTGCTTTGTCTCTATCTGTGATCCCAGCCTCTCACCTCTACAAACCCCATCAACTCTCCTCTATGTGTATCGAATACAGGCAACATTCATCACACACACTAATAAAGGGAAATATAACCCATTCAGACCCATTATATCTTGGTTGTTAAAAGTGTGCTATGAGAGAGTTACAAGGAATAGTTAGTATCTTAAAGACCGTGCGGTCCATTTCGGGGAAATATTCGAAGTGGAAGGAGAGAAATTTTTCAGTGCACTACAGTCATTACAGAGTGTGCAACATACTATCTACTGACTATTGTCTTCTTGAACTGCTCAACTGAGGAAATGTGTACAACTTCTGAGGAAAGTTTGTTCCAGGTAGAACAGATCTTAAATGGGAAACAGTTTCCACAAATACTAGTGCTGAACCTTTTCAATTCTAACTGCCAGCCATGGTTGCGTATTGTATTCGTATTTAGGCTAAACATTTTGCTATGATCTACATTGTCAAACCCATTATGTACTATAAAAACTTAAATTAACTGACCTCGTAGTCTACGTGTTGAGAGAGAGAGAGAGAGAGAGAGACAGAGAGAGAGAAGATCATCACTACAGCTGAGATTCTTGTAACCCACGTTGTGAAAAGAGACTCATTTTGAGAATGCAACTATGCAGTATATTGTATTAATAAATTCCTAATAAATTATAAATATTAGCCATTGTAAGCATGTGCAATGATGGTTTAACAATAATTTGCAATACATGAGAACAATCGTCGCTAATCACTAACTGCCAGCTAGAGAAGGAAGGTGGGGGAGTTGGGGATAGTTTGGGGGTGGAAGGTGGGGGTAGACTTGGACCCGACTCCCCCCTTCCACCTGTCCAGGGTGGAGTAGGGGAAGGAAGGACCCACCCCTGAGCAACTTTTAGTATGCGTGAGTGTACCTGGGAGGTGATGTACAAGCAGGTCTTCTTCGAAGTGGGCAGCCTGCTTTTCTTTTCTATGTTTTATACCGATTTTGGTATGTACAGTACAAAATAAATTTAAGAATGCTATTTTTGGTGTTTTTCTCTACCTATTGTTGATTTGTTAGTGGTTTTGATATTGGCACGAATGTCCCCCTCCAGTCTTGAGATATCAGGCATATCGTCAATGATGAAGGGGCCACTAATAAATTATAGGTTGGAGTCTCGGAGGGAAGAATGAAAACCTAATATTTAGTAGTGGCCACAGAATCATTGTTGATGCGGGCCCTCCCTTCCATCCCCTTCCCATTCGTTGATGTTTTTAAGTTAGTCTTGATGTATCATTGAAGGGCGAGATGACGCTAGCGGATCAGCGGATCAGGGGAATACTCCGCACGGCAAAACATCCGCAAGTTGGGAAACTTGATTATAGCAGTTCTTATTTTAATTATCTTTTATTATTTTTTACAAAGTTTTTTCGTAGTGAGTACCCAATCATAAGGACGATTCCGTATTAGAATTAGCGTACCCATACGATGTGTAGCCTCTCTCTCTCCCTGTGGCGGGTGTTTCACACAGCTAACGCAAGGGTTTGAGGGAGCCATTATATTATAAGGCATATCGTCAATGATTCCGGGGCCACTACTAAATATTAGGTTTTCATTCTTCCCTCCAGGACTCAAACCTATATTGTCGACCAGAGTGGACAGAAGGGTGCTGAGCTGGTATTGTCATGTTGAATAAATGGAAGATGAAATGCTTACAAAGAGAATATGTGAGGCAGATACAAGGGGAGATAGAAGGGCAGGAAGACCCCATTGAGATGGAGAGACTGTGTAAGACAAGCTTTAGATGATAGAGGAATGGCTATAGATCAGGCAAGGGAAGTGGTAATAAACAGGAATGAATGGAGAATGCTTGTGAATAGATGAGTGAACACGTGGTCATTTGGGAGAAGGGGTCGGGAGCAAGTTGGAGTAGATAATAGTCCATCAGGCGCCTGGCCCGGGAAGAAGGTTTATGTGAAGGGTACGCCTGGAAGTGTGGTGGGCGGGCTTGTGGTTTCACTCTGCTGCATGTTTGCCTGCCGAGATCGGAACCTATCCGGGTGGTCGGGGGCCGGGGAAGTGCTGGAGGGACCTTGGTGACCCTGGTCTCTGGGACTTTTCCTGGATGACCGACATGTATGTGAATTTGTATTTTGTTTTTGTGTGTTCATTGTTTTCAGTTGTGTATACCCTATTCTGGCTCTGTCTTGAGTCGCCCCCCCCCCCCCCCACCCACACACACAAAAAGCGGGTATTGGGGCTTAATATATATATAGATAGATAGATAGATGTGGTTTGTATGTATCTGTGTACACAAAAAGTGCCGTACAGTACCTGACCAGGTCACTGAGAGATACATTTTGTTTCAGAAAAAATATAGGCAAATAATGGTTTGGCAACAGAGTTCTAGATAGGTGGAATAGGCTACCAAGTGCTATAGCGGGATAGAAAGTTTTCAGATAAAATTAGATAGGCATATGGAAGAGATGGATTGGGTGGCAAAGGGATCTGCCTTGTGTGGGTTAATCGGGTCTCTGCAGACTCCCATTTTCTTATGTTCATATATATATATATATATATATATATATATATATATATATACAGTATATACAAATACACATGAGCTAATAAGAACATAAGAACATAAGAAAATGGGAGCCTGCAGAAAGCCGATCGGCCCACACAAGGCAGATCCCTGTCTAATTATAGACCCAACTCACTAATACCTTGAGGACTGACCTTACCAAAACGGTCAGAGATCAACACAAGATTACGGGGGTCTGCAGAGCGCCGATTGGCTCACACCCGGCAGATTCCCCCTCATTCCCAATTCATCTCTTCCATATGCCTATCTAATTTTATCTTAAAGCTCCCTATCATTCTCGATCCTACCATATCACTCGGTAGCCTATTCCACTTGTCTACAACTGTTACCAAACCAATATGTGCCTATTTCTTTTCTGAAACGAAATTTATCTAATTTGAAACCATATATAGTATATATATATACTGTATATATACAGTATATATATATATATATATATATATATATATATATATAGTATATATATATACTGTATATATACAGTATATATATATATATATATATATATATATATATCTCTGACTTCATTATCCTGACTTTATTATACCCTTCCTAAACTAAATATCATCGTCTAATGATAGCCATAAAATGCTACTAGAACGCGTCATGCTCCTCAAACGGTTAAGGGGGCCCACCTAGCTTTTTTTCTCTTGCTCTCCTTCTCTCTTTGACTTGTACCCATTCGGCCCCATTCAGCCTACTGTTTTAAGACGTTTACCCCGATCTAGGTATCAATATTTTCCTGGCAAGCGGTAGCGAGCCAGCGTATATATATTTTTGTTTTGACAGTAAGCTAAATTTGTACATTTTTTGATAGAAATTTGTTTTCGGCGAAGCCGGATTTCTCCGTACAATGCTGGTTCGCTATCGCTCGCCAGGAATATATCGACACCTGGATGGGGATAAACGTCTTAAAACAGTTGGCTGAATGGGTCCGAATGTATACTAGCCAAGGAAAGAGAGAAAAGGAAAGAAAGATAAAACAATCCGGTAATCCCCCTTAACATAAGACTAAACAGTACACTATCCCTTCTAGCGTGTTCATGGCTCCGACACATGTAGCTGATAAATGTGCTTTTCTGTCATCGGCTTTGGTTCACGTTTTCGTCGATTTTGTTCATGTATAATTTATTGTTCTAGTTTCCTACCTAGACCACCATCAAACTTAAAAAAAACATCCATTAGATCCATCTTCTAGAATAATTTGTACATTTTTCGGCAGAAAAATTTCCCGGCCGAAGGCCGGTTCCTCCAAAATTACAGGCTCACTATCGTTCGCCATGAAAAAAATCGACACCTAAATAGAACGAAAAGTCTTAATATTGACAAGGAAATGGGACGGAAGGTCTTAAAATCGACAAAATAATGGAGCAAACATCTTAAAATCTGAACACTTGTTGGGCTAAACATAATGAAAAAGGGGATCTAGAAAAACGGCCTATCTCCCCTTAACCCCCTGAAGACTATGATGCGTTTTGGCCGTTTATTCTGGCTATCATTAGTAGATTTTATTTAAATTAGTCTGGGTATATGGAAGTCAGAGGGTTAATTGACCACTTGCGAGTTTCGTTCTATAAAGAAGTTGGAGCTGTAGCCATATACTGCATATAAAGAAGTTGGAGCTGTAGCCATATACTGCATATTATAAAGAAGTTGGAGCTGTAGCCATATACTGCATATTATAAAGAAGTTGGAGCTGTAGCCATATACTGCATATAAAGAAGTTGGAGCTGTAGCCATATACTGCATATAAAGAAGTTGGAGCTGTAGCCATATACTGCATATTATAAAGAAGTTGGAGCTGTAGCCATATACTGCATATTATAAAGAAGTTGGAGCTGTAGCCATATACTGCATATAAAGAAGTTGGAGCTGTAGCCATATACTGCATATAAAGAAGTTGGAGCTGTAGCCATATACTGCATATTATAAAGAAGTTGGAGCTGTAGCCACATACTGCATATTTAGCAGAATTACCAGAAAAATATAGTTGTAATACATTGATAAAATTATAAAACCCAATTGAACATACTTTTTATCCCCCATAAACTTACATTATCATTGCATTTCCATTTAATATAGATGTTAACGGTTCTAATTTCCTTATGGCCTGAAACTTGCCAGTGGTCAATTGAGATTGTTTATATTTATATTTCCCACAGATTCTTCCTAAGCTGTATACAAGCGCGGGTGAATCCCCAGAGGAGGAGATACGGGCCGCCCCTACAGTATATAAGTAACAACACTATTATTATTATTATTATTATTATTATTATTATTATTATTATTATTATTATTATTATTATTATTATTATTATTATTACTGACAACTATAATAAACTGTCCACACGCGTCATGATCGTCAATGGGTTAAATCAAGGCCACCTAGAGTACCAGGCCGCACGGATGGGACCTTTAAATTATGTGACGTCGACAAAAGGAGTGCTGAAACGGTCACTACCCTCGCAGGTCAGTATACATTTTAGTGAGGTAGGGGGAGGTTGTCGCTGTGTTTCCAAACTATTTCCCCCTCATATATACTTTATAAGTACATTATTCCCTGTGATAGCTTCTCCATGATCATCAACAATGCCTTACACGTGTTCAGTGCCAAATTGCAAGGGGAATTACAGATCGGGACCGAAAGTGCACGTGTTTAGGTTCCCAAGGAATGCTGACCTTTCCAGCAAATGGCTTACAGCCATTCGACGAGTAGATTACACTCCAAATGAAAACAGCAGGGTGAGTAAAAATTAGTCTACAATGTTATTCACGTGTCTAAGTATTGAGTACGGTAGGCTTAAACAATACATGACTAAATTTACTCATTCCTTCAGCAAGTTGAAATAGAAATAATAATAATGTTAATATATAATAAATAATAAAAATATTGATAATACTATTAATAATAAATATAATAATAATAATAATAATAATAGTAATAATAATATAGTAATAATAATAATATAATAATATATATAATAATAGTAATAATCTAAATAATAGTAATAATAAGATAATAGTAATTGAGTAGCTCAACAGTGGGAGTATATATATTTTCGGGAGTTTATTATGTGGTATATCGATGACTTCATTAATGATATAATAGATGTTACCTTTAATATAATTATTTTTAATTCAACTATTATTATAATTACTAATATTAGTATTATTTTATTATCGACGAAGCAAGTTATCCATAACCACGGAGTAGAAGTTATTTTATTTTGTTGTGTATGTTTGACGACGACGCTGGCGGATGCATTGAATTGGATCCTCCTCCTGGATCAATGCTGCATAATGAAATAATTTTGTATTCCCAATTATGGAAAAATATATATACAAAATTTAAGCCTACCCAGTACTGTAATTTAAGTGTGGTATATTGAATTGTATATAATATTCATAAGTCAAATTACACACTGCTCAAAATCAGTGTATTTACTCTTTCGTGAATGATTGAACTACCAAGCAATAATATCGCTCGCAATACAATTGTGCAACGATTTATTTTAGCTTAGCTATATCGGAGCTTTCATCTCTTACAGGTGTGTGAGCTCCATTTTAGACCTGATGAAATAAGGCGAGAGACTTTGTACTTTGACGAGAAGAGCGGAACTAAATTAGTGGCCAAGTTGACGTATCCTCAGCTCTGTGATGGTGTAATTCCATCACAATTGCCAAACTGCCCCTCTTACCTTTCTGGCCCATCACATGCTAGAGAAGCCCCGGACAAGAAGAGGAAACGAATGGAAGAGTCTGCCATTCAAGCTGCGGTAGCAAAGAGTATTGCAGATAACAATAAGTACAAACGAGACATAACATTTAATTCTTTAGATGAACTTAAAGACAAAATACAGTTCATTGATAAGAAATACTGGACAGTTATTGAAAACGAGGAAGATTTTCATATGTGTCGAATTGTTCATTCCCCACAACCTAAAGTTATTTTGTCCTTAGTCATCAAATCAGACTGTAATGTTCAGGCTAGTGTACAGGCGGTGCAAATAAACCAGCTAGGGGATTATAAGATTCCTTCAAAGGTCACTGACATTAATACACTTGAAGTGTTGCTTGATGCTTTGCGTAAGTGCGATATCAATAATCCTGCCTCAAACCCAATTAATGCAATTGTAATAATTCAACTTGTGATCTCCTTTTTGTCAACTATTGTACAGGATAATGGCTTCAAGTATCAGAATACACTCAAATTCGTTTGTGAACAGCTTCATTTAATGACTCTCACTAAATTTGATTACTCCTCAGAATTTTTGATATTCTCCTCTCTCTTGCATAATTGCTCACCTCAAGGTTACAGACTTCTGAGAGATAAGAAATGCCTAATTCTACCTAGCTATTCAACTATAAGACGAATATTGTTGTCCAAAACGTTTAACCCAGCTATCGAACACCGTACCAGCCATTTTCTTATGTATATTAAGAACACATTTAAGTCCCTGACAACCCGTGATAAAACGGTTACAATGATGGTTGATGAAATTCACCTGAAGCCTTACTTGGATTATAAAGCAGGAAATATTGTTGGTTCAGCATTTGACAGTGATGCAATTGCAACAAGCGCATATGTGTTTATGCTAAACAGTATTCGGTCAAAATACAGAGATGTTGTTCACATAATTCCAGCAAAGATAATGAAGGCAGAGACATTATATAACATTATGAAGAAGATTATTTTAGGGCTTGAGAAGATAGGATTTAGTGTCATTAGCATTGTAACAGACAATAATGCAATCAATGGCAAAGCTGTATCATATTTTGCCAATCCACCAAAACTGTCCATTGTTTACCCACATCCAGCGCAAAGTACCAGACCTCTCTTTTTCCTATACGATGCTGTACATATATTTTAAAATGCATCAGGAATAATTGGCTAGGACAGAAAGATGAAGACAAAACTATGAAATTCCCACAGTTCCCAAGTAAAAATGTCCGTAATGAATCTAATAAGATTCAGTACTCTCAAAAAAATGTATTTCTTAGAGGAAAATTTGCTCCTAAAGCAGGCCTATAGGCTAAGCCTGAAAGCATTATCCCCCTCCAACCTAGAGAGACAAAATGTCAAATTAGTTCTCCAAATTTTGGTCAATATACAGGAGGCGCTACAATATTGGTAAAAAATTAAGCTCAATAGCATGTGATTAAGCGATTTTTCTCCAAATTGTTGATGTAGGTGTCATTCCCGGGAAACTAACATAATACATATTATATGGATATTTACGTTTTAAGGGTTTGTTTATACTTCTTCTTTTTTTCGTCATCTGGGAGACTTCTTTTTCGTGACTGTCAGTCAACAACTGAGACATCTGGTGGCGAATGCAATGAACTATACTGGTGGCGTCATAGCCAAAGTAATCACCCTACCTAATTCATGCCAAGAGTACTCGAGTTCACTGACACGTGATGTCTATCGACCAATCAGGTGATGCCATGATTTGGAAAACAGGTGGCCCAGGATATAAGCTGTCAGTTTGACTCTGGCCAGCTTGTGTAGAGGGTGTGAGCCGATCAAAGCTTTTTCCACCGTCTTTAAAAACACTGAGGCTGCTTAAGACCTTTTCGCCTTCCAATAAGTGTAAACTGTCCAAAGTGCAATAACCAGTGTTCCAAATACAGCTGGCGAGGACAGCTGGTTTTGAAATGCACATACACTTGTTTTACATGGAAAAATTCGAAACAAAAATCCACCAGCTGTTGACCAAGATGAGTGGTGATCGAGCCTCCAGCGCCAGCCAGGCAGCCCAGTACCTCCTCTGTTCACTAAGGTTAGTTGGTTGGGGACAACATAAAGGAGCCGGACCACAGCTAGCTAGGAATCTTAATGGTCATCGCAAAGTAACAAAGTAAAAGATTTTTTCGCATAGGATTAAAACTGGCATGCAAGGGCTAGTTGGTTACCATACTGATGTTTTGGACCGACAGTTAGCCCATCGATCTTTTTAGGCCTAATAGGTCCGGTAGAGCATAGGCTATACATCATTGCTATATATGTCATTAAGAGCTGAAATGTATTATAAGGGAGACAAAAATAAAATAAATACAGAGGCCTACTGTAAAACAATAAGTTTTTCAGCCAGTACCCAACCAGCGGAGGTGTGGGGGCGGCAGCCCCCACCAATAATACTAGGTTAGGTTAGGTAAGGTTGTAAGGTTAGGCTAATGTTAACCCCATTCTTACTAGGTTAGGTTAGGTAAGGTTGTTAGGTTAGGCTAATGTTAACCCCATTCATACTAGGTTAGGTTAGGTAAGGTTGTTAGGTTATGCTAATGTTAACCCCATTCTTACTAGGTTAGGTTAGGTAAGGTTGTTAGGTTAGGCTAATGTTAACCCCATTCTTACTAGGTAGGTTAGGTAAGGTTGTTAGGTTAGGCTAATGTTAACCCCATTCTTACTAGGTTAGGTTAGGTAAGGTTGTTAGGTTAGGCTAATGTTAACCCCATTCTTACTAGGTTAGGTTAGGTAAGGTTGTTAGGTTAGGCTAATGTTAACCCCATTCTTACTAGGTTAGGTTAGGTAAGGTTGTTAGGTTAGGCTAATGTTAACCCCATTCTTACTAGGTTAGGTTAGGTAAGGTGTTAGGTTAGGCTAATGTTAACCCATTCTTACTAGGTTAGGTTAGGTAAGGTTGTTAGGTTAGGCTAATGTTAACCCCATTCTTACTAGGTTAGGTTAGGTAAGGTTGTTAGGTTAGGCTAATGTTAACCCCATTTTGACTAGGTTAGGTTAGGTAAGGTTGTTAGGTTAGGCTAATGTTAACCCCATTCTTACTAGGTTAGGTTAGGTAAGGTTGTTAGGTTAGGCTAATGTTAACCCCATTCTTACTAGGTTAGGTTAGGTAAGGTTGTTAGGTTAGGCTAATGTTAACCCCATTCTTACTAGGTTAGGTTAGGTAAGGTTGTTAGGTTAGGCTAATGTTAACCCCATTCTTACTAGGTTAGGTTAGGTAAGGTTGTTAGGTTAGGCTAATGTTAACCCCATTCTTACTAGGTTAGGTTAGGTAAGGTTGTTAGGTTAGGCTAATGTTAACCCCATTCTTACTAGGTTAGGTTAGGTAAGGTTGTTAGGTTAGGCTAATGTTAACCCCATTCTTACTAGGTTAGGTTAGGTAAGGTTGTTAGGTTAGGCTAATGTTAACCCCATTCTTACTAGGTTAGGTAAGGTTGTTAGGTTAGGCTAATGTTAACCCCATTCTTACTAGGTTAGGTTAGGTAAGGGTTGTTAGGTTAGGCTAATGTTAACCCCATTCTTACTAGGTTAGGTTAGGTAAGGTTGTTAGGTTAGGCTAATGTTAACCCCATTCTTACTAGGTTAGGTTAGGTAAGGTTGTTAGGTTAGGCTAATGTTAACCCCATTCTTACTAGGTTAGGTTAGGTAAGGTTGTTAGGTTAGGCTAATGTTAACCCCATTCTTACTAGGTTAGGTTAGGTAAGGTTGTTAGGTTAGGCTAATGTTAACCCCATTCTTACTAGGTTAGGTTAGGTAAGGTTGTTAGGTTAGGCTAATGTTAACCCCATTCTTACTAGGTTAGGTTAGGTAAGGTTGTTAGGTTAGGCTAATGTTAACCCCATTCTTACTAGGTTAGGTTAGGTAAGGTTGTTAGGTTAGGCTAATGTTAACCCCATTCTTACTAGGTTAGGTTAGGTAAGGTTGTTAGGTTAGGCTAATGTTAACCCCATTCTTACTAGGTTAGGTTAGGTAAGGTTGTTAGGTTAGGCTAATGTTAACCCCATTCTTACTAGGTTAGGTTAGGTAAGGTTGTTAGGTTAGGCTAATGTAACCCCATTCTTACTAGGTTAGGTTAGGTAAGGTTGTTAGGTTAGGCTAATGTTAACCCCATTCTTACTAGGTTAGGTTAGGTAAGGTTGTTAGGTTAGGCTAATGTTAACCCCATTCTTACTAGGTTAGGTTAGGTAAGGTTGTTAGGTTAGGCTAATGTTAACCCCATTCTTACTAGGTTAGGTTAGGTAAGGTTGTTAGGTTAGGCTAATGTTAACCCCATTCTTACTAGGTTAGGTTAGGTAAGGTTGTTAGGTTAGGCTAATGTTAACCCCATTCTTACTAGGTTAGGTTAGGTAAGGTTGTTAGGTTAGGCTAATGTTAACCCCATTCTTACTAGGTTAGGTAAGGTTGTTAGGTTAGGCTAATGTTAACCCCATTCTTACTAGGTTAGGTTAGGTAAGGTTGTTAGGTTAGGCTAATGTTAACCACATTCTTACTAGGTTAGGTTAGGTAAGGTTGTTAGGTTAGGCTAATGTTAACCCCATTCTTACTAGGTTAGGTTAGGTAAGGTTGTTAGGTTAGGCTAATGTTAACCCCATTCTTACTAGGTTAGGTTAGGTTAGGCTAATGTTAACCCCATTCTTACTAGGTTAGGTTAGGTAAGGTTGTTAGGTTAGGCTAATGTTAACCCCATTCTTACTAGGTTAGGTTAGGTAAGGTTGTTAGGTTAGGCTAATGTTAACCCCATTCTTACTAGGTTAGGTAAGGTTGTTAGGTTAGGCTAATGTTAACCCCATTTTTACTTCGTTAGGTTAGGCTAATGTTAACCTTATGAAAACCCAAACAAATATTTTATTAGGGTTACTGTGTAATTTTAACATGAACATTAGTAAAATCCGAGCCAAGTTTCGTCAAAACTTGGCTCGTGTTTTCTAAATGTCGGGTTATATGGGTATGGAAATTTACAAAACCCGAGCCAACATGTTAATAAGGTTACTGTGTTATTTTCATTTTTAAATTAGTTAAATCCGAGCCAAGTTTCGTCAAAACTTGGCTCGGGTTTTCAAAAAGTCGGGTTTTATGGGTCTGGAAATTGACAAAACCCGAGCCAATAATTTACCAAGGTTACTGTATTTTTTTCATTTTTACATTTGTTAAATCCGAGCCAAGTTTCGTCAAAACTTGGCTCGGGTTTTCAAAAAATCGGGTTTTATGGGTCTGGAAATTGAACAAACCCGAGCCAAATTTGGGTTACAAATGTGTATTATCGTGTTCTATACGCTTTTTACCCCTCAATTTCCCTGATCTTCATAGCCCTCCCCACTATCGGGGGGCGTGTCTTTAGATTGATGGATAATGGGTAAATGCTTAATTCCCATTCAATGTCATCACTAGATACGACTAAAACACCAAAAACAAAATCAAAATACCAAAAAAAATACCTGAAAAACATATTGTTGCGTCTCCTGTATATTAACCCAAATTTTTAATGAGTATATAATTCAAGCCTTGCTCAATATTGGAAAACATAATGGCCTAACGTTATTTTCAGATGTTGCTAGGTACATCGAAGTGTTTCTTAATTGGTGGAATATAATGAATGTGAAATCCCCATTTAAAGGTCTTAGGCACAATAACAAGTTATCTTGTCCATTAACAAATAGTACAGATGATGACCGATATCAGTTCTTGGATTGTTTCCTTAAGTGGTTAGATGCGTGGGATAGTCTTCCAGGATGTGGGGGGAAACTGACTAGGGAAACAATTAGAGCTCTGAAACATACGACCCATGCAATATTAGAAATAACAAATTATTGCATAACAGAACTGAATATGACCTACATACTAACAGGAAAATTTCAAACAGACAATTTGGAAGCAAGATTTGGTCAGTATCGACAGTTAGCAGGAGGAAATTACAATATTTATGTACGCCAAATATATGAGTGTGAGAAAAAGATACGGATGATGTCAGTGTTAAAACTTAGTTTACCCATACTCGACAAGAAGGTCATTTTAAAGGATTTTGAAGAAATTGACTATGAGCAAGTAAAAACAGATGAGGAAATTGATTTTGGTTTATGTCATACGAATGTTGAAGTTTGTAAGGAGGATATTGACAGGTGTAAAGACATCATCCCCGTTATAGTTTATTTAGCTGGCTATTGTTGTTACTCCGTGATAAAGGAAATGAAATGTAATGCTTGTAAAGAAATGATTACGTGTTCAGATAGTGCTGAAGAAATCCCAGAAAATCTAAGTTACATTGCTGGAATTAGCAGAGGTTCTCTTATATACCCAGATAGTGTGACTGCGAACATGGTCATGTATAACTATATTGTAATTAACAAACTTGCTAAGCTTCCTGCCTTTCGCAATGCTACTAGCCAAAGAAATATAGCAACACACCTCACAGTTGCGGCTTTAGCAGATGCTGATCTCCTGTTCCGTAGTGATATCTGTGAAAATGGTCATAGCACCGAAAAAATAGAAAGTATGGTGGTATATGCTTCAACAAATGCAATTTTAAATAATTACTGTGCTAAAGAAAATAACATCCCAACAGCTAACAGAGCTAATAAGAATGTAGGCGTGAAGAGAAAGCTTCAAACCCTAGAAAAATAGATAATGTGTACTGTATTGCATAGTATATAATATGATATCGTGTGTGTGTATGTGTGTGTTACAGTAAATATATTGTTCATCTTCATACATATAGTATATAATTAAGTTACTTATATATTTGTTCAGGAATAATATTGGATGTGACGTAAGTTGGCTCTTCAGTAAGGTTGTTTATGTCTTTGTATATAATATAGTAATGTATATATCATTGTGTTTTATTTTACTCCAATATAACAAAGTAATGAGATATACTTATAATAAGTTTTAATCTTGTACAACTACTTGTTCAAGGTATAAGTCATATGCAAGAAATAACCAAAACATGTTGTTATGATATCGGTATCATAATATAGAGTATAATAAAGTAAGATATAGGTAGATAGTGGTTTCGTGTACACCTTAAACGTAAAATATATAATTTGTTTGTACGTTAATCTAAAATTTAACAGAGAAAAGAATAAAAGAGAGTATTTATAAAATGGGGACAGAGCGCGGGCAGTGGATGTAGCACCCCATTGCCTACCTCACAGAATGGTCGACACGGCCTGGTACTCTAGGTGGCCTTGGTTAAATACGATAAGGAGCTCCAAGGCTACTGTCGGACAAGTGCACTTAAAGGGGATGCCTGTTTTTGGTTTCTTTTTAGGCCCCATTCAGCCTACTGTTTTAAGACATTTATCCCCATCCAGGTAGTGAAGGAAAAAATCGAAACCTGGATGGGGCTAAATGTCTTAAAACATTAGGCTGATTGGGGCTGAATGGATACAACTCAGAGAGAAACAAAAAACAGGCAGTCCTCTCAATTCACGTCCCCATAATTACATGTGTATTATTCTTCCTTTTTTTTTTTTTTTTTTTTTTTTTTTTTTTAGTTTGCTCCCTAGACCTCCATCAAACATAAAAAACACCCCTTTGAGATCCATTTGTACATTTTTCAGTAGATAAATGCCCCAACCAAAAAAACAGTTCCTCCTAAATTACAGGCTCGGTATAGCTCGCCAAGCAAAAATTGGCACATAAATACTTAAAATTGGCAATGAAAAGGGCCGTTGACAGATGCAGTATATATATATATATATATATATACTGTTATGTCAACGTATATATATATATATATATATATATATATATATTCAAGGCTACCACTATATTTGTATCAATAATTGTACACATACAAAAATATGCAACAATGCAAAGGGTATGACAAAGTTGTAAACGGGTAAATTGATAGTTATTTACCTATTTTTCCGTATATTAGATGAAAACCAATACACTTATAAAAGGGCTTGTTATTATGAACACATTAAGGGAAGGTATTTATGTATATAACATTTGTTCTATTTCTTTTTTCCCGAAACCTCCATCAAGCTTTTAAAGATACACCCTATACCCCCCTGCGAGATAAATGTGTGCATTTGTTTTGTTTAATGCTCTGGCCAACGACCGGTTCCTTCGAAAATACCGGCTCGCTGGGTATTCGCAGGAACAAATCAAAACCTAAATAGCACGAACGATATTAATATTTAAAAACAAATATGGCAAAAGGTCTAAAAATCGTCAAACTAATGAGGCGTACGTCTTAAAATCTCATAGCTATTGGAACTAAACAAATAGGCAATCCCCCGCCCCCTCCTCCCTCCTTCATTAAGGGGAGATTTCCACTTGAGGGATTTTTTCTTTACCCCTTTCTCCCTCATGTTTAGCCCCATTGCTTTTGAGATTTTAAGACGTTCGCCCCATTAGTTTGGCGATTTTAAGAACTTTCGCCCCATTTATGTCACTTTTAAGACCGTTCGTGCCATTTAGGTGTCAATTTTTTCCTGGCGGGCGATAGCGAGCCTGTAATTTTAGAGGAACCGGCCTTCGGCCGGGAACTTTTTCTACCAATAAATGTACAAGTTTATCTTCAAAGGGGGTCAATGGGGTGAGATTTTTAGAATGCTGGAGGAGTAGGAAACAAACTAAATACCTCCCCTTAACGATTTGTTTATGGGTTTTCATGAAGGGGTAAATCTAGTACAGCATTCGGGGATGGAAAGGGTGCACAAGATCATTGAGTATATTAACAGTGATTTACCTTTGTAATTGGCATTAGATGGGTTTGCTACTAATATACCACTACCAAATGAATCCACTACGCTAGGATTGAAGAGGCCATATAGCACTACTAGGGTAATTTAGGATGGGCGCTACCCCACCTGCGAGGTAACATGGCGGTACTGGGATTCGCTCTTGGGACCCCTTATCACTAGTATACCTAGAGTGTGCTTACCACCACGCTACATCCGCCCCCAGGGTTACATGGCGGTACTGGGATTCGCTCTTGGGACCCCTTATCACTAGTATACCTAGAGTGTGCTTACCACCACGCTACATCCGCCCCAGGGTTACATGGCGGTACTGGGATTCGCTCTTGGGACCCCTTATCACTAGTATACCTAGAGTGTGCTTACCACCACGCTACATCCGCCCCCAGGGTTACATGGCGGTACTGGGATTCGCTCTTGGGACCCCTTATCACTAGTATACCTAGAGTGTGCTTACCACCACGCTACATCCGCCCCCAGGGTTACATGGCGGTACTGGGATTCGCTCTTGGGACCCCTTATCACTAGTATACCTAGAGTGTGCTTACCACCACGCTACATCCGCCCCCAGGGTTACATGGCGGTACTGGGATTCGCTCTTGGGACCCCTTATCACTAGTATACCTAGAGTGTGCTTACCACCACGCTACATCCGCCCCCAGGGTTACATGGCGGTACTGGGATTCGCTCTTGGGACCCCTTATCACTAGTATACCTAGAGTGTGCTTACCACCACGCTACATCCGCCCCCAGGGTTACATGGCGGTACTGGGATTCGCTCTTGGGACCCCTTATCACTAGTATACCTAGAGTGTGCTTACCACCACGCTACATCCGCCCCCAGGGTTACATGGCGGTACTGGGATTCGCTCTTGGGACCCCTTATCACTAGTATACCTAGAGTGTGCTTACCACCACGCTACATCCGCCCCCAGGGTTACATGGCGGTACTGGGATTCGCTCTTGGGACCCCTTATCACTAGTATACCTAGAGTGTGCTTACCACCACGCTACATCCGCCCCCAGGGTTACATGGCGGTACTGGGATTCGCTCTTGGGACCCCTTATCACTAGTATACCTAGAGTGTGCTTACCACCACGCTACATCCGCCCCAAGGGTTACATGGCGGTACTGGGATTCGCTCTTGGGACCCCTTATCACTAGTATACCTAGAGTGTGCTTACCACCACACTACATCCGCCCCCAGGGTTACACAAATATATATAAGAGCATTGGGTTGGTCATTTATATCCTTGTATGAGAGGGCTTTATTACCATCAATATAGCTTTAACCTTATTTGGTCCGAGGGAGGTCGTTTGGTCCTCCACTGTTTAGCTCCATTAGTTTGTAGATTTAATGACATTTCACCTCAATAGTTCGGTGATAATAAGACGCTTCACCCAATTCAGGTATCGATGTTTTTTTTCTGGGCGAATTATAGCGACCCTGTATCTTAGAAGAAATCGGCCTTCAGCCGAGACATTTTTCTATCAATAAATGTAAACTAAAACGACAATCGGTAGAGCACATATCTCCGCCAACGCTGGTGGAGGTATGCGCTCTACCGATCACCTTATAAATGTAAATACTTATTTTCTTAGTGCATATCCTATGTGCCCACACAATTTCGGGCCAATCGGTTGATAACTTTGTGAGATAGCCACGCTGGCGGAGGTATGTACTCTACCAATCGCTTTCAAAATTGAATATCTAATTCCTTGGCTCATATCTCATCCGCCCACCATAGTTCACGACAATCGGTTCATAATGTTTTGAGATATCTTGTTTGCAGACAGACAGACAAATGAAGGCAAAAACATGACCTCCAACTTCGTTGGCGGAGATAAATATAGCTTGAAGGAGGTTTGGGTAGACCTTTTTAGCATGATGGTTGACTGAAAAGGCTGTGTGTTTTTTTTTTTTTTTTTTTTTTTTTTTTTTTTTTTTTTGTCAAGCTAACAAACTAAAAAATACATAGTTAGAAAAGGGCAAAACCAAGCAACATCCTCAATAATGAATACACCAAATATAATAACCCTACATAACGTCAGACCAAATATAATAACCCTACATGACGTCAGACCAAATATAATAACCCTACATGACGTCAGACCAAATCTAATAACCCTACATGACGTCAGACCAAATCTAATAACCCTACATGACGTCAGACCAAATCTAATAACCCTACATGACGTCAGACCAAATCTAATAACCCTACATGACGTCAGACCAAATATAATAACCCTACATGACGTCAGACCAAATATAATAACCCTACATGACGTCAGACCAAATATAATAACCCTACATGACGTCAGACCAAATATAATAACCCTACATGACGTCAGACCAAATATAATAACCCTACATGACGTCAGACCAAATATAATAACCCTACATGACGTCAGACCAAATATAATAACCCTACATGATGTCAGACCAAATAGCTTTAAATGGGTAAATTATTATATAATTGCCCTTTCCATATCCATTATTTTACCCCTTTGTTTATCATGACCCGTTAAGATAGCTTACTCTGGTTATTATTGGACGAATATATGTAGTAGAATAGGAAGGGCACGAGGAAGTCGGAGGGTTAATTGAGACCGTCTTTAACATTTTACCCCACAGATCCTTCCTAAGCTGTCTAAAACCGTCTAATGATAGGCAAAAAAAGGTGTCACAATGCGTCATGATCCTCAAAGGGTTAACAGTGCCGTTCATATTGCACTATAATAAGCAATCTGACGCGCTACAAGAATCCAAACATGGCTGGAAATGGAGCTGAACACTCTTGGATAACGCACTTTTTTTTACTATATATTGACTCCGATACTGTGACTCTGATACTGTGACTGATACTATGACTCTGATACTGTGACTCCGATACTGTGACTCCGATACTGTGACTCTGATGCTGTGACTGATACTATGACTCTGATACTATGACTCCGATACTGTGACTCTTACTGTGACTCTGATACTATGACTCTGATACTGTGACTCCGATACTGTGACTCCGATACTGTGACTCTGATGCTGTGACTGATACTATGACTTTGATACTATGACTCCGATACTGTGACTCTGATACTGTGACTCTGATACTATGACTCTGATACTGTGACTCCGATACTGTGACTGATGCTGTGACTGATACTATGACTTTGATACTATGACTCTGATACTGTAACTCCGATACTATGATTCTGATACTATGATTCTGATACTGTGACTCTGATACTGTGACTCCAATACTGTGACTCTGATACTGTGACTCTGATACTGTGCCTCCGATACTATGATTCTGATACTGTGACTCTGATACCGTGACTCCAATACTGTGACTCTGATACTGTGACTCTGATACTGTGCCTCCGATAGTGTGACTCCGATACTGGGACTCTGATACTGTGACTTTGATACTGTGACTCCGATACTGTGACTGATGCTGTGACTGATACTCTGACTCTGATACTATGACTCCGATACAGTGACTCTAATACTGTGACTCCGATACTATGATTCTGATACTATGATTCTGATACTATGATTCTGATACTGTGACTCTGATACTGTGACTCTGATACTGTAACTCCGATACTATGATGCTGATACTATGATTCTGATACTGTGACTCTGATACTGTGACTCTGATACTGTGACTCTGATACTATGACTCCGATACTATGATTCTGATACTATGATTCTGATACTATGATTCTGATACTGTGACTCCAATACTGTGACTCTGATACTGTGACTCTGATACTATGATTCTGATCCTGTGACTCTGATACTGTGACTCTGATACTATAATTCTGATACTATGATTCTGATACTATGATTCTGATACTGTGACTCCAATACTGTGACTCTGATACTGTGACTCTGATATTGTAACTCCGATACTATGATTCTGATACTATGATTCTGATACTGTGACTCCAATACTGTGACTCTGATACTGTAACTCCAATACTGTGCCTCCGATACTGTGACTTCAATACTATGACTCCAATACTGTGCCTCCGATACTGTGACTTCAATACTATGACTCCAATACTGTAGCCCCGATACTGAAAGTCTGCCGCTAAAGGTGAAGCCACATATGTATCCAATACTAGGCTCGCAGTCACATATGTATCCAATACTAGGCTCGCAGTCACTTTATTAGATTTAAAATGAACCAAAGAAACAGACTTCTTGGACCAATTGAGGGCGATTTGTCTCTCCTTTAATATGAGATGGGCTTGTAACCACCAACATACCTTTAAGGGGGTCACCGTTTTTTTGTTTTATCTTTCTCTCCTTTTCTCTCTTTCCCTGGCTTGTATCCATTTGGCCCCATTCTGCCAACTGTTTTAAGACGTCTATGCCCATCCAGGTGTCGATTTCTTTCTGGCGAGCGATAGTAAGCCAGCATTGTATGGAGAAATCCGGCTTCGCCGGAGACATTTTTCTTTCGAAAAATTTACAAATTTAACTTGCTGTCAAAACAAATATATATATATATATGCTGGCTCGCTACCTATTCTCCTATTCCCTAAGAATAGGAGCTTTAAATGTGCAAGGATGTAGTACGAATGAGAAGCGAGAGGACATTGGAAGGTTATTTGAAAGAAGGAAGTATGATGTGCTTGCGCTGAATGAAACAAAGATGAAAGGAGAGGGAGAAGTTGATTTTGGAAACGTGATAGGTAGAAAGTCTGGAGTAGAGGAGGGAGTCCGTGGGCTATTATTGTGAAGGAGGGTTTGTTCGTTGTTTTATGTTGTTTTTGTGTTTTCCCTGTTCTTGCTCTGTCTTGAGTCGGCCACCCCCAAGAAAAAAGGGAAAACAAATAATAAAATATAATAAAATAGAAAATACAAATACAAAAATAGGAAAAATGGGGATTGGGCCTGAGCATATAGATAGATAGATAGATAGGCTCGCTACCGCTCGCCAGGAAAATATTGACACCGGGATGGGGATAAACGTCTTAAAATAGTAGGCTGAATGGGGCCGAATGGATATAAGCCAAAGAGAGAGGGAGAGAAAGAGAAAAAAAGCGAGGTTGGCTCCCTTAATTGGTTCATAATTATGGCCACTTTAAATGCCCTTGTCATACCCATTATGTGTTACAGTGTATAGACAACCGCATCTGGACGCCATTTTGGGGCCTTAACCCTTTAAGGATCATGACGCATTTTGGCATTTTATTCTGGCTATCATTAGACGATTTAATTTAGATTGCGAAGCGTATATTATAAGTTAGAGGGTTAATTGAGACAGTCTTTATAACCTTATAATTCACACAAACCCTTCCTAAGCTGTATAAAATCGTATAATTATAGCCGGATAAACTGTCAAAACGCGTCTGTTCCTCAATTGACCACTTGCGAGTTTTGGTCTAAAAGGAAGTTGGAGCTGTGACCGTCAATAAGGAAGTTGGAGCTGTGACCGTCAATAAGGAAGTTGGAGCTGTGACCGTCAATAAGGAAGTTGGAGCTGTGGCCGTCTATAAGGAAGTTGGAGCTGTGACCGTCAATAAGGAAGTTGGAGCTGTGACCGTCAATAAGGAAGTTGGAGCTGTGACGTCAATAAGTTGGAGCTGTGACCGTCAATAAGGAAGTTGGAGCTGTGACCGTCAATAAGGAAGTTGGAGCTGTGGCTGTCAATAAGGAAGTTGGAGCTGTGGCCGTCAATAAGGAAGTTGGAGCTGTGGCCGTCAATAAGGAAGTTGGAGCTGTGGCCGTCTATAAGGAAGTTGGAGCTGTGACCGTCTATAAGGAAGTTGGAGCTGTGACCGTCTATAAGGAAGTTGGAGCTGTGACCGTCAATAAGGAAGTTGGAGCTGTGGCCGTCTATAAGGAAGTTGGAGCTGTGACCGTCAATAAGGAAGTTGGAGCTGTGACCGTCTATAAGGAAGTTGGAGCTGTGGCCGTCTATAAGGAAGTTGGAGCTGTGACCGTCTATAAGGAAGTTGGAGCTGTGACCGTCTATAAGGAAGTTGGAGCTGTGACCGTCTATAAGGAAGTTGGAGCTGTGGCCGTCTATAAGGAAGTTGGAGCTGTGACCGTCTATAAGGAAGTTGGAGCTGTGGCCGTCTATAAGGAAGTTGGAGCTGTGACCGTCTATAAGGAAGTTGGAGCTGTGGCCGTCTATAAGGAAGTTGGAGCTGTGACCGTCTATAAGGAAGTTGGAGCTGTGGCCGTCTATAAGGAAGTTGGAGCTGTGACCGTCTATAAGGAAGTTGGAGCTGTGACCGTCTATAAGGAAGTTGGAGCTGTGACCGTCAATAAGGAAGTTGGAGCTGTGACCGTCTATAAGGAAGTTGGAGCTGTGACCGTCAATAAGGAAGTTGGAGCTGTGACCGTCTATAAGGAAGTTGGAGCTGTGACCGTCAATAAGGAAGTTGGAGCTGTGACCGTCTATAAGGAAGTTGGAGCTGTGGCCGTCTATAAGGAAGTTGGAGCTGTGGCCGTCTATAAGGAAGTTGGAGCTGTGACCGTCTATAAGGAAGTTGGAGCTGTGGCCGTCTATAAGGAAGTTGGAGCTGTGACCGTCTATAAGGAAGTTGGAGCTGTGGCCGTCTATAAGGAAGTTGGAGCTGTGACCGTCTATAAGGAAGTTGGAGCTGTGACCGTCTATAAGGAAGTTGGAGCTGTGGCCGTCTATAAGGAAGTTGGAGCTGTGACCGTCAATAAGGAAGTTGGAGCTGTGACCGTCTATAAGGAAGTTGGAGCTGTGACCGTCTATAAGGAAGTTGGAGCTGTGACCGTCAATAAGGAAGTTGGAGCTGTGACCGTCAATAAGGAAGTTGGAGCTGTGACCGTCAATAAGGAAGTTGGAGCTGTGACCGTCTATAAGGAAGTTGGAGCTGTGGCCGTCAATAAGGAAGTTGGAGCTGTGACCGTCAATAAGGAAGTTGGAGCTGTGACCGTCTATAAGGAAGTTGGAGCTGTGACCGTCAATAAGGAAGTTGGAGCTGTGACCGTCTATAAGGAAGTTGGAGCTGTGGCCGTCAATAAGGAAGTTGGAGCTGTGGCCGTCTATAAGGAAGTTGGAGCTGTGACCGTCTATAAGGAAGTTGGAGCTGTGGCCGTCTATAAGGAAGTTGGAGCTGTGGCCGTCAATAAGGAAGTTGGAGCTGTGACCGTCTATAAGGAAGTTGGAGCTGTGGCCGTCAATAAGGAAGTTGGAGCTGTGGCCGTCTATAAGGAAGTTGGAGCTGTGACCGTCTATAAGGAAGTTGGAGCTGTGACCGTCTATAAGGAAGTTGGAGCTGTGACCGTCAATAAGGAAGTTGGAGCTGTGACCGTCTATAAGGAAGTTGGAGCTGTGGCCGTCAATAAGGAAGTTGGAGCTGTGGCCGTCTATAAGGAAGTTGGAGCTGTGACCGTCTATAAGGAAGTTGGAGCTGTGACCGTCTATAAGGAAGTTGGAGCTGTGGCCGTCAATAAGGAAGTTGGAGCTGTGACCGTCAATAAGGAAGTTGGAGCTGTGGCCGTCAATAAGGAAGTTGGAGCTGTGGCCGTCAATAAGGAAGTTGGAGCTGTGGCCGTCAATAAGGAAGTTGGAGCTGTGGCCGTCAATATTTAGCAGAACTATCAGCTAAAATACGGTCATAATACATAACATTGATCATACTTGTTATCCATCAGAAACTCTCAGTATTATTGCATTTCTCTTTGTGCACGGCTCCAACTTCCTTATAGCGTGAAACTCGCAAGTGCGATACAAGTGGCTGGCCGGCTACACTTGTAATCTGGGAGTCGCAAGTTGGAATCCCACTGCCGCCACGTTAACCCCTTCTGTACCGGCGACGTCTTTCTCATTATATGTTAGCTATATTTAAACGATCTCCTGCAGTTTAAGAAAGGCCTGTGGCACTAAAAAGGGTTAAGTGAGGTAGTTCGTTGCCTTATTATTGCTAGAGGTCCTTCCTAAGCTGAATAAAATCGTCTAATAGTTAACTTACCCAATACTCGGTTTCATCTCACTTGACGGTAAATATTATTGCAAAGTTCCTTTCAAAATGTCTCAGTTATTTTGAAGATTTTTTAGTGAAATATGGTGCTGATTACATAAATATGGTGCTGATTACATAAATATGGTGCTGATTATATAAATTTGGTGCTGATTACATAAATATGGTGCTGATTATATAAATTTGGTGCTGATTACATAAATATGGTGCTGATTATATAAATTTGGTGCTGATTACATAAATATGGTGCTGATTACATAAATATGGTGCTGATTATATACATTTGGTGCTGATTACATAAATATGGTGCTGATTACATAAATATGGTGCTGATAACATAAATATGGTGCTGATTACATAAATATGGTGCTGATTACATACATATGGTGCTGATTACATAAATATGGTGCTGATTACATAAATATGGTGCTGATTATATACATTTGGTGCTGATTACATAAATATGGTGCTGATTACATAAATATGGTGCTGATTACATAAATATGGTGCTGATTACATACATATGGTGCTGATTACATAAATATGGTGCTGATTACATAAATATGGTGCTGATTACATAAATATGGTGCTGATTATATAAATATGGTGCTGATTACATAAATATGGTGCTGATTACATACATATGGTGCTGATTATATAAATATGGTGCTGATTACATAAATATGGTGCTGATTACATAAATATGGTGCTGATTACATAAATATGGTGCTGATTATATAAATATGGTGCTGATTACATAAATATGGTGCTGATTATATAAATATGGTGCTGATTACATAAATATGGTGCTGATTACATAAATATGGTGCTGATTATATAAATTTGGTCGTAATACTTGCTCCCTCATTTTTAGCCCCATTAGTTTTCAGATGTTAAGATGTTTGCCCCATTAGTTAGTCGATTTTAAGACCTTTCGCCCCATTTCTTCGTCAATATTTAAACCTTTCGTGCTATTTAGGTGTCGATTTTTTCCCCTGGCGAACGATAGTGAGCCTATAATGTTGGAAGAATTGGCCTTCGGCCGGGACATTTTTCTACCGAAAAATGTACAAATTTATCTAGAAGGGGGATCTAATGGATGTTTTTTTTTTAATTGATGAAGGTCTAGGGAGGAAACTAGAAAAATAATTAATTCATACAAAAATCGCCCAAAATGTGAACCATCTTAATATGATGCAGAGACACAATGGTTTCATATGTTCCATCAAGTATCGAGATATTATTAGCTGCTAAGGAATTCAAATTACCGCCAGCTGAAATAGAACGGAGTATAGTAGCGCTATATGCTCGGAAGCCTGGGGCGGTGGATTAACCCTTTGCGGATCATGACGCTTTGTACAAATGTATTCTGGCTTTTCTAGACCACCTTCTCCCTCATCTTTAGACCCATTAGTTTGGCGATTTTATGAGATTTCGCCCCTTTTCTGTCAAATTTAAGACCTTTCCTGTCAATTAGGTCTCGATTTTTTCCTGGCGAGCGATAGCGAGCCTGTAATTTAATAGGAATCGGCCTTCGGCCAGGAAATTTTTCTACCGAAAAATTTACAAATTTATCTTGAAAGGGGATCTAGGGGGCTTCATTTTAAGCTTGATGGAGGTCTAGCGAGGAAACTAGAAAAATAATAAATAAATAAAAAAATTGACAAAAAGTGAAGGATCTCCCCTTAAACGGTGTTATTCAGATTAGGAAGGGTATAATTATGGAACTCGGAGGGTTGAGACAGTTTTTACCTTTTAAACTCACAGATCCTTCCTAAGCTGTATAAAACTGTCTAATGATCGCCAGAATAAACTGTCAGAACGTGTCATGATCCTCAAGGGGTTAAGTGGTATAGTCTATTAATTATAAGTAGGCGAGAAATCTTAACATCTATCCTCCATAACTCACAAACTACTAGAGTAATCGAGTGAATATTTCTAGAATTTAGGAAGAGTCAGCCAGAGAATAGATGTGGGAATTTACGGCCCATTTGTTCTAGCCCTTTTTAAGTTACAGAGTATTGAAGTTAACCCTCTCGCTATCCTATGGACTCAGGGGTTGGCGTTTAGCATTCTGTAATAGAGTTTTCTCAATCTCATAATTACCTCTCCAAAATTAGTTTCCTGACCACAGCTCACTCAAAGACAACTGCAGAGGTTGAAGTAACTAAACTAAGGATTTCTAAACTCCCCTAATGGTCACAAAGGCTTTTAACCCACTGAGCCCCAGCTAGTTTATAATAAATGTACCACCCAGGACCGGAGGTTTTGAAAAAACAAAACAAAACCCAGAAAACACCAGGAAAGGGTTAGGAATGAAGGTAAACCCACAAAAAAACGATCCCCTAGGTCATTATGGTGCGCCCGAAAGTCGGATTTACAAGAGGGGAAATGTGAAGGCAAAAACACCCAAAAACAGGTTTTTGTGCACTAACGTGCACGCGGTTGGACTTTGAGAGTTTTCAACCATCGGCATGGGTGTGTGGGATACTTTTTTTTTGTTTTTTTTTTTTCTATGTGATTGAGGGAGGCAAAAGGCATAACTGCCTATAGCGAGTGCCTCCCCCATAGTTGAAAGAGTGACAGGGCCAAAATCAAGGGACGTTCGAGCCAAAATGCCTGGACACACGGAGTTTGAAGCAATTTAAGTCATAGGAAGAGGGAAAGACTGATTCTGGGAGAGAGTTCCAGAGCTCAGCTGTTGAGTAGAAGAAAGTTTGAGAGTAACGTTTCACTCTTGGGTTGGAGAGTTGCACAGAGTAGGGGTGGGATTGAGTTGCAAGACGGGTACCACGTGCCCTACGTAAAGGAGGTGGTATGCACTGGGATAGCTCTGAGGAACACTGATTATTATAGTAGCGATAGAATAGCGAGAGAGATGCAACATTGCGGCGGAGAGAGAGAGATTGCAGAGAGTTGGTGAGTGGACGGGAGTTAATGATACGAAAGGCCTTCCTTTCAACTTTGTCTAGGAGAGCAGTGTGAGAGGAACCTCCCCACACATGTGAACAATACTCAATACACAGTTCCCATACAAATATGAGCCCTCTAGGTGCCATAGGACCAGAGTAATTAACACTGACGCATACGTATGCATCGCTGGGGTTTAGCGTTACAAACATTGCCGACGCACTGTTTGCGTCGCTGGGTTTCTGTGGGTTAAGTATCCCAGAAAGGGTGCAAGTCGCGTCATGTGCGTGAAAGGGTTAAGATCTCTGGCCTACTTATAATGAACGGACTATAGGGCGGTGGGTTTTCCTTGTTCTGTCTGACCCTCCCCCAAGCATGGAGGCGGGGCAGATAAGTGTGTTCTATCTGACCTCCACCAAGCATGGAGGCGGGGTAGATAAGGTAAGTCTGTGTGGTTGCCAAGCGTGGAGGCGGAGTAGATAAGGTAGGTCTGTGTGGGTGCTTAATTTTAAGGGAGCCCACCTAGCTTTTTTATCTTTCTCTCCCTCTCTCTTTGGCTTGTATCCATTCGACCCCCTTCAGCCTACTGTTTTAAGAGAGTTACCACCATCCAGGTGTTAATATTTTTCTGGCGAGCGGTAGCGAGCCATCATGTATTTATTTTTGATTTGACAGCAAGCTAAATGTGTAAATATTTCGATAGAAAGATGTCTCCGGCGAAGCCGGATTTCTACATACAATGCTGGCTCGCTACCGCTCGCCAGGAAGAAATCGACACCTGGATGGGGATAAACCTCTTAAAGCAGTTGGCTGAATGGGGCCGAATGGATACAAGCCAGGGAAAGAGAGAAAGGGAGAGAAAGATAAAACAAAAAAACAGGGACCCCCCTTAATAAGGAGAGAGAGAGAGAGAGAGAGAGAGAGAGAGAGGGTTGTGGTATAATGGTAGTGGCGGTATTGTTGACATTCATCATCAGGCAGCCTCCCAGTAAGGTCGTCCAGGCAGACCTCCGTTCAGGCCACGGCGCTTCACTACACAAACAGTCAATAGTTGGTGGTTCATATTTAATATTTTTATTTTGCTTGTCATAAAACGTACAAGATAGACACTCTGAAAATAATGGGTGTGGAAGGGGTAATTGAAGTGTCCATAATAATCTACACAGTCAATAGTTGGTTATTGACATGGAATCATCATATTTTGCTAGGCAAAATACTGAAAGGGGTAATTGTGGTGTCTGTAATAGTCTACCCAACAGTTGGTATTTGGAAATTTAATTTGACATTGAATATTTTAGTTTTGCTAGTCATAAAACGTTCAGTAAGATATACTGTACAGGGTGATTCAGGATTGCATGCATTAAATTGGAGGACGAGCTCCTTGGCTATTTAAACAACAATATATCTATGGTAAAATGTCGAATTATACATAGTTTGGCTGTTACAGTACATTTACGATGTTGTATTAATGAGAGTGGAAAGTGAAAGGAAACCCACGTAGATTTGTGTACACATGCAGTATATTCACATATTTGTGTACACATACAGTATATTCACATATTTGTGTACACATACAGTATATTCACATATTTGTGTACACATACAGTATATTCACATATTTGTGTACACATGCAGTATATTCATATATTTGTGTACACATACAGTATATTCACATATTTGTGTACACATACAGTATATTCACATATTTGTGTACACATACAGTATATTCACATATTTCGACAGTGTGTTCCTCTTTGCTACAGGCTAAAGCAAAATTAATGTTCAAAGTGGCCAACATGTGCCTGCAACACACTGTACTCCTGTACTCAAGATGTGTGAAAAATATCCTCTGAAATCTACGTGGGTTTTCCTTCACTTTCCACTCTCATTAATACAACATCGTAAATGTACTGTAACAGCCAAACTATGTATATTTCGACATTTTACCATAGATACATTGTTGTTTAAAATTATCCAAGGAGGTCGTCCTCCAATTTAATGCATGCAATCCTGAATCATCCTGTATATTCTATATAATGATGGGTGTGAAAGGAATAATTGAAGTGTTAAAAATAATCTACCCAATTTAAAGTATACTGGTGGTAATATCGTCATCCACTAGGAGTCCAATGATGAATAAAGGCTGGAAGTAAAGGCTTCCAGTCGTTGCCATGTTGCCATTGCTCTCTGTGCACTCCTAAGCTTATTATTCATTGTTTTTGTTAGTTTCCAAGTTTCGGATCCATGGTTGGTAGCACGCACTGGTTATAACTTTACGCTTCAGGGGGCTCACCAGCTATTTTATCTTTCTCTCCTTTTCTCTCTTTCCCTGGCTTGTATCCATTTAGCCCCATTCAGTCAACTGTTTTAAGACGTTTATCCCTATCTTGGTGTCGATTTCTTCCTGGCGAGCAATAGCGAGCCAGCATTGTATAGAGAAATTCGGCTTCGCTGGAGAAATTTTTCTATCGAAAAATGTACAAATTTAGCTTGCTGTCAAAACAAAAATATATATATGCTGGTTCGCTACCACTCGCCAGGAAAATATTGACACCTGGTTAGGGGTAAACGTCTTAAAACAGTAGGCTGAATTGAGCAGAATGGATACAAGCCAAAGGGAGAGGGAGAGAAAGAGAAACAAAGCGAGATGGGCTCCCTTAAGGGATATTGGTAGTGTATTTTTCATGATGTTCCTCTGTTTGCCAAATGTTTTCTATCCTAAAGTTATTCACATTTATATATCATGTTAATTGTCTTTTGTTAGTTTCAATACTTAGCCAAGATAATTATTATACTCTGCTACATCCTCTAGAATTTCATTATCAATTCAAATTATCCTATGTTACGCCTTATCATTGTAACTAACTTTGTTTTTACTCTTGTTCTTGTTTAGGCCTACTGTGGAACTTTATTCAGACCACTGAGCATGTCTTGGAGGTTTTCCGCTTTTATCTGAAAATAAGACAGTGTCATCTGCAAATCTGAAATGGTTTAGGTATTCCCTGTCTACATTTATTTCCTTTGATTCCCATGAACAATTTGTAAGGATCCCTTCATGTTGAGCTGTGAACAGCTTTGGTGAGATTCTGTCTCCCTGCCTCACTCCTTTCCCAATCTTTATCTTCTCTGTATTTTTGTGTAGCAGGACCACAGCAGTGCCTTTTGCATATACATTTTCTAGAAGTTTTATATATGTTTCATTTATATCTTGTTCATGTAATGAGTTTGCTATAGCTGTAATTTCTACCGAATCGAAGGGCTTTTCATAGTTTACAAAAGCTAAACAAAGAGGCATATTATACTTTGAGGTTTTCTCAATTAATTGGTTCATTGTATGCAAGTGATCCATGGTTGAATACCCTCTTCTGAACCCTGCTTGCTCCCTTACTGATTATGATCGAACATTTTATCTAACCTATTTGTGAGGATCTTAGAAAAAAACTTGTAAATAACTAATTAAATAATGAAACTGTAGATACCGAGATTTTTTTTTTTTTTTTTTTTTTTTTTTTTTGTGAAGTAGAGTTACCATTGCATTGGATCAAGATTCTGGAACATCCAAGCAACAAACGCATTGGGTGAATAGCTGAGGTAATTTGCACTGGACCTCATACCCTGTATCCTTCAGAAGATCGTTTGTTATACCATCATCTCCCATTTTTATTTTATTTTGGGCAGGCCTTACTTCATCTACATATATACTGTATCTGGATCTTCACTTGTGTATGTTTTTGAATCAGTTGGTGGAACTGAAATACTTGAAGAGTATAGTTTCTCATAAAACTCTTTGACTCGTGTCACCATTTGTACTCTACAGTTTATCTATCTATCTATTGCCGGACGCCGTGATCCTCAAAGGGGTGGCCACGAACGAAACGCCCCCATGCACCTCGGTCCTCGGTCAGTCGATGCCCCTCCTCCCATCCAGCACCACCTTCAATCATATACTTCTTCACTCCACCCTTTCACCTCTCTCTCAGTTTATCTCGCCCTCTCTGTCCTTCCACCTCGCTCTCGTACACCCTCTTAGTCATTCTCTTTCTTCCCATACGTTCCATATGGACGAACCATATCAAGGTGTTCCTTTTTACACTTTCAATTCCGGAGACAGAACCCTCCCTGTCAACTATAGACCTGTTTCAATTACCTCAGTTCCCTGCAAAATTTTAGAACATATCCTCCACCGACATATTATGAACCATCTGGATAGGTTAAATATACTTACTGACGCACAGCACGGCTTTCGATCTAAGAGGTCATGCGAAACTCAGCTACTAGTGACCACACACGACATTTCCCGATCCCTTAATGACCCCAAAATTAGACAAGTAGACGCCATAGTACTTGACTTCGCCAAAGCCTTCGACAAAGTCCCGCACCAGAGACTTCTAGCAAAATTAGACTATTATGGCATCCGAGGACCACTTCTTCACTGGCTTAACATTTTCCTAACTAATCGTGAGCAATGTGTTGTTCTCGAGGGCTATCATTCTTCTTCTGTATCTGTAACTTCAGGGGTCCCACAGGGCACCGTCTTGGGCCCCCTACTTTTCCTTTCATATATTAATGACCTTCCACTATCTCTTACTTCTACTACTAGACTTTTTGCAGACGATAGCTTAGTTTATCGACCAATTATCAATAGGGACGATTGCCTCCGACTACACGACGACTAAACTGCGCTTGAACAGTGGGAAGCCAAGTGGCAAATGACTATCAGACCTGACAAGTGCCACCATATTCGCTTCACCCGTTCCAATAAAACCATCCCATTCCTTTACAAACTTCACAATACCCCTTTAGATACTATTCCCTCCCACAAATATTTGGGGGTCCACATCTCAGCGGACATGAGGTGGACCACACACACGAGCAGCATCAGAGACAAGGGTAATAGGGCCCTGGGCATCCTTCGCAGGAATCTCACAAAGTGTAACGCAAACATTAAAATTCAAGCTTTTAAATCATTAGTTCGGCCACACTTAGAATACTGTGACACCGTCTGGGATCCACACACTCACAATAATATCAATAAATTAGAGGCCATACAAAACAAAGCGGCAAGATGAATCAGACGTGATTACAGACATACTACATCAGTCACTTTGCTCAAACAAGACATTAAACTAGACCCCCTTGTATCAAGCAGACAAATAGACAGACAACTAATGTTATACAAAATCACAAACAATCTAGTGGACATAGACAACAATTCATATATACACCCTACAAATATACGATTTACGAGATGCAACCACAACTTAAAATACCACACATATCAGGCAAGCACGGACATATTCAGACATTCATTTTTTCCCCGCAGCATCCAAGAGTGGAACCACCTCCCATCTCACATAGTTAATAGCCCTACTCTTGATTCCTTTAGAAATAGGATCACTAATCATTATCTCCCTAATCCTTGACCCGATCCTATCCCTTGCTCCTAATTCCCCTGCACAACCCCCGCATATCATGATGCCCAAGAGCAGCCCTCTGCGGGTCCCCCTGACAAGACAAGACAAGACACTTTCCAGCACATCTACATCCACACCACACCTCTCTCGTACTTCCTCATTCGTCTGTTTATTCCTCCATGTAACTCCACACGCACTTCTCAAGTAACTCATTTCCACCCTTCTCACTCTTGGTCTGATTCTCTCCACCAACGTCCAAGCTTCGCTTCCGTAAGTCAATGTTGGGATTACCAAACTGTCATGCAAGGACTTTTTTATTTCCATGCTGACCACCCTATTTCTTGTTACTGCCTTCAGCATTCCTACAACCCTCTTAACCTGTTGTACCCTCTCCCGCATTTCTTCATCCATACTCCCATATTTACTCAGTACACTGCCCAGATACTTAAATGAGCTGACATTCTCCATAGCCTGACCGTTCAACCTCACCTCACACTCTGTGGCTGCACCCCAAGACTATAACCTTGCTCTTTTCCACATTTACCTTCAGATTCCGTTTTTCACACAGTGTTCCAAGCATATTTACCAGACTTGCAACTCCCATTCAATATTGCTCATCAGAACTGTATCATCAGCAAGCAACAGTACAGGTAGCTTCCATACTCGTTTCCCTCCCTTATCAGCGGTACACCAACAACCCCTGCTCTTCTTTGTATTTCTTTCATGACTCCATCCATATGTACTTTAAACAACCATGGGGACATCGCACACCCCTGTATCAACATAACATTCAGATCAAAGAACTCGCTTTGCTCATTCTCCACACGTTCTGACGCCTATGCACCCTCATAAATTGTCTTCACTGCTTTCAGCAACTTTCCATCTACTCCGTATATTCTCAGTACTTTTCATATACCTTCTCTATCCACTCTGTCATAGGCCATCTCCAAGTCCATAAAGGAAACATACAACTTTTGTTGCTTTTCCAGATATTTCTCCATAACACATTTCAGGGCAAAAATGTGATCTACACATCCTCTTCCCTTCCTAAACCCGCTCTGCTCGCCAACTATCCATTTATTCGTTCTCGCTCTCTCAGTCACTAGCCTACTGTACACCTTCCCTACTACGCTTAGAAGACATATTCCCCGGTGGTTACCACACACTCCTCTTTCCCCTTTACCCTTTCTAATTAACAATAATGACATAAATACATCTTGGGAATTATTCACAACAACTTACCTAAAAGCACTGCAAGACTGCATACCATCGAAAATATGGCGTACAGGCCATAATGATTAGCTCAAATGGTGGAATAAAAAGATTTCAGACTGTTTGCTTGCTAAAAAGATTGCTCACGATCAATGAAAATACTTACAAAATTACGAAGAACGGGAGAAATTTCTAGAACTACGACACAAAGCCTAAAGATAAATTAAGCAAAGTAAAAAGACCCTGGAGTTTCATGTTGTAAATCGAAGTATAACAAACCCGAAAGAATTCTATAGTTATATCAGAAGGAAGAAAGTACAGTAGTTACTTCAACTGTTAGAGTCTGGTGATGGGCTGGTCTATCAGAGTGAGAACTGAGCGATCTCTGCCATACCCATAGCTTACTCTGACTGTTCCTTTTACTTATAAATTTTCTAGATCTCAAGTGACGGCGTCTCTTCCGTGGATTGACCTCCCAATCTACCAAGATTGGAAGCCAAAGCGTCACATTTTTCCTTTGCCCCTCAACTTTCTCTTCATAATTGCTGAGGGGCACAGGGCCCTGGGTGGGGCTTTGGTTTCTCGGGCGTTTCTGCACCCTCCTCAGCTCCCCGCCATGGAGTGGCTTTGGTCACCCAGGCTTTATTGTGGTCGGCATGGAAGGTTCTGTGGGGGCGCTCGGCTATGGCCTTGGCCTTGCTCGGGGCCTTGGGGCTGTTCGGCCAAGCAACTTGGGGAACAACAACAACAACAACAACTGTTAGAGTTTAAATATACCAATAGTCGATGCAAATGGAGAATACACCAAAGACGAAGTACAAATGAGTAATTCCCTCAATACCTTCTTTGCAAGAGCTTTTACAACAGAAGACCTCAGTGATATCCGTATATCATCGCCGATTCAGATAGATAATTCTGATGTTCTAAGCAATATCACCATTACAGGGAGAGAAGTATTGAAATGTTTAGATAAACTCAAGGTAAATAAATCGCCGGGACCTGATAAAATCTCACCTAGACTTCTAAAGGAAGCTAAGGATGAGTTCTCTAAACCACTGACATTGCTATTCAATAAATCCTTGCAGTCTGGAACTATGCTGATCAGTGGAAGTTCACCAACGTAACACCGATATTAAAAAAAGGCAGCAAATCCTTACCCAGTAACTATCGTCCAATTAGTTTAACCTCGGTTGTATGTAAAATGCTAGAAACACTCATAAGAGACAGACTAAAAATTCACTTAGAGGAAAATAACATACAGTACTTAAAGATACTCAACACGGCTTTAGTAACAAACGTTCCTGCTTAACAAATCTCTTAGACTTGTTCCACGATATCCTCAACCTCTATGATTAGAGTAAAGCTGTAAATATTATATATCTTGATTTTAAAAAGACCTTTGACAAAGTGCCCCACAATCGTTTACTGCTAAAAAAAAAAGCACATGGAATACAAGACGGTGCGTTGAAATGGATAGAAAATTGGCTCAGCGACAGAAAGCAAAGAATAGTCATAAACGGTAAGGCATTTAAATTGACCAATTAAGCACCAGGGTACCCCAGGGATCGGTACTAGGACCAATTCTCTTTCTAATTTACATCAACAACATAGATGAGGGTCTCACCTGCACAATCTCAAAGTTTGGACAATACAATAACTGCAAATAGCGTACTCTCAAAAAGAACAAGTTGACCATATGCAACACAATCTACTGTAGATAAGTTGACCATATGCAACACAATCTACTGTAGATAAGTTGACCATATGCAACACAATCTACTGTAGATAAGTTGTCATGTTGGGCCCAAAATTTGGCAAATGAGTTTCAATGCGGATAAATGTAAAGAACTACATATCGGAAACCGAAATTATAAATCACACTATTCGATGAATGGCACTCAGCTTAAAGAGTGTAGACAGAGAAACTGATTTGGGAGTAACTATATCGAATAACCTAGAACCCAGCCAACAGAAGTTGTTAAGAAGGCAAACAAAATAATTGGCTTTATATGCAGGTCATATGAGCATAAATCCAAAAAAATTATCCTAACTCTTTACAATTCATTAGTCCACCCTCTTCTGGAATACTGTGTTCAATCCTGGTGCCCTTATTACCTAAAAGATATAAACAAGCTAGAACGAGTTCAACGTAAAGTTAACAAAATGATACCTAGCCTAAAGAACAAACCATACGAGGAGCGTCTTAGAGAATTAAATCTATTTCCTTTAACCCAGCGCAGATTAAGAGGCGACTTGATTCAATTGTTCAAAATCATCAAAGCCATCGACAATATTAACTGCATTAAGTACTTTACTATTGACCAATCTAATTACATGAGGGGAAACGGTTGCAAAATTATTGATAAATCTTTTAACTAACACGAATCTAAGAATTTCTTCTTCAATCGAGTTGTCAATTTGTGGAATGGGCTTCCCCAAGACGTTATAGACTGCAACACCGTTGATTCTCATAAACTTTGCATAGACAAATATCTTGCCTCAAACCCGCGACTAACTGCATTTTTAAATTAATAAGTATATTTTATTCCCCCCTTAGATTCAGCAAGGATTATTACTACCATAGTGCGGTGGGAATATGAACATGATTAGATTAATATCCAGTATTCGAGAATGGATAATAACTCGTAGGCCTGTGCATAAAACCTTTAATCGCCTTGGTGGTGTAATGGTTAAGCTGTCTAAATATCTGTGTGTGCTAACCCGGGTTAGAATCCTGCTGGATCACACATATGTTTTCATTAATTTCATTGGAGGTGTTTGGTGTTGTGGTGGAATTAATACAAAAATAGATTATCAGTAGGTTCAGGGATATTTCGTGGCGAGGCCGTTCTATATGATCTGTGCCCCATGAATATTCTTTCCTCTCACTTAAACATTAGGCTACCATAGTGCGGTGGGAATATGAACATGATGAGATTAATATCCAGTATTCGAGAATGGATAATAAGTCGTAGGCGTGTGCATAAAACCTTTAATCGTCTTGGTGGTGTAATGGTTAAGCTGTCTAAAAATCTGTGTGTGATAACCCGGGTTCAAATCCTGGTGGATCACATATAATTATGCTTTCATTAGTTTCATAGGAGGTGTTTGGTGTTATGGTGGAATTAATACAAAAATTTAATACTGTATATATATATATATATATATATATATATATATATATATATATATATGTTACTAAGACGTTACTCTCTTTTTCTCCGATATACGAAAGATGACATAACTGTGTTCTTTTACTAACCCATCTGTCCCCTATTAACATCCTAATCCTGCCACGGATATTAGTTCCAGGGCAATAGTTCCCTTTCCAGTTTTCCCTTACCTACTCTAAACCACTGGTTGGACACTTGACCCTCAGTATCTTGGAAGACAAGCATCCTAGAGGGGTCACTAGACCTGATTTAGCTTGATTTCCTTTTTACTCCTTTGTACCCTTACACAGGGGGACTATTATGCCTGTCTTCCAGTCATCAGGTGTACTCCCATTCTCTCATACTAGTTTACACATTGTCCATACCCATTCGATCACTATCTCACCAACATACCTCAGCATTTCCCCACACACTCCATCTATTCCTGATGCTTCACTCTTTTCATGGCTTCACACACTTCTGACCTCCTGATCCCTGCCTCCTCCTCCACTACTTCTTTTCTTCTCCCTCCCATACCCCATCCAACTATGTTTGCTGGCGCTGCATTCCTTACATTCAGCAATTCGTTGAAGTAATCCCTCCATCTTTCGACTCTCTCTTGCTTCTCGGCTAACACTCGCCCATTCTTATCTATCACACCTTTACTATTTCCCGTATTACCTTCCCTAACTTTCTTGACCTCTTTCCAGAACAGTTTCTTATACTCCCTCTATTTTACACTCAGATTCCTTCCAAATTCCTCATGTGCTCTTCCATTACTTTCCTTCACTACTCTCTTTTTCTCTAAGTACTTCGCTCTTTTCTGCCTCTCCAAATCTTCATTCCCTCTACTACCCAACCACTCTCTATACACTTTCTTCTTGTCTTCAACAGCTATTTTTACCTCTTCAGTCCACCATGCTGCACCCTTCACTCCCCTCCCTCTTCATCTTATTCTACTCACCTCCTCACATGCTGCACATATCTCTTCCTTAAAACACTTTGCTCACATCCTCCATACCCTCCAGGTCAAGCCTACCTAATAGTCTTTCTACTGCTCTCTTGAACTCTTTTTCTAATCTCCTCCTCCTGCAACCTCTCCACTGTCTTCGCCATTCCACCTTCCTCTCGCCTCCCTCCAGCTTTCCTCACACACTTCTTTTGTATCCTAATTTTAGCTACTACTACATATTGGTCCAACAGACCCCCCCCCCCCCCAATACCCCTATACACCCTAGCATCCATCACAGAATTCTTTATTTGTTCATCCACGCATAATTATATACTCAATCAGTGCATTTTGTTCCACCACTGCATCATCCTTCCTCCTCCACACCACTTTCCATGTGTACCTGTGTATCATTCTGTGTCGGAATAAGGTATTGGCTATCCATAGTCCCCTACCCACACATACGTCCACAAGTACACTACCATTCCCATTCACCTCTGATGGTACACCCAACCCTCCCACCAATCCATCAACTTTCATGTCACCCACCTTCCCATTCATATCCACAATCAGAAATATTCTTTTGCTCTTGCCAACCTATCCAGGCATGCCTTAACATTCACCCAGAACTCCTCTTTCTCTCTAAGTTTTATCCTCTGTCGGAGCATACACACACACATCCACCCACGTTGTGTTCCTACTTTCATTCTTACCAACACAATCCTTGCACCCACAGAACCATAGTCTCTTACATTCCTTCCATTTGTTACTAATGAACAAACACGCACCTTCTTTCGCTCCCTCATTCTGACCAACTCCAGCACACACACCCATTCCACACTCACACATGTACCCCTCCCTTTGGTCTCAGTCATTCCACCTACATCCAACCTGGCATTCACTAACACTTCCCGGACCTCTCTCTCTTTTGTGTCATCATCCATGCCTCTTACATGCCAAGTCGAAATCCTTTATACTGTCCATGGTAGGTCAGAGCTCGTCAACATTAGGTCCATCCAGTTCCGAGGCCGTTTGTTTGTTATTCGTTGCTTTAAAAAACTTTCACGGGTGGGAGGGTCGCAAGCCCACAGATCTAACCTCTTTAGTAGCGTTTTACGACGCGCAGGAGGCACGTATGGCATATTTTATTCCATTATGATTTCACCATTACTATTTCTCAGAGAAGTAAATGTTTCTTGCTAAGCCTTGTTTACGTTGTGCTAGTTTTGAGGTATATCCCCTTTCTGATTGTTTCTTCTACTAATACATGTTTCATTTGTTCTCTTCCTTCTTCTATCTTTTGTTGACTAGTTTGTTTAATTCAGCTCTCTATTTCATCTTTTTATTTTATACTTTTCATAGTATATATACTTATAAAATGTATAGTGGTTTGCGAGTATTTGCATTTTTACTGGTGTTTGTGCTTCATATCTTTTCTGCTGTTAATATGACTGCTAATGTTAGGTTTTCGTTTACTTGGTTGATGTAATTTTAATTGCTGTTGAGAACTTGAAAATCTATTTTAAAGCTTTATTTCAAACTCCATCATATTCTTTTTAACTTTCTCTAAACATATTTTCTTCCTGATAACTAGTTTGTATCTCATGGCTTTAAAACTGAACTTTGTAGTGCAGCTTACCATTCCATGATCACTCCATAAGTGTATTTTATTAATAACAGTGACATTGCCCCTATGGGTCTCCTGGATGCAATTTGCGTCTTTTAGAAGGACGCCCAAAGAAGCTCTTGGGCGAGAATTGCGTCCAAGAGATTTAGATCAAAGATAAGAAACTTATTTGGACACAAACTGCGACTTTTCTCGGCTACGAGAAGTCATAGATCTGATGAATATAAATAAGCTATTTGTAACACTGCAAGCCCCTTTTGAACACTGTTTGCGGTAGACTTTAAGGCAATATTTGTCAGTGTTCATTGAGTAGTTAGGCGGGGAGGACCCTTTAAACATGGGTGCCAGGACGCACCCGTACAGGTATCGCCACACTTGTGATCATATTTATCATTGAAAACACATTATTTGTTATGGAAAATGTCATTGAAGTGCTCAATATTCATAAATATATACATGGAGGAAGGATTACAAAATTACAATAATGGTAAGTCGTTCGAATATGAATTATATTTTGTAATATATATTGGAAAGTATTCACATAAAATCAAGTCTTTGTGATAGCGAGTTGATTTTGCCTGTATTCTCATCCAGCTGCATAAGCCTACACGTAGATTATATTTTATAGCTCTATATATAACTGATAGTTTGCGAAAATAGCGCATAGGAAGATCATTAAGTTTTACCGCGATTTCTGTTACCGGAACGCTGTGGAAAAATATTCATATCAAATCGAGTATTGGTGATAGAACATTTCTTTGTCCACCAGGCGATAGGGAATTAAGAGTGCAATTTATTCCATACACAAAAACCTGTTGTCGTCACTGAATTTTGTCTACAAAATCGTCCGTACGAAAAACGAAAGATTTTTTTTTTCTTTCACGGTCCATTTCAACTGTGATAAATTAAGATATGTTATACATTTCTACCATAATATTGTGGATTAGTCTTTTGTCTTTCTATTTCTGTATGAAAAAGTGCAATAGAAGTAATTTTTATGGGCGAAAAGCGACCAAAAAGATAAATTTTCTTGCGGAGTTTTATAAAATGCGTTTTATTAGGCTATGTATTATATTATATTCATATAAAATGCGTTTTATTAGGCTATGTATTATATTATATTCATATAAAATGCGTTTTATTAGGCTATGTATTATATATTCATATAAAATGCGTTTTATTAGGCTATGTATTATATTATATTCATATAAAATGCGTTTTATTAGGCTATGTATTATATTATATTCATATAAAATGCGTTTTATTAGGCTATGTATTATATTCATATAAAATGCGTTTTATTAGGCTATGTATTATATTATATTCATATAAAATGCGTTTATTAGGCTATGTATTATATTATATTCATATAAAATGCGTTTTATTAGGCTATGTATTATATTATATGCATATAAAATGCGTTTTATTAGGCTATGTATTATATATTCATATAAAATGCGTTTTATTAGGCTATGTATTATATTATATTCATATAAAATGCGTTTTATTAGGCTATGTATTATATTATATTCATATAAAATGCGTTTTATTAGGCTATGTATTATATATTCATATAAAATGCGTTTTATTAGGCTATGTATTATATATTCATATAAAATGCGTTTTATTAGGCTATGTATTATATTATATTCATATAAAATGCGTTTTATTAGGCTATGTATATTATATTCATATAAAATGCGTTTTATTAGGCTATGTATTATATTATATTCATATAAAATGCGTTTTATTAGGCTATGTATTATATTATATTCATATAAAATGCGTTTTATTAGGCTATGTATTATATTATATTCATATAAAATGCGTTTTATTAGGCTATGTATTATATTATATTCATATAAAATGCGTTTTATTAGGCTATGTATTATATTTTATTCATATAAAATGCGTTTTATTAGGCTAGATTATATTTTATTCATATAAAATGCGTTTTATTAGGCTATGTATTATATTTTATTCTAAAATAGTAGGATAATAGTACTTGTTATCCCATACCAAAAATATATATATAGTCATTTAGTGATTTTCCGAGCTACGACGAGTTTAATTACGAGAAAGACGAATTCAAGTGACGAAAATTCTGGATAATTGAGCTTTATTTATAAATAAAGGTTTTAAGTTATTGTCTTAATTAGTATTGTAGTATATGCTCTTAGCTATCCCGTGATATATAATACGTTCCAGTAATCGTTATTCATGTAGTGAAAACACAAGCATTGATAACTATACAGTATTTTGTGGCTGCTTAGCGCCTTGGAGGGGGGGGGGGGAGGGGGGCTAAACTCTATATTATATGCTTTTGGAATAACTTACTTAGTGAAACTTACGGATACTCAAAGGGTTAACACTTTTGTGATTGTCTCCTATGATGAAGTCCATCTCATTCTTTGTTGTTCCATTTGGACTTTTCTCGGTCCACTTGTTACCCTTTCTTTATTGGAAGCAAATTTTCATTATCCTAAAATCGCATTTTTCTGCAAAGCTAACTAAGAGTTCTCCTCTGTCATTCCGTTCACCTACTCCAAGCTTTCCGATACATGAATTTCCGGACATATTTCTTTCAACTTTGACATTGAAGTTTCTAATAATTATCATATACTGTCTTCCTTGGTCCATAATGCTGGCCATGTACTCGTAGAAAGTGTTCCTGGGAGCATTGTGAAGTGGGTGCGTATACAAAGTTTGATCACTACCCAAGCCAGGATAAGTCAGATAAACTGGTGAATTTCATTAAGTATTCAACAATACCCCGAATGATTAAGGGGCTGGTGGCTGTTTTGGGGGTCTATTAATTAATGTATTCATTTATTTTTTAGTTTCCTCGCTAGACCTCCTTCAAATTTAGACAAATATCCGCTATCAAGATATATTTGTACATTTTTCAGTAGAAAAATGTTCCAGCCGAAGGCCAGTACCTCTAATAATTACAGGGTCTCTATCGCTCGCCAGGAAAAAATCGACACCTAAATGGCACGATTGGTCTTGAAATTGACAACGAAATAGAGCTAAAGGTGTTAAAATTGCCAAACTAATGAGCCGAACGTCTTAAAATGTCTATAATACTGAGGTTTAACACAAGGGAGAAAGTGGTCCAGAAAAACGACCCATCTCCCCTTAAAGGTGGGGGTGCATGGGTTGAGATAAACATGGAATGATAATCGCCAAGCTGTACATAATTATCTTGCAAAATGCAATGGCACTGAAATAGTTATTAACAATGGTATAAAGGATTTTGTGGATCGTCTATACCGGACCTGTGACGTCATAGCAGTATAAGTTCCCCATCCAGTCTAGGATAAGGATACTTCTGTGACATCACTTTGACGTCAGCCTCGGATGCGGACGGAACCTATGTTGATGAACCACGACCGACTAAGGACATTCCTTTGGACATTCTGAGAATGGCTACATGGAATGTTAGTGGCATGAATGATGGCACAAAAGAGAGAGAGGTTCTGGAAGTGCTAGTGAATGCCAGACTGGATATATGTGGAATGACAGAGACCAAATGGAAAGGTTCAGATGTGAGGGAGTGGGAGTGTGGAATGTGTGTGTGTGCTGGAGTGAGTGAAGGAACAGCGAGAGAAGGTGCGTGTTTGTTTGTAAGTAGCAAATGGAAGGAATGTGTAAGAGAGTATGGGTCTGTGGGTTCAAGGATTGTGTGGGTGAGAATGAAAGTAGGAATACAAATGTGGGTGATTGTGTGTGTATGCTCCGACAGAGGATAAACTTGAAAGAAAGAAAGAGGAGTTCTGGATGAATGTGGAGGCGTGCCTGGAGAAGTTTGACAAGAACGAAAGAATATTTCTGATTGGGGCTATGAATGGTAAGGTGGGTGATAGGAAAGTTGATGGAGTGGTGGGAGGGTGGGGGGTACCATCAGAGGTGAATGGGAATGGTAGTGCACTTGTGGACGTATGTGTGGGGAGGAGGCTGTGGACAGCCAACACCTTCTTCCGACACAGAATGATCCACAGGTACACGTGGAAACGGGTGTGGACGATGGAGGATGAGACAGTGGTGGAACGAAAGTCATTGATTGATTATGTATGTGTGGATGAACGAATGAAGACATTTGTGATGGATGCTAGGGTGTATAGGGGTATTGGAGGGGGTCTGTCTGATCATTATGTAGAGGTAGCTAAGGTTAGGATACAAAAGAAGTGGGTGAGGAGAGATGGAGGGAGGCGAGAGGAGGGTGGAATGGTGAGGAGGGTGGAGAGGTTGCAGGAGGAGGAAGTCAGGGAGGACTACAGGAGAGCAGTGGAAAGACGACTAGGTGGGTTCGACCTGGAAGTTATGGAGGAAGTGGAGGAGATGAGCAAGGTGTTTAAGGATGAGATCTGTGCAGCATGTGAGGAGGTGTGTGGAGTGAGGAGAAGAGGGAGGGGAGTGAAAGGTACAGCATGGTGGACAGAAGAGGTAAGAATAACTGTGGAAGAAAAGAAGAAAGCATATAGAGAGTGGATGGGTAGTAGAGGGAATGAAGATTTCAAGAGACAGAAACGAGCGAGGTACGTGGAGAGTAAGAGAGTGGTGAAGGAAAGTAAGAGAAGAGTAGATGAGGAATTTGGAAGGAATCTGAGTGTAAAATGAAGGAAGAGTAAGAAACTGTTCTGGAAAGAAGTCAGGAAAATTAGGGAAGGTAGCAAGGGAAACAGTAAGGGTGTGAATGATAAGAATGGGAGAATGCTAGCCGAGAAGCAAGTGAGTTGAAATATGGAGGGAGTACTTCAATGAGTTGCTAAATGTAAGGAATGAAGAGCCAGCAAACATAGCTGGATATGGTATTTGAAGGAGAAGAAGAGAAGTAGTGAAGGAGGAGGTGGGGATCAGGAGGTCAGAAGTGTGGGAAGCCATGAAAAGAGTGAAGTTGGGGAAAGCACCAGGAACAGATGGAGTGTGTGGGGAAATGTTGAGGTATGGTGGTGAGATAGTGATCGAATGGGTATGGAAAATGTGCAAACTAGCATGGGAGAAGGGGAGTGCACCCGATGACTGGAAGACTGGCATAATAGTCCCCCTATATAAGGGCAAAGGGGAAAGAGGAGTGTGTGGTAACCACCGAGGAATATGTCTTCTAAGCGTAGTAGGGAAGGTATACAGTAGGGTAGTGGTTGAGAGTGAGAGTGAGAACGGAGATATGGATAGGCGACGAGCAGGGAGGTTTTAGGAAGGGAAGAGGATGTGTAGATCAGATTTTTACCCTGAATTGTGTTGTGGAGAAATATTTGGAGAAGAAACAAAAGGTGTATGTTGCCTTTATGGACTTGGAGAAGGCCTATGACAGAGTGGATAGAGAAAGTTTGTGGAAAGTACTTAGAATATACGGAGTAGATGGCAAGTTGCTGAAAGCAGTGAAGAGCATTTATGAGGGTGCAAAGGTGGCAGTACGTGTGGAGAGTGAGCAGAGTGAGTTCTTTGACCTGAGTGTTGGTTTGAAACAGGGGTGTGTGATGTCTCCGTGGTTGTTTACTGTATATATGGATGGAGTCATGAAATAAATACTATCAAGAGCAGTGGATGTTGGTGTATCGCTGAAAAGGGAGGGAATTGAGTGGAAGCTACCTATACTGCTGTTTGCAGATGATACAGTTCTGATGAGTGATAATGAATGGGAGTTGCAGGGTCTGGTAAATGAGTTTGGAACAGTGTGCGAAAAACGGAATTTGAAGGTAAATGCGGGGAAGAGCAAGGTTATGGTCTTCGAAAGGGGTGAAGTCACAGAGTGTGAGGTGAAGCTGAACGGTCAGGCTATGGAGATCGTCAACTCTTTTAAGTATCTGGGCAGTGTGTTGAGTAAAGATGGGACTATGGATGAAGAAGTGCGGGAGAGGGTACAACAGGGGAAGAGGGTTGTAGGAACGCTGAAAGCAGTAACAAGAAATAGGGTGATCAGTATGGAAGTGAAGAAGTCCTTGCATGACAGTGTGGTAATCCCGACACTGACTTACGGAAGCAAAGCATGGACGTTGGTTGAGAGACTCAGACCAAGAGTGAGAGCAGTGGAAATTAATTACCTAAGAAATGCGTGCAGAGTTACATGGAGACAGACTAATGAGGAAGTAAGAAGGAGGTGAGGTGTGGAAGTAGATGTGCTGGAAAGTGTGAAAAGGAACAACTTGAGATGGTTCGGCCATATGGAACGTATGGAAATCGAGAGAATGACTAAGATGGTGTACGAGAGCGAGGTGGAGGGACAGAGAGGGAGAGGTAGACCGAAAGAGAGGTGGAAGGATGGAGTGAGGAAGTATATGAACGAAGGCGGTGCTGGTTGGGGGGAGGGGTGTCGACTGACCGCGGACAGAATTGCATGGGGGCGGTTCGTTCGTGGCCACCCCTTCGGGGATCGCGGCGTCAGGCAATAGGTAGATAGATAATAATTATTTCGGTGACATTGCATTTTGCAAGATAATTATGTGCAGGTTGACGATTATCATTCCATGTTTATCTCAACCCATGCACCCCCACCTTCAAGAATCCTACTCCACTAGCCTTTTCATTTTGTTTTCCTCTGTAGTAGAACAATTGACGACTGTCTTTGAGCTTATTGAAATTATTGTCTTAATTTCTACGAACCTCGCTCAGTCCCACAATATCCCAGCTAATATTATCTATAGGTCTTCAACTAGTTATTCTAATTTGTGATAATATACCGATAGTAATTTACCCATCTTATGCAAAAATAGAATTGCAAATCATCATCAATTTATCCTATGATATTATATACCTTTTCCATTCCCTTATTTCTTACAGTGTAGGTTAATTAGGGAGCCCACCTCGCTTTTTTCTCTTTCTGTCCCTCTCTTTGGCTTGTATCCATTCTGCCCCATTCAGCCTACTGTTTTAAGACGTTTACCCCCATCCAGGTGTCAATATTTTCCTGGTGAGCGGTAGCGAGCCAGCATATATATATATTTTTGTTTTGACAGCAAACTAAATTTGTACATTTTTCGATAGAAACATGTCTCCGGCAAAGCCGGATTTTGTCATACAATGCTGGCTCGCTGTCGCTCGCCAAGAAGAAATCGAAACCTGGATGGGGATAAGCGTCTTAAAACAGTTGGCTGAATGGGGCCGCACGGATACAAGCCAGGGAACGAGAGAAAAGGAGAGCAAATTAAAAAAAAGCAGGTGACACCCCTCAAACAAATATATTGCCTTTAGATAGACATATCTTATATAAATGGAGGTTAGTATATAAAACTAGACATTCATTATGGCTAAGTGTGAAGGGGATATGGGGCGTTTTTCGGGTCCCCTTCTTCATGTTTAGCCCCATTAGTATTCAGATTTTATGACGTTTGGCCTATTAGTTTGACGATATTAAGACCTTTCGCCCCATTTCTTTGTCAATAATAAGACTGTTCGTGTCATTTAGGTGTCGATATTTTCCTAGAAAGCGATAGCGAGCCTGTAGTTTAAGAGGAACCAGCCTTCGGGCTGAACATTTTTCTATCGAAAAATTTACAAATGTATCTTGAAGAGAGGTCTAGGTTTTTGTTTTAAGCTTGATGGAAGCCTAGGGAGTAAACTAAAAAAAATAAAAATAAACAAAAAAATATATATACTGTATATATACAGTATATACTGTATATATACAGTATATACTGTATATATACAGTATATACTGTATATAAATATTATGGAAATACCAGTATACTGTATATATACAGATGTATATATACAGTCCTGGTGGTTAGCGGGGCACGTGTATCAATGTGGAGTCATATTATGGAAATCCACAGGCTGCACAGAGGCAATGTGGAGTCATGGTGGTTAGCGGGCTGCACGTGTGATCAATGTGGAGTCATGGTGGTTAGCGGGCTGCACGTGTGATCAATGTGGAGTCATGGTGGTTAGCGGGCTGCACGTGTGATCAATGTGGAGTCATGGTGGTTAGCGGGCTGCACGTGTGATCAATGTGGAGTCATGGTGGTTAGCGGGCTGCACGTGTGATCAATGTGGAGTCATGGTGGTTAGCGGGCTGCACGTGTGATCAATGTGGAGTCATGGTGGTTAGCTGGCTGCACATGTGATCAATGTGGAGTCATGGTGGTTAGCGGGCTGCACGTGTGATCAGGGGGTCCCAAGATCGAATCCCGGTGCCGCCAAGTTACCTCGCAGGTGGGGTAGCACCCATCATGGGCTGTTTTTTTGGTCTATTAATTAATTTATTCACTGATGTTTTAGTTTCCTCGCTAGACCTCCATCAAGCTTAGAAAAACACCCCCTAGACCCCCCTTCAAGATAAATTTGTACATTTTTCGTTAGAAAAATGTCCAGGCCGAAGGCCGGTTCTTCTAAAAATTACAGGCTCGCTCACGCTCGCCAGGAAAAATTTGACACCTAAATGTCACGAAAGGTCTTAAAATTGACAACGAAAAGGGGTGAAATGTGTTAAAATCGCCAAACTAATGGGCCAAACTTCTTAAAATCTGAAAACTAATGGGGCTAAACATGAGGGAGAAGGTGGTCCAGAAAAAACTTACTTAGTAGTGCTATATGGTCTCCTCAGCGAACGAAACGAACAACTTAGGAGGAATTCCGGTAGAAAATGCACACAATTTTCTCGAATTAGGGTCTTGGGGAGATTTCTAAAAACAGACTGAGGTCTAGAGAGGAAACTAAATATATGATAAATACATAAAATGCACAGATTGCTACAAATCCTTCTTGCCACTGGACTGGTAATCCAATGGATCCGGGTTCGAATCCCAATATGTCAATGGGAAGATATTATTGGGATGGAATTTGTGCTGTACCTAGTTTCAGTGCATTACCCCAGCACACCGAAATGTCAAAACAAAAAAATACCCTCATTGTTCCCCGATTAAATAGCACTGCATGAATATTCCCATATTCAAAATATGCTACAGAGGGGCAATGCCTAGTGAGTTAGCAGCTTCAGAAATGAGATTGCTTCGAGCCGGGGTGCTTCGCATGTCTCACTCCCTAGACTGGAACAAGACCTCACGGGCCTCACCGTGTTCAGCGGCTCTCAGCCTATGCCCGAGAGGGAATAATAATAATAATAATAGTTCTTAAAGCTAGCGCATGCTAAGCCAGCTAAGGATAGCCCAATAAGGCCAATTAGGCGTATTTCCATTGGGGTCCTGTACTACTATCCCATCCCCTTGCTCATGAGGGATGGTAACGACTCAGTGCTTGTGAAAAATCTTTAATGCGCTGAGCGTGGGCACGATCACGGGCCTTCTGGGTAGAAGTCCGAGACACTAGTCACTACACCAGCGCGGGAGTAGTTGGAATATAGAAGAAGAAAACACATAACGCGGTATACTACTCAAAGGATATTTCTAATGGCACAACTTATTTCACGATTTCCAGTAGGGGTCTATCAGCGTGTGTGGGTAGGAGAGATGGAGGGGAGGGGATGGAGATGTTCAGCTCTGGCGGTGGTGGTGGTGGTGCTGGGAACGATGCCGGCTCTCTATACTTCACAAGCAGTGCCCCGAGACACAGGTTAGTGTGTTAAAATAGGACTTCAGAGGCTATCAACCCTTCTGGATTATTAAGCCAGCACACTGCAAGTCAAGTAAATTTTCAGGATTGGAGCCCCTTTCGAGAACCCCAGCCAGAGGTACGCTTTGCTTCATTTACTTCATCTACAGTAGGGTTTTTACTTCATCTACAGTAGGGTTTTTATTTTAGGTTTTACTTCATCTACAGTAGGGTTTTTATTTTAGGTTTTACTTCATCTACAGTAGGGTTTTTATTTTAAGTTTTACTTCATCTACAGTAGGGTTTTTATTTTAGGTTTTACTTCATCTACAGTAGGGTTTTAAGTTTTACTTCATCTACAGTAGGGTTTTTATTTTAAGTTTTACTTCATCTACAGTAGGGTTTTTATTTTAAGTTTTACTTCATCTACAGTAGGGTTTTTATTTTAAGTTTTACTTCATCTACAGTAGGTTTTACTTCATCTACAGTAGGGTTTTTATTTTAGGTTTTACTTCATCTACAGTAGGGTTTTTTTTTATGTGCATGTAGGAGACAAAAGGCAGAGCTGCCTGTAACAAATGTTTCTCCCAAAATGCAACGAGTGAAAGAGCCGAATTCAAGGTGTGTTAAGAGTCCAAATATCTGGACTCACAATGCTTGAAGGAATTGATATCATCGGATGAAGGAAAGACAGACTGAGGGAGAGAGTTCCTGAATTTACCTGTTGAATTGAAGAAAGACTGGGAAAATCGGTGTACTCTTTGGCTACAGAGTTGAACAGAGTATTAGGTGGGAATGTGTTGAAAGGCGGGTGCCTCTCACACTCTGCAAAGGAGAAGGTATACACTAAGAGATCTCTGAAGAGCACTAATTGTTGTAATAAGGGTAGAAGAGTGAGAGAGATGCAATATTGAGGCGAGTTGAGAGAAAGGATAGAGAGTTAGTAAGAGGAGGCAAGTTAACCCACAGAACCCCAGTGATGCAGGGTTTGCATCCAAAATGTATGTAACGCTAGACCCCAGGGACGCATAAGGTGCGTCCTGGTTAATTACTCCCGTCCTATGGCACTTAGAGGTCTTAGATTTGTATGGGAACTGCATAAGTATCCAATGCAACAATGCCGATGGTTGAAACCCTCAAAGTCGAAGCGTGTGCGCATGAGCGCACAAATACTTTTTTTTGCATGTTTTTGCCTACCCATTTCCCCTCTTGTAATTCCGACTTTCGGGCGCCCCATAGGACCCCTTAATGACCAAGGGGATCAGTTTTTTGTGGTTTTCCATCATTTCTAACCTATTCCAGGAGTTTTCTGGATTTTTTTTTTTTTTTTTTACAACCTGCTGGTCCTGGGGTGTATTTTTATTTTAAATTAGCTGGTGTTCAGTGGGTTAATGAGAACATTATGTGGACTATATTTTCAAGAAGTACGATATGGGTTGAACCTCTCCACATAAGCCAACAGTGCTCCATAGATGGGTGAACAGTATCCGGTACAGACCAAGAAGCTGTGAGGGGGTGACAAACCCATGGAGACGGTTGAACATGCTTAACTTCTGGAAAGCCGTTTTAGCAATAGTGATAGAATAATCTTTCCAAGAAAGGACGGATGAGAAAGAAACCATAAGAATATTGAGAGATGAAGGGACGACTTGTGTGTTGTTGAAGTGTAATGGATAGAAGCAACCAACACTTTGAAGCTCCACTGAGACCATCTAGTGCGACACATATGAAGCACCCAACATATCGAAGCTTCAATCGATAATCTCGGGGCCTCGTAAGAGTTTCAGGCTACTGAACAGCCTAACAGTCCCGAGGTTGAGACATAAGAAAACAAATAAATGAAAAGTCGTGTGGAAGAATATGACATGTAGATAGGTATAGGGATTGGGTTTTGGTGTTGTGAAAAGCCTGTTATTTGTAAGCCAATGCATATAGAAATAAATACATAAGTTGTGAGACATACAAATAGATCGATGCTATGAGGAATGCATGTTTTTCATATTACGTGATACTAGCCCCGAATACTAGGGCAAATGTGACTTTCAACAATAAACCAATTGGAAACCAAGTGGAACATATGGGAAAGAGTATTCGTACAGGTCAAACTACAGAAACAGCAGTTTTCTGCTATTAGAATCACGCTCGGGAGTTAGATATCGATTCAGTGAACATAATTTTTAAATAATTTCAAAGTTCATGAACAAGACTGATGCTTTCATTGCTGAGCGATATGATATCAATAGGCATGAACTTGAATTAAATACATAGGTAAATATTAATAGTTAGTTACTCCAAATTGTTTTGGTAGTTTTTATCATTAGTGGGTTAGGATTTCAGTATTTTATTTTGTTTCTTTTAGTCATGTGCAAAGTGTTCTCATTTGGTTTAATATAGTATTTAGTAACTCCTGTGTAATGTATAAATAGGGTTAGTTTGTGTATTTTGGTTAGTTTCGTAGTGGTAAGCGGCCTGTCAACAATGTAAGTGCTCTTAGAATGTGTGTGTGTTATCTATTGGTGTTTCATAAAACTATCAACTTCTAGTTATAGTTAAATATTCTACATATATGTCAGGGCAATTGATCTAATTTACCCGAGTTCTTTTATATAATCTCTCTAGAGGGCCAATTAAAAGAAACATAAGTAGTCCAGTTAACAAGTGTATTATATATAATTAGTGCGAATACATAAATATCAAACGCTAATCATTTAACATATTTACATCACTCCTACCATTCATACCACTTACACACAGTTATTCAGGAAGAGCAGCTAAATCATTGAATATACCTGTGAACTAAAACTAATATAAGTCACACATCCAAGCACACTAAATCAAGCACTTTTAGTCTGGCACAAGTTAATCAATATAGTCAATTATTAGCTGGTTCCTAGGAAATGCCAGCCGACTCCAGGACAAACAGTACCAACTAGCTGCATCCAGGGTACCACCACTGGCAACAGAACATGCCGGCTGACTTCAGGGTCCCACCACTGGTAACAGAACACACCAGCTGTCTCCAGGGCTCCTCAACTGGTAACAGAACACACCAGCTGTCTCCAGGGCACCTCAACTGGTAACAGAACACACCAGCTGTCTCCAGGGCTCCTCAACTGGTAACAGAACACACCAGCTGTCTCCAGGGCACCTAAACTGGTAACAGAACACACCAGCTGTCTCCAGGGCACCTCAACTGGTAACAGAACACACCAGCTGTCTCCAGGGCACCTCAACTGGTAACAGAACACACCAGCTGTCTCCAGGGCTCCTCAACTGGTAACAGAACACACCAGCTGTCTCCAGGGCACCTCAACTGGTAGAGTGTCATAACTTGGGTGAGCGACTGTACTTGCAAGATCACATGCAACCGCTCTCGCCCACACGCTAGCATAGGACATCACAATCACTTGAGTTATGGACCACAGCTCTGGATACAGATTGACACGGCCCTCATATATGTACACAGGCGTGACTCATGCCGGGAACTCTAGTAGGCAGACCAGTAACTGCCAACTTCCCTCACACACACAAGGCTGTGATAAAAACCAATTCTTAAATTTACATAACTGGTAAATTTACAAGGGTTGTAACCCCAATGATTTAAGTGACTAGTAACTATTTCACGGCAATCAATACAATACCACCATACTTTCTATAAACGCAACTATCTATGTGACAAGTTACTATTTCACGGCGATCATAAACACAAAAGAGCCACACTTAATAGGCACAAAGCTTACCGCGGAGATGTGTACAGCAACACACAGGGAAAGAGAATGCTACCGGGCCAATACGGCAAGCTCTCACTTAACCTTTCATTAACATGCTTCACACAACGAATCTTCGATACATACCGCTCACCTAACCTTTTACTAACACTTCATTCGAACGATTCTTCGACTCATTTCAACCAACGGGCGACTATGCTAACAAGTAGGGGCCCTCTATAGGAGCACCATCAAACATGCGAGACTTCGGAGCACGTGAACAGGTGTTCGACTACCTACAGCCATACATTCATAGAGGAATTACGGCACTATTTCCTGACATTAGCCCCCATAAACATTATATTTCACCGACATATAACCCTAAATCAGGAAATAGGAGACCTAACTGCCTGATATCCCCGTTCCAATAATCCTGCGTCCACCCAAATTCCACTTCCAATGACTAGTTCCTGCCTGCACACTTTCCTGCATTAACTCAGACTATGGTGTACTGTGCTAAAAGATCTAGCTCACAGACCTACTTAGTATATCTGCAGCAACGTTATCCTTCCCCTTTATATATTGTACCTTAAAAGCATACGACTGAAGTGCAAGTGCCCACCTCATTAACCTACCATTGTCATTTTGCATATTCCTGATATAGGTAAGTGGTTGGTGATCCGTTTGTAGAACAAACTCCTGGCCACAAAGATACCTGTAAAAGTGATTAATACCCCATACAATTGCCAAGCACTCTTTCTCTATAGCAGAGTAGTTCTTCTCCCTGTCCAAGAGTTTCCTACTGGCATAGGACACTGGCATGAGTAAGTCATTCCACTCTTGTAGCAACACAGTTCCCAGGCCAACATTGCTAGCATCTGTACGGAGGAAAAACATATGGGTTAAATCAGGAAGCTTTAGGATTGGTTCAGTGGTCAGGCACGCTTTCAAATGGGTAAACCTACCCAATAGATCAGCTGTCCACTCCAGCCGATTGGGATGGTTCTTCTTGAGCATCTCTGTCAAGGGCGCTGCAATGTCAGAGAAATGTGGGATAAAGTTCCTATAAAAATTCATAGTCCCCATGAAAGACCGCAACTGAAATTTGGTGATTGGCTTCTCCAAGTTCTGGATCGCTTGAACACGTGATTCTAACGGTCTACGTTCATTACAACCAAGAGAGAAACCCAGATAATTTATAGAACGACAACCCAGAAAACATTTCTTTGGTCCAGCAGTTAGTCCACATTCCCTCAACCTGTCAAAGAGCTTTGTCAAAGATTTCACATGACCATCCCAGTCGGGAGTGTGAACAACAATATTGTCAAAATAACAGCTTATGTTCTCTAGACCCTAAGTTACTTTCCTCATCAGACGGATGAAAGAGGCACACGCAGTCTTCAGCCCAAATGGCATCCTAGTGAACTGCATTAGTCCCCTCTTTGTTGAGAACGCAGTACACTCATGGGAGCTTGGGTCCAACGGAATCTGCCAGTAACCTTTACACAGATCAATTTCTGAAAAGTAGACACTGTTAACAAACTGACAAATTATCATCACGTGTCGGCATTGGTTCAGAATCAAACCGTGTGACATCATTTAAAGCTCTAAAATCTATACAGAGTCTGTATGATGAATCTTCCTTCTTAACCAATACTACTGGTGAGCAATATGGAGAGGAAGAAGGCTCAATTACACCCAGTTTTAACATTCGGTCAACTTCCTCCTCAAACACTCCTTGCAGATGTGCCGGAACGGGATATGGCTTCTTACGTACCGGTAAATCTGAAGTCAAAACAATTGAATGTTCCAAAAGGTTAGTTTCACCTGGAATATCTGAGAACACATCCAGATACTGAACCAGCACAGCTTGCAGCTCCAACTTCTGGCTTTCTGAAAGATCCTCACTAATGTTCACCTTAGATTCCTTACCATTAGCCACTAGTTCCACCTCCAGCAATTCAGTACAATCACTGTCAATCTCCAACAAGCCTGTGCGGACAGCTTCAAGCATGAATTCTGATGTAGAATCTCTCTCCAAAGCAGCATTCACCCGTACTGAACTTTCTCTCCTGTGGAATTTCTTAAGCATATTTATGTGATAAACCCTGGACTTGCCTTTCACATTGATCACATAGTCAACCCTGTTATCCCGAACTTCCAACACTTTGTAAGGGCCACGCCACTGCATAAGCAACTTGTGATCGGTTGGCAACAACAACAAGACTTCGTCACCGACAGTTAATTTCCTGGGTCTTGCCTTACGATCAAAGTACTCTTTGTATTTGGATGCACTCACCTTAGCGTGACTCATAGCTACCTTGGCTGTATCCTCCAACCTGTCTCTGAGTTCCAATACATGCCTGTAAGAAGTACGGAGAGAAGAATCCAACTCATCATTAGACCATAACTCATGCAATATACTCAGGGGTCCCCTCACATGTCTTCCATAGAGTAGCTCGAAAGGAGAAAATGTCAAAGAATCATTAGGCATCTCCCTGTAGGCGAAGAGAGCTGCAGGTATGTAACGGATCCACTCCTGGGGATGGTCTGCACAGACTTTCTTAAGTTTGTTTTTAAGAGTACCGTTCATTCTCTCCACACAGCCGTTCGACGCCGCATGGTAAGGAGTAGAGTGAACTGCCTGTATGGATAAAAGTATGTTAATCTCAGTCATAAGATCAGATTTGAACTGTGATCCATTGTCATTCAATACCTGTCTAGGTATTCCCATCCTAGAAAATATTTCTAACAAACTTTCTGCAACAGATATTGTGTCTATATTCCTCAGGGGAACCGCTTCAGGGAACCTTGTTGCCTTATCAATTAATGTTAGAATGTACATTCTACAGAAACAAGGACCCCAATGGAAATACGCCTAACAGCCTTATTGGGCTATCCTTAGTTGGAATTATGCAAGGCTGGTACATGTCATATCTGTAACATACTATGTGGTACCAACTCTGTAAATTGCAAACTGAATAAATATTATTATTATTATTATTATTATTATTATCGATGACCTCTGGTGGAAGCAGGCGAGATGGGCCCAACTATATCTATAGCTACCTTAGGAAAGGGCTCCGTGACAATAGGCATTTTGGACAATGGGACAGTTTTAACACAACCTTTATGGGTGAACTTTTGGCATATTTCACAAGACCTACAAAATCGGTTAATGTCGGCACCAGCACCAGGCCAAAAGAACTTCTGAAAGACCTTCCCTGCAGTTTTCCTATGTGAAAAATGACCGGCCAAAATTCCATCATGAACCAGTTTCATCAAATCATCTCTGAAATTCTGTGGGACAAGTAGTTGTTTGTTTCCTATTTCACTGGTGTTCTTGCTATCCTGACAAACTCTGTAAAGCAATCCATTGGTTATTTCATACTTACAAGTCCGTCCTTGAGGAGTTTTTGTCTGCCCAGACTTCGGTTTCTCTCAGTCAGACCTCAGTGTTGGGCACTCTGCTTGAGCCCTCCTGAAATCATATTTATCAATGGAAATACTCAAGTCCTTATCATAAAGAAGTGGATTCTCCTTTTTCTTTGTGGCGGCAGATCTAGTTATCACTGCCCCAGCAATGTCCTTCACCTCAGAACAGCACCCTTCCTTGGAAACTGTGAAACTTGGGACACTCACACCTGGTACAAGACCCAACAGTACATCAGTGCATTTTATAGGGGCAATAACCGCTTGGACGTTCCCTGAAAAAAATGTACTAGTTAGTTTCAGTACTACTGTTGGGAAACGATTAGGTCTTCCCAAGAAATCATACAAAATGCACTATGGGCCTTGCTTCACTCCTGTAGGCAAAACTTTGGGATTTACTACTACAGTTGAACAACCTGTGTCCAATGTCACCTCTACCTTCCTCTGATTAATTTCACCACAGGTATCTACTACAGAACTTGGTGGTTTAAGCTCACTATCATACACAAAACTACCTTTATGTTTTTCGAGGGACTTTGTCTGAGGAAGCTCTGGGTATTTTGCTTTGACATGTCCCAACATACCACAAAGATAGCATTTTGAGTTGTATTTTGCCTTCACACTGTAGGGAGTCTGTAGAATAGAAGCTTCAGGGCTCTTCTCATCGGATCTGTTGACTTTACAAGATTTAAGATATGACCTTACATTTTTGTAAAGGTCAGCTGGCTCAGCAAGTCCCACATTAGTGTCAAACTTCCGTTCCTTCAAGAATACCTGCATCTCTATTAACACCTTACGAGCGGCCTATGCGGTTTATTTATGTGTACCGCACAGCGGGGTGTTTTTAGCCAAAATAGGGCTGTTTACGTGATCATTTTCATGCCTAAATAAGACCCAGAACGTAAAACAAGTACCTATCCCTGAAAGGGCATAAACAGAGCTTTCGAATGACACCATAACGATCCTTGTATGATGGATAGTTTTCTTGCAATAACCGTGCAACGCGAGTGCAAAAAGCAGGTAATTCGGTACTTTCAGTACATAATTGAGTATGTAGCGAGTGAGAGAGGGAGGAGGGAGCTGAGATTTGTGTCAGTAGGTTCGCCGCGGTGGTCTGGAGCAGTCATACGCTCGCTAGTCTCCTGCCACCACTTGTCTCTCTCTCTCAGCCACATTACGTGCTGAAATTGCCACTCGAGTTATGTCGAGCGCCGCCACATAGTCCAGCTTTATTTAACTCTACTTATGTTGCTCGCCGCTAAATAAGGGTTAAACAAGAGGATATGAAGTGATCTTTAACCATAAATCCATATAGGCTCTCATAGGTCTTTGAAACATTTGACAATGCCAGCCATCTACTAAATTGTTGTTCTAGCCTAGTTATAAATTGAACGTAAGACTCATCACTCTGTACTCTGAGTGACTTAAACTGCTTCCGATAGGATTGTGCATCAACATGAAAAGCCTTAAATAATGCAAGTTTCAGTGCTTCATAGTCATCAGCAACTTCAGTAGGAAGACTTACATACACTTTTAAAGCTTTACCCGTAAGAAGAGTTCGTAAATGAAATGCATAGTCTTCTTCCTTCCACCCTTGAAACTTTGCTGCCTTCTCGAATCTCAAAATATAAGAGTCAATATCCTCAACACTCTCTGAGAAAGCAGGAATACGGGGTTTAGCAGGGTCATCATGTGAGGAGCGTTTTACACTAGAGCTATCTGTAATGTTCGCCCTAATTAATGCTAATTCGTGTGCACGCTCTTTCTCACTTTCCTCACGAGCAAGTCTTTCTCTCTCCACTTCACGTGCAGCAGCTCTCTCTTCTCTATCCGCACGCTCCTTTTCTCTATCATTGGCATCCTTAACTAAAGCCATTATTTCATCTGAGTTCAGCTTACAGGCCTGCGCCTGTTTCATTATTTCGGACAAGTCCATACCTACGAACTACTAGAAAATCCGAAAATAACAAAGTCACACTGAAATCACTCCCAGAATCATACCCTGCCTCACTGACACCGGTAACATTCTCACACCCGGTGCTAACAAACCAACGAGACATATAATGAAACCTAGGATTTACAATGACATTCTCTACCTACTCTAGTTCCGCAATTAAATATATTCCAGAGAGTTAAAAGAAATCTTTAAAAAAAAAATAAGCTCGAGAGATCCTACACACTGCGCCACTGTCAGGGCAATTGAACTAATTTACCCGAGTTCTTTTATATAATCTCTCTAGAGGGCCAATTAAAAGAAACATAAGTAGTCCAGTTAACAAGTGTATTATATATATATTTAGTGCCAATACATAAATATCAAACGCCAATCATTTAACATATTTACATCACTCTTACCATTCATACTTCTCACACACAGTTATTCAGGAAGAGAAGCTAAATCATTGAATATACCTGTGAACTAAAACTAATATAAGTCACACATCCAAGCACACTAAATCAAGAACTTTTAGTCTGGCACAAGTTAATCAATATAGTCAATTATTAGCTGGTTCCAAGGACATGCCAGCCGACTCCAGAACAAACAGTACCAACTAGCTGCATCCAGGGTACCACCACTGGCAACAGAGCAACGAGAGAATTTGACAGTGAAATTAGATGAAGCCTACAACAAGATCAACGTCCTCACCATGAAGCTGGAATCACTCCAAGAGTTTGTAACACTCAACGTTGGAGTACCACAAACTTCAATTGTCACAGCAACTCCAGCAGCCACCAACGCCCCAACGTTAACTGCCAACAATTCAACGCCTGCAGTAGCCATTTCAGCTGATGTTTCCGATACTCAGGAAACAAATAGTGACTCTTTCCCCTCAAGACAACTTCCGTGTCGTGAGGAACAACGTTTGCCCCAAGACCAGGAAACCCATACCGATTACCGAGTGTCAAAACCGCTTCCAGATACTCAGACTCAGATGACGAAGCGGAAATAGAAAAGTCCGGCTCGTGGGAGACTATGATACGTGGTCAGCTCACAGAGTTTTGCGCCAGAGCACCTAAGACCAGGAAGCGGTTTTGTATCCCTGGTGGTGGTGGTGTGGACGACGTAGTTGCTGCAGTTGACGAAGTATCTAAGCTGGCCCCTGCTAATACAATGTAAGTCATCCACGTTGGATCCAACGATGTACAACGAACCCGGTCGGAAGATTTGCTTTTAAAGTACCAGCAGCTGATCAAGTCGTTTAAGGAGAAGTCATCAAGGATCATCGTCTCAGGAATCGTCCCCCGGCATGGTGTAGAGAGCCGATTTTACAACATTGCCACCAGCACAAATCGTTGTCTAGCAAACCTCTGCAGGAAGGAAAACGTGGGATTCGTCGACACCTGGGACAATTTCTACTACGATGACTATTTGTTTTCGGACGATGGAGTTCATCTGAACCAGGTGGGAGCAGCACGTTTTGGGCGTCTTCTCAACGATGCGGTGAAGGATTTTCGGAGAAGAAATAGACTCCGAACAGGACAACCAGGAAGGAGGACCGAACACAGCGAGGGCGGCAACCTGCGAAGGAATTAAATGCTAATCTGTCAAGAACCGCGAATTTGGATAAAGCTCCACCAACACGACCCAAATTCAAAACCACCAGGGATAACGACCGAGGACCGATGACAGCCATGAATGTAAATTTAGATCCGACCAGAACCAAAAATTTGATTAAAGAACGTTCTGCGAGTTCTAAAACCGCAACTTTAAAGGTTTTCTATGCAAACGCTCGTAGCATACGCAATAAATGTTCAGATTTAGAGGAACTAGTGTTTACTGAAAATTATGATGTGATTGGTATAACAGAATCTTGGCTCAATACAGAAGATAGATACTTTTTAGCAGAGTATTCACTTCCCGGTTATGTAATGTTTGAGAAAAGCCGAATAAATAAAAATGGAGGTGGGGTTTCATTTTATATCAAAGAAAGTCTTAACCCGACCCTCTTGTCAAAACCTCAAATTGTGAACGTCGACACATCTTTTGTGCTAATAAAGAATAATAAAGGTACAAAAATAATACTTGCATTAATATACAGACCTCCAGCTCAATCAGTGCAAACTGACCGAGAAATTTATGAACAAATTGCAGATGTAAGTAACTCACAAGATACTGTATTTTTTGGCGACTTTAATTTACCTGTGACCAAGTGGGGCGATACTCTTACTTCACACTCCGGACATGACTTTTAAACGAACTTGCAAGAGAGTTCGCTTTATCAATTTGTTCGAACACCGACGACCCGTGGTAATAACGTTCTTGACATTGTACTTGCAACCAAAGAAGAATTAATAGAGAATTTGAATGTTGGTGATGAATTCAGTAACAGCGACCATCGTACGATAACTTTCACTTTAAACTTTACTAGTAACTAACCAAATAGTAGCATCGAAAAAGTCCCTAATTTCAAGAAAGCAAACTTTCATAAACTTAGAGCTATGTTTAAAGAAACTGACTGGAGCTTTTTAATTCACAATAACGACATAAATACATCTTGGAAGTTATTCAAAACCACTTACCTAAAAGCAGTGCAAGACTGCATACCATCGAAAATACGGCGTCCAGGCCATAATAATACCCCCAAATGGTGGAATAAGGATATTTCAAACTGCCTGCTTGCTAAAAAATTTGCTAAGGATAGATTAAAATCCTCACAAAATGACGAAGAACGGGTGAAATTTGTAGAGCTACGACGCAAAGCCAAAAAGTTAATTAAGCAAAGTAAAAAGACCCTACAGTTACATATTGCGAATCAAAGTAAAACAAACCCGAAAACATTCTATAGTTATATCAGAAAGAAAAAAGAAAATATTAAGGAAACCACCCACCAATTATTTTTTTTTTTTTTTTTTTAGTTTTAGTTTATTAGCATCAATATATAGTGATTGACATTAGTTTCAACCTCCGCAAAAATCGTTTTCCCCTTTATCCAACGATCTTAAGACACGGCACCCGATAGTGGGGAGGGCTATGAAGATCTGGGAAAATGTGGGGTTAAAGACAAAAAGGCGATATAATGGCTTTTATGATGAAAGTTGGCTCGGGTTTTGTTGTTTTTCAACTTGAGAAAACCCCAAAATGATAAAACCCGAACCAAGTTTTGGCAAAAGTTGGCTCGGATTTTAAGATTTTTCAGCTGCATAAAAGACATCAAGTGCAAAAAAGAAATTGGCTCGGGTTTTCTTGTTTTTCAACTTAAGAAAACTCCAAAATGAAAAAAAATCGAGCCAAGTTTTGGCAAAAGTTGGCTCGGATTTTAAGATTTTTCAGAAAGCTAATTATCCATTATCCAACAATTAAGCTACATTAAAGATATTAGCCTAACCTGCCAACCTTACCTAACCTAGTATTATGAGTGGCGGCTGCCGCCCCCACACCCCCGCTGGTTGGATGGTACGTGGGATAGAAAATGAACTTGCCCAGTAAGCTCATTATCCATTATCCAACAATTAATCAATATTAAAGATTTTAGCCTAACCTACCAACCTTACCTAACCTAACCTAGTATTATGGGTGGGGGCTGCCGCCCCCACACCCCTGCTGGTTGGATAGAAAATTAGGTAAATTCCTAGTGTTAATTAGACTGAAGGCAGGGAGAAAGAGGTCCGCCGAGTCGTGTTGTGTGCCGTCTATGGGGACAAATATCGTTACAGGTTACAGGTTCTAGGTTCTAGGTTCTGTATCTCCCTTAATAGAATTTTTCGAGGGTTGACACTTATTTTAACATGGAGTATAGGTTATATTACATCCTAAAAGAAATTTAAAAAATCTGTGAAAATTCTTGGGTTGTTTATATAATAGAAGTTACTGTGAGACATGTAATATGTTGAAGGGGGAGCTCTGCCCCCTCTAAACACCCGTCACTTATGTCATCATAATCTGTTGTACTTCATAGGGGGTCCAATTAAGGAGAAAGTTAATTTACAGACGAAATTAGGCCGCAAATTACAATAACATAGCTGGCCGCCGTTTATGGGAGACTTTTTACACATCATTTTCAATGTTAATTTTCTCCCTTAATCGATTTTTCCAAATTATCAAACTTACATAAAAATTAAGTACAGTTTATAGGGATTCCAACATGCATTTCAAAATTGTCATGAAAATTGGTGGGTGGTTTGCTTAATATATACCGAAAAGAGTAGTTACTTCAACTGTTGGACCGTTAGTCGATGAAAATGGAGAATACACCAAAGACGAAGTACAAATGAGTAATGCCCTCAATACCTTCTTTGCATCAGTTTTTACAACAGAAGACCTCAGTGATATCCCTACACCATCGCCGATTCAGATTGATAATTCAGATGTTCTAAGCAATATCACCGTTACAGAGAGAGAAGTATTGAATTGTTTAGATAAACTCAAGGTAAATAAAACGCCTGGACCTGATACAATCTCGCCTAGAGTTCTAAAGGAAGCTAAGAATGAGCTCTCCAAACCACTGACATTACTATTCAATAAATCCTTGCAGTCTGGAACTATGCCTGATCAGTGGAAGATAGCCAACGTAACAGATATTCAAAAAAGGCAGCAAATCCCTACCCAGTAACTATCGTCCAATTAGCTTAGCCTCAGTTTTATGTAAAATGCTAGAAACGGTCATAAGAGACACTCTTAAATCACTTAGAGGAAAATAATATGCTTAAAGATAATCAACACAGCTTTCGTAAAAAACGTTCCTGTTTAACAAACCTCAGACTTCTTCCACGATATCCTCAACCTCTACGATGAGAGTAAAGCTGTAGATATTATATACCTTGATTTTCAAAAGGCCTTTGACAAAGTTCCCCCACAAACGTTTACTGCTAAAACTAAAAGCGCATGGAACACAAGACGGTGTGTTGAAATGGATAGAAAATTGTCTCAGCGACCGAAAGCAAAGAGTAGTCATAAACGGTAAGGCATCTAAATGGACCAATGTAAGTAGCGGGGTACCCCAGGGATCGGTACTAGGACCAATTATCTTTCTAATTTACATCAACGACATAGACGAGGGTCTCACCTGTACAATCTCAAAATTTGCTGACGATACAAAAATTGCAAATAGCGTACTCTCAAAAGAACAAGTTGACGATATGCAACACAATCTAGATAAATTGTCACATTGGGCCCAAATTTGGCAAATGAGTTTCAATGCGGATAAATGTAAAGTACTACATATCGGATACCTAAATGAGAAAGCAAACTATTCGATGAATGGCACTCGGCTTAAGAATGTAAACAGAGAAACCGATCTGGGAGTAACAATATCGAGTAACCTAAAACCGAGTCAACAATGTTCAGAAGTTGTTAAGAAGGCAAACAAAATAATTGGCTTTATAGGCAGGTCATTTGAGCATAAATCCAAAGACGTTATCCTAACCCTTTACAATTCCTTAGTCCGCCCTCTTCTGGAATACTGCGTTCAATGCTGGTGCCATTATTACCAAAAAGACAAACAAGCTAGAACGAGTTCAACGTAGAGTTACCAAAATGATACCTAGCCTAAAGAACAAACCCTACGAAGAGTGTCTTACAGAATTAAATCCATTTCCTTTGACCCAGCGCAGATTAAGAGGCGACTTAATTCAAGTGTTCAAAATCATCAAAGGCATCGACAATATGAACTGTAGTAAGTACTTCACTATCGACCAATCTAATTACACGCGGGGAAACGGTTGCACAATTATTGGTAAATCTTTTAACTCACACGAATCTAAGAATTTCTTCTTCAATCGAGTTGTCAACTTGTGGAATAGGCTTCCCCGAGTAACAGAACACACTAGCTGTCTCCAGGGCTCCTCAACTGGTAACAGAACACACCAGCTGTCTCCAGGGCACCTCAACTGGTAATAGAACACACCAGCTGTCTCCAGTGCTCCTCAACTGGTAACAGAACACACCAGCTGTCTCCAGGGCACCTCAACTGGTAACAGAACACACCAGCTGTCTCCAGGGCTCCTCAATTGGTAACAGAACACACCAGCTGTCTCCAGGGCACCTCAACTGGTAACAGAACACACCAGCTGTCTCCAGGGCACCTCAACTGGTAACAGAACACACCAGCTTTCTCCAGGGCTCCTCAACTGGTAACAGAACACACCAGCTGTCTCCAGGGCACCTCAACTGGTAGAGTGTCATAACTTGGGTGAGCGACTGTACTTGCAAGATCACATGCAACCGCTCTCGCCCACACGCTAGCATAGGACATCACAATCACTTGCGTTATGGACCACAGCTCTGGATACAGATAGACACTGCCCTCATAAAATTATGGACACAGGCGGGACTCGTGCCGGGAACTCGAGTAGGCAGACCAGTAACTGCCAACTTCCCTCACACACACAAGGCTGTGATGAAAACCAATTCTTAAATTCACATAACTGGTAAATTTACAAGGGTTGTAACCCCAATGATTTAAGGGACTAGTAACTATTTCACGGCAATCAATACAATAGCACCATACTTTCTATAAACGCAACTATCTATGTGACCAGTTACTATTTCACGGCGATCATGAACACAAAAGCGCCACTCTTAACAGGCACAAAGCTTACCGCGGAGATGTGTACAGCAACACACAGGGAAACAGAATGCTACCGGGCCAATAAGGCAAGCTCTCACTTAACCTTTCATTAACATGCTTCACACAACGAATCTTCGATACATACCGCTCACCTAACCTTTTACTAACACACTTCATTCGAACGATTCTTAGACTCATTTCAACCAAAGGGCGACTATGCTAACAAGTAGGGGCCCTCTATAGGAGCACCATCAAACATGCGAGACTTCGGAGCACGTGAACAGGTGTTCGACTACCTACAGCCATACATTCATAGAGGAATTACGGCACTATTTCCTGACAATATAGTTGCCTAATTGTTCAACATATTGTCTTTCTCATTTACTTATTATTCTTACATTATCATTGCCATAAATGTCTTGTGTTCAGTAAGTTTCATAAAACTGCGATTATTAATTGGATAAAATGATCCTACATATTTACAAATTTTACAAATATTGTGTTTTACTTTCTTTTAGGATCGATATATACAGTATACCTGAAGATGGATGTTGGTACATCCGAAAATTTGCAATAAACGTCAAAATGTATACGACTGTCTCTTATCCTTCTATTCATATATACAGTATATATATATATACTGTATATATATACTGTATATATATTTTTTTTTCCCCGAATCCCGATTATGTATAGCGAGCCACCACATTTCGGTTAATGTGTTAGACAGCTGGCTTAATTTGTACAATTTTCGATAGAACAATTTAAAATGCTAGCTCGCTACCGCTCGCTAGGAAAAAATCGACACCTGGATAAGGATATATATCTTAAAACAATAGGTTGAATGGGGCCAAATGGATACAACCAAGAGAGATAAAATAGCAGGTCACTCCGCTTAACAGTGTAGATTTAGCCTGGTGTAAGATACCAAAAGTCGAATATGACGAACTGCGATCATTGAGCATATTAACCCTTCAAGGATCATGATGCATGTCAGCAGCTTCTTCTGACTGTTATTTGACGCATTAATATAGCTTAAGAAGGATCTGTGGGATTTGAAAGGGTAACTAGCTCATATAGCTCCCGCCTGCAATCCAGTATTCCAGGGATAGAACCTCGCTCTGGTTCGTGAAGTTTTTCGGGAGATATAGCCGGGAAGTTACGGTCTCTTTCTGGGCAGGGGAGATGGGATAATGATCTCTGGTTGATTACTAAGAGTTCAAGAGCTTTAAAATCCCCGAAGGAGGAGGTATGGGTGCTATATATAGGGGAGGTGTGGTGGAGTGGTCTTGCCACTGGACTGGTAATCTAATGGACCCGGGTTCGAATCCCGATATGCCAATGGGAAGATATTATTGGGATGGAATTTGTGCTATACCTAGTATCAGTGGATTACCACAAAGCCCACCGAAACGCCAAATAAATACCCTCATCGACCTTTGGCCGGGATATTTTCTGTCAAAAAATGTACAAATTTAGCTTGAAGTGGGTCTGAGTGGGCATTTTCAATTTGAAGGAAGTCTGTGAAAGCGTTTTCTGCCCTCCCTAATCACCTAATAACAACCAACATTTATCTATCTATATACTCTGGCACATACCCCAATTTATTTTATTATATTTTAATTTTTATTTTATTTCTATTTCATTTATTTTTTGTTTAGCTGGGGGTGGCTACTCGAGACAGATCCCGAACAGGGACAACATAACACAACAACAAAACACAACAAAACACAAACACACACATCTAGGTCGCCCAGGAAAAGACCCAGTGACCCAGACTAATTTGTTATTGTTTTTGTTTTTATATCCAGCTTTTACCTTCAGACATAGAGCAGGAGCCCGGGGGTGGGGGGGGGGGGGGGTCTGGTTAGCTGGAAAAGTAAAACAATTTTCTTTCCCACCAAAGTATCACCTATCAATGCTAATGTATGGAACTGGACGACTGGCAGGGTTGCTGTGGTGGATGTGGCCAGGAGGAGAGTGGATTTAATCCACTCCAAAAATGATCTAGATCAGCTTTGCACAGTAACCCATCCTAAATAACTGTAATAAGCATTCGATACCCCAATGTATGAACCATGGTTGATGACAGCAATTTTCATTGGTGGGTTGCCCCTGCCAGCCCCCATTAATTAGCCCCTCAAAGCTGATCTAGATCAGCTCATGAGGTAACTACTTCAAATCACTTGCAAAATCTTCTGCAGGGTCCCAGATATCATGAATGGCCACTTCCAGTAAATTCCAGGGGTGGGGAACCCCCGCCAGCCATGCCCAAAAATTGCAAAACCCCAGAACTGAGTTAGCTCAACTCATGAGGTAACCACTTCAAATCACTTGCAAAATCATTTGCAGGGTCCCAGCTATTATGAATGGCCACTTCCAGTAATTTCCAGTAGTGGGGTACCCCCTCCAGCCACCATTAATTAGCCCCTTAAAGCTGACCTAGATCAGCTCATGAGGTAACCACTTCAAATCACTTGCAAAATCTTCTGCAGAGTCCCAGATATCATGAATGGACACTTCCAGCAAATTCCAGTGGTGGGGTACCCCTGCCAGCCACACCCCAAAATTGCAAAACCCCAGAATTTACCTAGATCAGCTCATGAGAAAACCACTTCAAATCATTTGCAAATTTACACTAAATAGCACACCCATCACTAACATCAACAATACTGTTCACATATTCAACACAACTATCCAAAACGCTTACAAGAAACAAATTCCAAGAGGTAACATAAAAAGACAGAACCCCTACTTCACACCAGAAATTCAAGACCTCATCAGACAACATGACACACTGAAACACTTACTAGCACCCCACACATAGGACATCGCACAACAAATCCAAGCACTTAACACACAGATTAGCAACACAATACAAGAAAACAAATAGTAAATTGGAATAACTACAACCAAACACTTGATCACAAAACAGAACCCCCAAAACTATAGGCCTACACAGCACTAAACAGCATCACACTTTCCAACAGCAACACAACAAAATCACATGCCGCAATCACAACAACAGACTTTATTCCTTCATATAAACAACAAGCAAACAATCTCATTAATCACTTCCCCATGTCAGCCACCTAAGCCCCCATCAAGACGACCGACACGTGTCATCCGACTTAAGACCTTGGTTATGTACCCTTCACCAACAACCAGACAAAGCACATCATCAACAATCTCAAGCACTCACCTGCTTGTGGTCCAGACAACATAAGCAACATACACCTTAGACACCTAGGACCACAGGGCATACAAGCACTCACCAACATATCAAACTACAGTTATTCATACACCACAATACCAGACATCTGGAAGCATGGTGTCATCATTACATTCCCCAAACACAACAAAGACCCCAAGCTGCCCTCCTCACACTGCCCCATCACACTCCCTTGCACCCCCTCCAAAGTCTGAGAACGCCTCGTACTACAACTGACCACACACGCTCTACCCATAGCTCCACCACAATATGGCTTCAGGCCATTCCAATCCACAAACACCATTCTTACAGACCTTACACAAAGAGCTTTTGACGGCATCAACTCTCTGCCAGACCACCACACTGATCACTACTTGCCACACTCGACTTTAGTAAAGCCTTCGATGCCATCCCCCGCCACAACCTAACAAACAAAATCTACAACACAAACATGCACAAAAATACAAAAAGGTGGCTGGCCAACTACCTAGCAGGCAGATGTGCACACGTAACATTTGCCGGTCAGTCATCTAATATCAGAAACTTCACAAACGGAGTCCTGCAAGATCCGTCCTGTCGCCCTCACTCTGCAATCTATACATGCAGGATATACTTACACCCCATGCATCCCAAATAAATATAGCTTCCTACTCAGAAACACACACCAAGACCCAGACAAAGCAACACTTCTCCTTCAACCCTATCTCAACACACTACATGACTGGTGCACTACAAACAGATTCAAATTAGCACCAGCCAAATCCACTGCAACCCTCCTCACAAGCTGGACAACCGAATATAAAAACACCCAGCACCTCACCATAAACAAAACTCCTCTAACACACACACACACACACGCACAAAACCCTAGGAGTAACATATGATAGTCTAATGACATTCAAACAACATATCACAAACATGAATAAACTGACACCCAGACTTAACACCCTCAGGTCACTTGCCCACACAATATTATTTTGGACACAAAAGAAACTATCAACACAGTATACAAACAATACATAAGATCAGTGATGAAAAATGCAAGCCCTGCCTGGGATTCTAACCTAACTGGAAAACACCACAAGACCTAGCAGACTATTCAAAGCAAAGCCCTAAAAATCAACACAGGTTGCACAGCTACTACACCTACAGATCACCTACATCAAGAAACCAAACTTCTCAAAGTCAAAGACCACCTGGACATGAGAGGCACTCAATTCCTGGCTGCAGCCTCCACAAACCAACACCATCCACTACACTACATGGCAGCACACCCACAGACACCAAGGCATATCAAAACAACACCCAGCACATGGTATCACACACAAATACTGTCATCTCTCCCTCCCTGCCCACCCCAAACCAGCTTCCAGAAGCACATCCACACTCATATCTCTCGCCGTTCCATCCAATCACTCATAGACAACACGCATAGAGTCCACCTGGCCAGGCTGATGTGGGCACCATCCACCTCTTACCTCTTCTGAGCTATCAGAAGAGACTGGATATCTCCATCGTCGACACCTGCCCACGGTACTCCATACTACACAATCACTTATGCCAACAACATAATCTACACTCCTTGAGAGCTCTGTGGGAAAGCACGATCATGGCCATGGCCTTCCTTAGGGACTTGGGGATGTTTGGCCAGGCACCTTAGGGAACGACAACAACAACAACAACTTACAAACTTTTCTGCAGGGTCCCAGATATCATGAATGGCCACTTCCAGTAATTTCCAGTGGTGGGGTACCCCTGCCAGCCATGCCGAAATATTTAATTCAAAATTTGGGAAACACATTATAATAAAGCTGATCTGCGCCAAAATCTGGTAACAGACAAATATTTTGAAGCCACATTCAGCATGAGTAAGAAGGGCACCTTGGAATCAAATCTACAATATCACCCTTGATGTCATAACAAATATACTGCTGTCAAATGCCCAAAGGGAACCCCATCAAGTGAATCCCCGTCAATTAAGAAAGCTTGCATCGAAACCCTGCAGGAGTGACAGTAATATCCCCAAGTTTGACCAACAGGGTCTATTGAATATTCTGTGGCAAGAGCTGGAAAAAGAGAGGTGGCAAGGAAGACTGCAGAGGTTCTCCTGCATTGACCTTGTACCATTCTCCTCGGTTATATCCATCTCTCGGTTCCCCAGCAGAGTTATATGCGAATCACCTTGATCCATCATAAGTGATTTATAAAAGTCGTTGTTTACACAAGCTATCTCATAATCACATACAAGCAGCACCTGCAAAGATTCAAGATCAGCGAATTAGTGGAGTAAATTATTATAGTCCGCTCAACTGGAAGACAATAATTTGCTGTTGTCTTACAATGATTAGGTACCGGTATACAAGCAACATGACCTGCACAGGTACCCTAAGTACACTTCCGTTTATTGCTCTACAAATGAAGAGATGAAAAACATCGGAGATAAACCTTAGACCTTACTACATGATAAAATAGATTTATGCTCATATAATTTATGTGAACAGGATACATGCTCTATTTCCAGCAAATCTCCATGTCAATTGAGGGGAAATATCAATGTAGAACATCTATAGCTACAGGTTCCTGTCAACACACTATTATATATTTGGGACCCTGAACAATAAGCTGCACTTAAATTCAGGTGATTACCTTGTGAGCTACCAAGGTCCGTTCTGGGGCTTTGCAATTTGGGCGTGGTTGACAGGTACCCCACCACTGGAAATTATTGGAAGTGGCCATTCATGATATCTGGGACCCTGCAGAAAAGTTTGCAAGTGACTTGAAGTAGTTATCTTATGAGCTAATCTAGGTCAGTTCTGGGGTTTTGCCATATTTGGGCATTGCTGGTGGGGGTACCCCACCACTGGAATTTACTGGAAGTGGCCATTCATGATATCTGGGACACTGCAGAAGATTTTGCAAGCGATTTGAAGTGGTTACCTCATGAGCTGATCTAGGTCAGCTTTATGGGGCTAATTAATGGTGGCTGGCGGGGGTACCCCACTACTGGAAATTACTGGAAGTGGCCATTCATAATATCTGGGACCCTGCAAAAGATTTTGCAAGTGATTTGAAGTGGTTACCTCATCTATCTATCTATCTATTGCCTGACGCCGTGATCCCCAAAGGGGTGGCCACGAACGAACCGCCCCCATGCACTTCTGTCCCCGGTCAGTCGACGCCCCTCCCCCCAACCAGCACCGCCTTCATTCATATACTTCCTCACTCCATCCTTCCACCTCTCTTTCGGTCTACCTCTCCCTCTCTGTCCCTCCACCTCGCTCTCGTACACCCTCTTAGTCATTCTCTCGCTTTCCATACGTTCCATATGGCCGAACCATCTCAAGTTGTTCCTTTTCACACTTTCCAGCACATCTACCTCCACACCACACCTCCTTCTTACTTACTCATTAGTCTGTCTATCCCTCCATGTAACTCCGCACGCACTTCTTAGGTAATTCATTTCCACTGCTCTCACTCTTGGTCTGAGTCTCTCAACCAACGTCCATGCTTCGCTTCCGTACGTCAGTTTCGGGATAACCACACTGTCATGCCAGGACTTCTTCACTTCCATACTGACCACCCTATTTCTTGTTACTGCTTTCAGCATTCCTACAACCCTCTTCCCCTGTTGTACCCTCTCCCGCACTTCTTCATCCATAGTCCCATCTTTACTCAACACACTGCCCAGATACTTAAAAGAGTTGACGATCTCCATAGCCTGACCGTTCAGCTTCACCTCACACTCTGTGACTTCACCCCTTTCGAAGACCATAACCTTGCTCTTCCCCGCATTTACCTTCAAATTCTGTTTTTCGCACACTGTTCCAAATTAATTTACCAGACCCTGCAACTCTCATTCATTATCACTCATCAGAACTGTATCATCTGCAAACAGCAGTATAGGTAGCTTCCACTCAATTCCCTCCCTTTTCAGCGATACACCAACATCCACTGCTCTTGATAGTATTTCTTTCATGACCCTATCCATATATAGAGTAAACAACCACGGGGACATCACACACCCCTGTTTCAAACCAACATTCAGGTCAAAGAACTCGCTCTCCTCACTCTCTACACGTACGGCCGCCTTTGCACCCTCATACATGCTCTTCACTGCTTTCAGCAACTTGCCATCTACTCCGTATATTCTAAGTACTTTCCACAGACCTTCTCTATCCACTCTGTCATAGGCCTTCTCCAAGTCCATAAAGGCAACATACACCTTTGGTTTCTTCTCCAAATATTTCTCCACAACACAATTCAGGGTAAAAATCTGATCTACACATCCTCTTCCCTTCCTAAAACCTCCCTGCTCGTCGCCTATCCATATCTCCGTTCTCACTCTCACTCTCTCAATCACTATCCTACTGTATAAATTCCCTACTACGCTTAGAAGACATTTTCCTCGGTGGTTACCACACACTCCTCTTTCCCGTTTGCCCTTATATAGGGGGACTATTATGCCAGTCTTCCAGTCATCGGGTGCACTCCCCTTCTCCCATGCTAGTTTGCACATTTTCCATACCCATTCGATCACTATCTCACCACCATACCTCAACATTTCCCCACACACTCCATCTGTTCCTGGTGCTTTTCCCAACTTCACTCTTTTCATGGCTTCCCACACTTCTGACCTCCTGATCCCCACCTCCTCCTCCACTACTTCTCTTCTTCTCCCTCCCATACCATATCCAGCTATGTTTGCTGGCTCTTCATTCCTTACATTTAGCAACTCATTGAAGTACTCCCTCCATCTTTCGACTCTCTCTTGCTTCTCGGCTAGCATTCTCCCATTCTTATCTTTCACACCCTTACTGTTTCCCTTGCTACCTTCCCTAACTTTCTTGACTTCATTCCAGAACAGTTTCTTGCTCTCCCTCCATTTTACACTCAGAATCCTTCCAAATTCCTCATCTACTCTTCTCTTACTTTCCTTCACTACTCTCTTCACCACCCTCTTGCTCTCCACGTACCTCGCTCGTTTCTGTCTCTCGAAATCTTCATTCCCTCTACTACCCAACCACTCTCTATATTCTTTCTTCTTTTCTTCCACAGCTATTCTTACCTCTTCTGTTCACCATGCTGTACCTTTCACTTTCCTCCCTCTTCTCCTCACTCCACACACCTCCTCACATGCTGAACAGATCTCATCCTTAAACACCTTGCTCATCTCCTCCACTTCCTCCATAACTTCCAGATCGAACCCACCTAGTCGTCTTCCCACTGCTCTCCTGTACTCCTCCCTGACTTCCTCCTCCTGCAACCTCTCCACCCTCCTCACCATTCCACCCTCCTCTCGCCTCCCTCCAGCTCTATTCACCCACTTCTTTTGTATCCTAACCTTAGCTACCACTACATAATGATCAGGCAGAACCCCTCCAATACCCCTATACACCCTAACATCCATCACAAATGTCTTCATTCGTTCATCCACACATATAATATAAATCAATCAATGACTTTCGTTCCACCACTGTCTCATCCTCCATCGTCCACACCCGTTTCCACGTGGTTACCTCATGAGCTTAGCTAACTCAGTTCTGGGGTTTTGCCATTTTTGGGCATGGCTGGCGGGGGTACCCCACCACTGGAATTTGCTGGCAGTGGCCATTCATGATATCTGGGACCCTGCAGAAGATTTTGCAAGTGATTTGAAGTGGTTACCTCATGAGCTGATTTAGATCAGCTTTGAGGGGCTAATTACTGGGGGCTGGCAGGGGCAACCCACCAATGAAAGTTGCTGTCATCAACCATGTTTCATACACTAGGGTATGGAATGCCTATTACAGTTATTTAGGATTGGGTTACTGTGCAAAGCTGATCTAGATCATTTTTTGGAGTGGATTAAATCCACTCTCCTCCTGGCCACATCCACCACAGCAACCCTGCCAGTCGTCCAGTTCCATACATTAGCATTGATAGGTGATACTTTGGTGGGAAAGAAAATTGGTTACCTTTCCAGCTAACCAGATTCCCCCCCAATTCCCCCCCCCCCCTCCCCCCCGGGCCTATAGCCTATAACGAGTGCCTCCCCCATAGTTGAAAGAGTGACAGGGCCAAAATCAAGGGATATTCGAGCCAAAATGCCTGGACACACGGAGTTTGAAGCAATTTAAGTCATAGGAAGAGGGAAAGACTGATTCTGGGAGAGAGTTCCAGAGCTCAGCTGTTGAGTAGAAGAAAGTTTGTGAGTAACATTTCACTCTTGGGTTGGAGAGTTGCACAGAGTAGGGGTGGGATTGAGTTGCAAGACGGGTACCACGTGCCCTACGCAAAGGAGGTGGTATACACTGGGAAAGCTCTAAGGAACACTGATTATTATAGTAGCGATAGAATAGCGAGAGAGATGCAACATTGCGGCGGACAGAGAGAGATTGCAGAGAGTTGGTGAGTGGACGGGAGTTAATGATACGAAAGGCCATCCTTTCAACTTTGTCTAGGAGAGCGGTGTGAAAGGACCCTCTCCACACATGTGAACAATACTCAATACAAGGACGCACTATGCCCCTGTACAGAGCAAGAAGCTGTGCAGGGGAAAAGAACCCCCTAAGGCGGTTGAGCACACCCAGCTTCTGGGAGGCTGCCTTAGCAAGACTGGTAATATGGTCCTTCCAACTGAGAGCAGAAGAAAAAGAGACACCAAGCATATTGAGAGAAGGTGAAGGATTTATTTTTGTATTGTTAAAGAATAAGGGATAGTCCGCTGGGAGATCCTGACGGGTAGATAGATGGAGAAATTGGGTTTTGGAAGCATTAAAGGTAACAAGGTTTTCTCTGCCCCAATTGGAGATAGTATTTAGATCAGAATTTAAGAGTTCTATGGCTTCATTACGTTTGTCATTGAGGGATTGCTGGCTGGGGCGTTCTGAAAAACTAATGGAGTAGTGTAAGGTTAAGTCGTCTGCGTATGTATGGATGGGAATTGAGGTATGGGAATTGAGGTTCAGTTGAGATCATTTATAAAAATTAGAAAGAGAATAGGAGATAGGACAGAGCCCTGAGGAACACCGGAGTTTATAGGGTGAGGAAGTGAACAATGGCCGTCCACAACCGCGGCTATGGAACGGCCGGAAAGGAAATTAGAGACAAAGGCACAGATTTAGGGATAGAAACCGAAGGAGGGTAGTTTAGAAATTAAAGATTTGTGCCAGACTCTATCGAAGGCTTTCGATATGTCTAGTGCAATAGAAAAAGTCTCACCGAATTCCCGAAAGGAGGATGACCAAGATTTAGTAAGATATGAAAGAAGATCACCAGTAGAGCGACCCTTAACCCTTCTTTAGCGGCCTATGCGGTTTATTTATATGTACCGCCCAGCGGGGTGTTTTTAGCCAAAATAGGGCTGTTTACGTGATCATTTTCATGCCTAAATAAGACCCAGAACGTAAAACAAGTATCTATCCCTGAAAGGGCATAAACAGAGCTTTCGAATGACACCATAACGATCATTTTATGAAGGCTAGTTTTCTTGCAATAACCGTGCAACGCGAGTGCAAAAAGCAGGTAATTAGCCACTTTCCCGATACAATTCCGTATATAGCGAGTGAGAGAGGGAGGAGGGAGCTGAGATTCGTGTCAGTAGGTTCGCCGCGGTGGTCTGGAGCAGTCATACGCTCGCTAGTCTCCTGCCACCACTTGTCTCTCTCTCTCAGCAACATTACGTGCTGAAATTGCCACTCGACCTATGTCGAGCGCCGCCACATAGTCCAGCTTTATTAAAAACGACTTATGTGGTGAGCCGCTTTTTAAGGGTTAAGGAAGCCATACTGGCGATCTGAGAGCAGATGATGAGAAGAGAAATGCTTAAGAAATTTGGAAGCAAGAATAGTTTCAAAAACTTTAGAAAGACAAGAGATGAGAGCAATTGGACGATAGTTGGAGAGCGGTCACCCTTCTTTGGGACAGGTTGAATGTGAGCAAATTTCCAGCATGAAGGGAAGACGTTAGAGGATAGACAGAGACGAAAGAGTTTGCCTAGGCAGGGAGTTAGCACGGAAGCACAGTTTTTGAGAGCAACAGGAGGAACACTGTCCGGACCGTACGCCTTATTAGTATTAAGCCCAGAGAGGGTAGAAAGTACATCTTTAGAAGAGATTAGGATATTAGGCATAAGTAAGAGAGAGGAGGGTGGAGAGGGAGGAATAGCACCGGAATCATCCAAGGTTGAGTTTCTAGCAAAAGTTTGAGCGAAGAGTTTAGATTTGTCAGAGGAAGAAGTGATGGTTGTGCCATCAGAGTGGAAAAGGGGAGGGAAAGACGAGGAAGAGAAATTGTTGGAGAGGTTTTTGGCTAGATGCCAGAAAGCTTGGGAAGAGCTAGAGTTGGATAGTTCAGTGCATTTATTATTGATGAAAGAGTGTTTGGCAAGTCGAAGAACAGATTTGGCTTGATTCCGGGCAGAAACGTAGGAAGAATGAGAGTCTTGAGTTTTAAGGCGTCGGTACCGTTTGATTGCTTCCTCCTTATTGCGGACAGCAGTAGAACAGCCGTGAGTAAACCAAGATTTTTTAGCATTAGTATGAGAGAAAGAGAATGGAATGTATGCTTCCATGCCCGATAGGATTACCTCGGTAATGCGTTCAGCACTCTCCGAGGGTCCCCGGCCACGGAAGCAGAAATCATTCCATGGGAAATCAAAGAAATACTGCCGGAGAGCCTCCCAGTCGGCAGCGCCGAAGTGCCACAAGCGCCGCCGGCTAGGAGGATCGGGTGGCCGTGCTGGAGAGACAGGACAGGTGACAGAGATAAGTTTATGGTCGGAGGAGCCCAAAGGAGAGAAAAGATCAACAGTATAAGAAGGTCTATGGGCTATAGTCTGTATATTCAACCGTTCAACACGGTGAAGCCAGGAGGTCTTATTCCAGACAGTGAATGAGACCGGCTCGTTCGTGGCCTTACCATCGTTAGATCACGACGCCTGACCGGTCCCTCGTGGCCCTGAGACAACATCTGACTCCTCAGAGCTGCTTCGCCACAATCTCGCCATCTCATTCACAGTCTCGGACCCTTTCTTTCCCAAACGCCACCTATTGGGCTCTTAATTCACTAGGCACTGCCCTCATTGGCATATTTTGAATATGGGAATATTCATATTAGAGAAAGCTAGAGTATTTTATATGGCGTGTCGGTGGGCTTTGTGGTATTGCACTGATACCAAGTATACCACAAATTCCATCCCAATAATATCTTCCCATTGATACATCGGGATTGGATTTGGGGTCCCCAGCAAAAGATTCCCAGGTCCCAGACCTCCCGGAGAGGTTCCGGTCTCAGCAAGCAGACATGCAGCGAAGACCAACCACCACAAACCAGCCCACCATGCATCCAGGCGTACCCTACATACATATCGGCTCCCCGGGCCAGGCACCTGACCTACTATTAATAATAAACAGAAAAGAGTGGTACAACTTGTCATGATCCTCAAAATGTTATCTATTGAAAATCACCTGCTAATGGGGTGCACTGTTCTCCAGGTAAAAAAAAATAAAAAATAAAAAAATATTATATATATACTATATTTATACTGTATATACTGTATACTGTATATACATTATATATATATATATATATATATATATATATATATATATATATATATATATATATATATATATATATATATATAAAGTTTGCTCACATTCAATCTGTCCCAAAGAAGGGTGACCGCTCTCAACCCTCCAACTATCGTCCAATTGCTCTCATCTCTTGTCTTTCTAAAGTTTTTGGAACTATTCTTGCTTCCAAATTTCTTAAGGATTTCTCTTCTCATAATCTGCTCTCAGATCGCCAGTATGGCTTTCTTAAAGGTGGGGGCTCATGGGTTGAGGTAAACATGGAAACATAATCACCAACCTTCATATAATTATCTTGTAAAATGCAATGTCACTGAAATAATTTATTAACAATGGTATAAAGGATTTTGCGGATTGTCTATACCGGGCCTGTGCCGTCATAGTGACGTCACACCAGTATCCTTAGCCTAGACTGGATGGTGGACTTACACTCTTGTGACGTCACAGGCCCGGTATAGACGTTCCACAAAATCCTTTATACCATTGTTAATAATTATTTCAGTGCCTTTGCATTTTACAAGATAATGATGTACACCTTGGCGATTATCATTCCATGTTTATCTCAACCCATGAGCCCCCACCTTTAAGGGTCGCTCTACTGGTGATCTTCTTTCATATCTTACTAAAGGCCGTGTCTCATACAGTACGGCCACCGCTCGACAGCTGCCGACAGAGGACGACTTGCACTTTTTCGCCGATTGTAATCGACTCACTGGATCACTGCACGATCCTCGCAGGCACACGATTGATGTACAACAAACCCTCGACAGTCACTCAACACACACACGTCACACACACGTCATACACGCCGGCAACACGACCGTTGTAGAACAAATCGCTGACTGGCGACGCTACTCACTCGGCTATCACACATTCGTCATACATTTAAAGTATGTTAAGAGCACGATAATGCCACTTTTGGTTGACAACCATACGTTTACAGCACAACAGACGCACATACGTTGAATGATAAATACGACCGTTGTAGGCCGCACACGATACTGACACGGCAAAGGAACCGCCCTATGTATATATATATATATAAATATATATATATATTTATAAATAACACCCCGTTCTTAACATTAATCATCAATTACAAACCCGAATATACTTGAATAAAACTATAATAATAATACGCTGTAGTTAACCCATAATTAGCGGCGAGCAACATAAGTCGAGTTAAATAAAGCTAGACTATGTGGCGGCGCTCGACATAACTCGAGTGGCAATTTCAGCACGTAATGTGGCTGAGAGAGAGAGACAAGTGGTGGCAGGAGACTAGCGAGCGTATGACTGCTCCAGACCACCGCGGCGAACCTACTGACACAAATCTCAGCTCCCTCCTCCCTCTCTCACTCGCTACATACTCAATTATGTACCGAAAGTACCGAATTACCTGCTTTTTGCACTCGCGTTGCACGGTTATTGCAAGAAAACTATCCATCATACAAGGATCGTTATGGTGTCATTCGAAAGCTCTGTTTATGCCCTTTCAGGGATAGGTACTTGTTTTACGTTCTGGGTCTTATTTAGGCATGAAAATGATCACGTAAACAGCCCTATATTGGCTAAAAACACCCCGCTGTGCGGTACACATAAATAAACCGCATAGGCCGCTCGTAAGGTGTTAAGTAGTAGATAGGTGAATGTATACCTATATCATTACACGATCTGGTATACACTGACTTTGATGCAGTATATCATTAGTTTACAAGTGGATGTATTTTAGTAAACTTGTAGATGTTTATGTTAACTATAGGCTACACACACATACACACACACGCACGCAGAGAGTGAGAGTGAATGAGTGAGAGAGAACTACTCGCAGACATACAATACAGTATATAGACTAAAATAATACACACACACACACACACAATATATATATAAACTAAATAATACACAACCAACCACGCAAACGCACACACACACACACACACACAAACACACACGCACACACACACAATATATATAAACTAAATATTACACAACCAAACACGCAAAGGCACACACACACACACACGCACGCACACACACACACACACACACACACACAATGTATATATAAACTAAATAATGCACAACCAAACACGCACACACACACACACACACACAATATATATAAACTAAATAATACACAACCAACCACACACACACACATACGCACGCACACACATACACACACACACACACAATATTTATACACTAAATAATACACAACCAACCACACACAAACACATACACACGCACACACACATACACACACACACACAATATATATAAACTAAATAATACACAACCAACCACACACACACACACATACGCACGCACACACACATACACACACACACACACAATATATATAAACAAAATAATACACAACCAACCACACACACACACACATACGCACGCACACACACATACACACACACACACACAATATATATAAACTAAATAATACACAACCAACCAAGCAAACGCACACACACACACACACACAATATATATGTAAACTAAATAATACACAACCAAACGCGGAAACGCACACACGCACACACACAAACACACACACACAGCCCGTAGCCTAGTAGGTAGAGCTCTCGTCTCACACACGAGGGGTCGGGGGTTCAATCCCCCGGCCGGGCGGAGACAAATTGGCCTTGTCTCCTTTCATGTGTTGGCCTCAGTTCACCTAGCTGTAAATAGGTACCTGGAATAAGTGGACGACGTTGTGACGTCCCATCTGGGGTTGGCAAAAATGGTACAAGGCGAGATGGGTATCATATGGTTCACCTAAGCTGATGGCTACCTAAGCCTTCGGGCGAGACGGTACCGTCTATAGTGAGAATGGTACCATACAGATCCACCCTAAGCCTTCGTTTCCGATGTCGCCAATTGGCTAAAAATACAAACTACACACACATCCACAGCCATTCCAACGATACATATAACACCTACACATATAGGAGGCGGGAAATAACGAGCATCCTCACTCCCGCAATACAACTAGAGTAAGAACAACTAGAGTAAGTACACACAAACTACTCACACACATATAATATATAGACTAAAATCGTACACAATCAACCATCAATCAGAGGATGACAATGAAGATATCCCAGGATTCACGTACGCTCGTTGCACAACATATACACGGGCGTCACACGATAAAATTTAACGGTTTTTTAACCGTTTTTTCTGCCAATTATCGGCCAGAATTTAGTGCAGCCACAATTTTTTGGCCGAACACCGCCGACCATTTCCGCGCCACTCGACCACCCCTCGCCTACCACGATACGAGGCGATCTTTTTACACGATCACAGACGATGTCAGACGATCCCGGAAAAATTCAAATATTTTGAAAAGATCGGCTGTGGTCGGCGGCTAACGTACTGTGTGAGACGCGGCCTTAAAGGTGGGGGCTCAGGGGTTGAGATAAACATGGAATGATAATCGCCAAGCTGTACATAATTATCTTGCAAAATGCAATGGCACTGAAATAATTATTAACAATGGTTTAAAGGATATTGTGGATCGTCTATACCGGGCCTGTGACGTCATAAGAGTGCAAGTCCACCATCCAGTCTAGGCTAAGGATACTGGTGTGACGTCACTATGACGTCACAGGCCCGGTATAGACGATCCGCAAAATCCTTTATACCATTGTTAATAATTATTTCAGTGACATTGCATTTTACAAGATAATTATATGCAGGTTGGCGAAAATCATTTCATGTTTACCTCAACCCATGAGCCCCCACCTTTAAGTCTTGGTCATCCTCCTTTTGGGACTTCGGTGAGACTTTTTTCTATTGCACTAGACATATTGAAAGCCTTCGATAGAGTCTGGCACAAATCTTTAATTTCTAAACTACCCTCCTTCGGTTTCTATCTCTCCATCTATGCCTTTGTCTCTAATTTCCTTTCCGGCCGTTCCATAGCCGCGGTTGTGGACGGCCATCGTTCACTTCCTCACCCTATAAACTCCGGTGTTCCTCAGGGCTCTGTCCTATCTCCTATTCTCTTTCTAATTTTTATAAATGATCTCCTCAACTGTACCTTAATTCCCATCTATTCATACGCAGATGACTCAACCTTACACTACTCCATTAGTTTTTCAGAACGCCCCAGCCAGCAATCCCTCAACGACAAACGTAATGAAGCCATAGAACTATTAAATTCTGATCTAAATACTATCTCCAATTGGGGCAGAGAAAACCTTGTTACCTTTAACCCTTAACTAGCGGGGGGGTTTTTGGGCTTATTTGGGCATATTCAGGCCCTCGTGAATGATAAATCAAGTATCTGCATGAAAAGAAATGTATTCAGCAAAAAAATAGGCGCTAAAAGCTTCAAAATGAGACCAGAACGAGCTACGTAGCACTCGTGGTACTCATACAGTGGTACCAGTAACATGGGAGTTTAGCATATAGCGGTATATTTTTCCCAGCTACGCTCACTACTGGCTACACTGCCGGCCTCTCGAGAACACAGGGAGGGTGAGTCAGTGGGCGGCGGTAGGCCCTGGGAGTCGGACATGTGGCCCGCTGCGCTCCCGGCCATTTGCACTCGATTTTAACCCTTTAAAAGCCATAATAATGCTCCTAACTTGCTTCAAATTGGCGCCCGGCTGTAGCCGGGCGCCGCTCTTTAAGGGTTAATGCTTCCCAAACCCAATTTCTCCATCTATCTAACCGTCAGGGTCTCCCAGCGGACTATCCCTTATTCTTCAACAATACAAAAATCAACCCTTCATCTTCTCTCAATATTCTTGGTGTCTCTTTTTCTTCTGCTCTCATTTGGAACCAGTCTTGCTAAGGCAGCCTCCCAGAAGCTGGGTGTGCTCACCCGCCTAAGGGGGTTCTTTTCCCCTGCACAGCTTCTTGCTCTGTACAGGGGCATAGTTCGTCCTTGTATTGAGTATTGTTCACATGTGTGGGGAGGTTCCTCTCACACCACTCTCTTAGACAAAGTTGAAAGGAAGGCCTTTCGTATCATGAACTCCCGTCCACTCACCAACTCTCTGCAATCTCTCTCTCTCTCCACTGCAATGTTGCATCTCTCTTGCTATTCTATCGCTGATATAATAATCAGTGTTCCTCAGAGCTTTCCCAGTGTATACCACCTCATTTACGTAGGGCACGTGGTACCCGTCTTGCAACTCAATCCCACCCCTACTCTGTGCAACTCTCCAACCCAAGAGTGAAACGTTACTCTCAAACTTTCTTCTACTCAACAACTGAGCTCTGGAACTCTCTCCCAGAATCAGTCTTTCCCTCTTTCTATGACTTAAATTGCTTCAAACTCCGTGTGTCCAGGCATTATGGCTCGAACGTCCCTTGATTTTAGCCCTGTTACTCTTTTAACTATGGGGGAGGCACTCGCTATAGGCAGTTCTGCCCTTTGCCTCCCTCAATCACATAGAAAAAAAAATATATATATATACTGTATATATAATGTAAAGGCTATATATATGTTGTATTCAATATCCGTCTCTTCCTCCAGGGAGAAGGTTGTGGCAAAGAAGACTGCTGCTGGCTCTGTTTGAGCTGCCCTACGAGCCCATTGACAGACCCAGAGGCGAGAGAGGAGAGATCATTGTGCCTAGGGAGCTGGGAATGGTAATCTATATATCTATCTATCTGATGAGATTGATAACTAGTATTCGATAAATGGATATTTATTGTAGTCATGTGCTGACCTTTTAACTGTTTTGGTGTTGTAATGGTTACAGTGTTTAAGTGTTCTGTGTGTGGTGTCCTGGGTTCGAATCCTCGGATTATCACTTACTTTCTTTAATATCATATGGATGTAAACATTAATTTGGGGGAGATTGATGTTAAATACGTAGGTTACTTTATTTACTGTATATATATTCTCTCTCTCTCTCTCTCTCTCTCTCTCTATATATATATATATATATATATATATATATATATATATATATATATATATATATATATATACAGGTATAATATATATATATATATATATATATATATATATATATATATATATATATATATATATATATATATAGACGGAGAGAGAGATGAACAGGATGCAAAGTGTTGTTGCTGTTGTTGTTGTTGATTCCCAGGCCGCCTGGCCGACCAGCCCCAAAGTCCCGAGCAAAGCCAAGGCTATAACGGATTGCCCCTGCAGAACCCTCCCAGCTTTACCACAAAAGAATGCCCAGGTGATCGAATCCGCTCCCAGGCGAGGTGCTGAGGAGAGTACGGAAACGCCTGGGACACCGAAGCCCCTCCCAGGACCCTGTGCCCTTTAAGGGGAGATCTCCACTTAAGGGATTTTTTTCTTGACCCCTTTCTCCCTCATGTTTAGCCCCATTGCTTTTGATATTATAAAACGTTTGCCCCATTAGTTTAGCGATTTTAAGAACTTTCACCCCATATTAAGACCTTCCGTGCCATTCAGGTGTCAATTTTATCCTGGCGAGCGATAGCGAGCCTGTATTTTAAGAGGAACCGGCCTTTGGCCGGGACATTTTTCTACCGAAAAATGTACAAATATATCTTGAAAGGGACTAAAGGGGGTGTAATTTTAAGCTTGATGGAGGTCTAGGGAACAAACGAAATACCTCCCCTTAACAGTTATGAAGGGAAAATTTTGATGCTTTGGCTCCCAGTCTGCCAACCTCTTGGTTGTCAGTAGAAAGGTCAATCCACGGAAGAGACGTCGCCACTTGAGATCAAGAAAGTATATAAGTGAAAGAAGTAGTTAGCATTAGCTATGAGTATGGCAGAGAATGCACAACTCTCATTCTGAGTGATCAGCTCATCACCAGTATGTTGTAACGAACAACATTGTAGGTCAATTAAAGCTCCCTATACTGTATATGTTTTACCAAATTAAAGCTCCCTATACTGTATATGTTTTACCAAATTAAAGCTCCCTATACTGTATATGTTTTACCAAATTAAAGTTCCCTATACTGTATATGTTTTACCAAATTAAAGCTCCCTATACTGTATGTTTTACCAAATTAAAGCTCCCTATACTGTATATGTTTTACCAAATTATTTCGCATATATTTAAATTTTATTTGGTCTTTTATATCCTTGTTCTGCTTTCCAGTATACTTTTTCTGCTTTCCAGTATTCTTTTTCTGCTTTCCAGTATACTTTTTCTGCTTTCCAGTATACTTTTTCTGCTTTCCAGTATACTTTTTCTGCTTTCCAGTATACTTTTTCAGAAAATATCGATCCCATCTTGATTTTAAATAATTTTACACTTGATACTAATCATTGTTTCACTCGCTTTTTGCGATAGATTTTAACGTTTTGTATATATTTTAGGCTTCACTGAGGATGATACTTAGATATCGAAACGTCTGAAAAGAAAAAAAGAAAGTGTACCGTTATCCCACCCTGGTGTTCAATTTACCTTCAATCCTGTTCGTTATACAAGACTGCATCCTATTCATCTGCAACCTGAAGTTGCAGTAAAATATAATTGTTTCAATTTTGAAATGCTCCTTTGCCCAAATTGATTTAACCTCATATCAGTGGACTCCCCACCCATGGTGTATTTAACCTCATATCAGTGGACTCCCCACCCATGGTGTATTTAACCTCATATCAGTGGACTCCCCACCCATGGTGTATTTAACCTCATATCAGTGGACTCCCCACCCATGGTGTATTTAACCTGATATCAGTGGACTCCCCACCCATGGTGTATTTAACCTCATATCAGTGGACTCCCCACCCATGGTGTATTTAACCTCATATCAGTGGACTCCCCACCCATGGTGTATTTAACCTCATATCAGTGGACTCCCCACCCATGGTGTATTTAACCTCATATCAGTGGACTCCCCACCCATGGTGTATTTAACCTCATATCAGTGGACTCCCCACCCATGGTGTATTTAACATCATATCAGTGGACTCCCCACCCATGGTGTATTTAACATCATATCAGTGGACTCCCCACCCATGGTGTATTTAACCTCATATCAGTGGACTCCCCACCCATGGTGTATTTAACCTCATATCAGTGGACTCCCCACCCATGGTGTATTGAGTCCAAACATATTCGTGGTTTAATTGTGCGCATGAAGGAAACAATATTACGACACCTACATTGCTTCCAGACGGCAGCAGAAGTAGCAACTCACCAGGCCGGCGGATTGGAGGGTCTGAAGCGGTATTTGTCTGAACGAGGGAGTGCCCCCCATCATCAGCTGGACGCTGCCTTCACCGTGCCCAAGGGGCGACCATTCTCTAAGTTCCTCCCACAACACTCCAATGCTGCCCATGACCTTATTGATCTATTTATGAGTAAGTTCTCTACCTCAATAACACACACACTCTCTCTCTCTCTCTCTCTCTCCTTATTAAGGGGGTCACTGGTTTTTTTTTATCGTCCTCTCCTTTTCTCTCTTTCCCTGGCTTGTATCCATTCGGCCCCATTCAGCCAACTATTTTAAGACGTTTATCCCCATTCAGGTGTCGATTTCTTCCTGGCGAGCGATAGCGAGCCAGCATTGTATGGAGAAATCCGGGTGGGTGGGTAGGTGGGTGGGTAGGTGGGTGGGTAGGTGGGTGTGTGTATGATGAATATATGGACCAAAGCCAGACTCGTCTCCATGTACCTATATTCTGGACTCTTCTCAGTCTATCTCCAAGTCCACCTTAAGGGGGAAGTATCTGCTTTTTTCCCCCTCATGTTTAGTCCCATTAGCTTTGAGATTTTAAGACGTTCTTTCGATTTGTTTGGCGATTTTTAGACCACTCTCCCCATTTAGACCACTCTCCCCATTTAGACCACTCTCCCCATTTAGACCACTCTCCCCATTTAGACCACTCCCCATTTAGACCACTCTCCCCATTTAGACCACTCTCCCCATTTAGACCACTCTCCCCATTTAGACCACTCTCCCCATTTAGACCACTCTCCCCATTTAGACCACTCTCCCCATTTAGACCACTCTCCCCATTTAGACCACTCTCCCCATTTCTTTGTCAATATAAAGCCCTCTCCTGCCATTTAGATGTCAATATAAAGCCCTCTCCTGCCATTTAGATGTCAATATAAAGCCCTCTCCTGCCATTTAGATGTCGATTTTCATCCTGGCGAGCGACAGCGAGCCTGTAATTTTAAGAGAAACTTGCCTGCGGCCGGGACATTTTTCTACCGAAAATTGTACACATTTATTTGAAAGGGGGTCTAAGGGGTATTTGAAAGGGGGTCTAAGGGGTATTTTTATAAGCTTGATGAAGTTCTAGCGAGGAAACTAAACTATACCTGAATAATTAAGTAATTAGACCAACAAATAGCCACTACCCCCTTAAAAGAATTATAACATGATAATTATATGTATGTAATTATATGATAAGTATATGTCCATAGCCATGGCGGGAGGGCTGGAGGGTGCGGGCGTAGCCCTCTCTCTATGTATCATCCTTCTCAACATCCAGAGGGGCTGTGCTGATATACAGGTGCAGACCGGTAGTGTACTAGGTCAACCCATAACAAGTATTGAGGGACCTCGTCACACAGAAATCACACACGAGTGAAATTTCTGTCACCATTCCTGCCTGGTCTATTTCATATATCGGGAAGACGCCACGACTGGGCAAATACTCTGGCACAACCTCGCTACACCACCTATTGTGCTACACTCTAATTAGCTGCGGAGATGTAGAGACCAACCCCGGCCCTAGTTCAACGTTGAAGAAACCTCACCACCAAACAAGTAAGGCAGACACCGACATTTCAACAGTCCCTAGCAGTAAAATTCGTTATAACAAACTGGGCCAGCAGGCACCCAAGTCTCCCGTCACGCTCCAACTCACAACCAAGACCGCAGGGCAACCGCCAGCACAGTGCCAACATTATAATAATAATAATAATTATAATAATATTTATTCAGTCAGCAATTTACAGAGTTGGTACCACATAGTTTGTTACAAATATGACATGTACCAGCCCTGCATAATTCCAACTAAGGATAGCCCAATAAGGCCGTTAGGCGTATTTCCATTGGGGTCCTTGTGGGATTAGGTTAGCTGGGGAAAAGGGGAGGATAAAGAAATAGATACTTTAGAAAAAGTATTTCTAGGGGGTTATTTTAAGATACCTTACATCCTATAGTAAATATCAGTAATCCGTAATCAGTAATCATTTCAGTTTGGTTTGTCTATCTCTTATGTCATATTTAGTAGTAGACATAAGCTTGGTGCTCCCTTCTCGCAGCTGTCCGGTTCAGGTGTTCCTTCAGGCTACGTCTGAAGGAATACAGTGTTCTCTTTGCACGGACTGACTGGGGTAGGTCGTTCCAGTCTTTGATGGCAGTGAAGAAGAATGTTTGCTTACCCTGTCCTTGGATTCTCGGGACCTTAAAATTAAACATCATGTTTCTTGTATTATGTCCACTCCTCTCATTTGCTTTAAACAAAATCATTCTTTAGATACTCTGGAGCTCTGTCATAGAAAATTTTGAAGGCATTAGTTATCCTGATTTGTTTGGCCCTGTCAGAAACATTGAGCATACCTAGTGACTGAAGTTGTTCCTGGCCAACATGTGATCTGGGTCCTAGGTTCAGCATGAACCTAAGCATTTTATTTTGAGTGACCTGAAGTTTGTGCTGTGCTGATTTAGATGATGCAGAGTACCAGGATGACACAGAATAGTCAAAATGACATTGAACAAGCGCTTGGCAGAGGGTCTTTTTGGTCGCCGCGGGCAAGCATCCCACCTGTCTATACAGGTATTTTATACGTGCTCTACACTTACTCAGGATAGATTCCAAAATTGTTTCACCTGACAAACTCGCGTCCAGTTTCAGTCCGAGATATTTAACTTGTGACACTGTTGTTATAGGAATATCATTACAGTTGACCGAGAAGCCCACAATGTCTTTCAGTTTGCGTTTTGTTCCACATAAGATGGCTTAAGTCTTGCCCAGGTGAAGAGATAGTCTATTGTCCACTAGCCATTCACTACATGATGCTAGTTCTTTGGAAAGTGAAGCGTCAATACTTATTGGGTCTTTTCCTGAAACCAGAAGCACGCTGTCGTCTGCATACAGTAATAATTTACATGAGACGCTCAGTTCCATGTCGTTCACATAACAGAGAAAGAGTAAGGGACCAAGGATGCTTCCCTGCGGGACCCCACAGTTAATTGGCATAGGATCAGATATATTATCATCAATTTTGACTCTTTGGGTTCTACCACTAAGATAAGATTTAAACCAGTTCACAGACCCTATGCCCATATCTTGTAGTTTATTACATAGGATATCATGGTCTACTGTGTCAAACGCTTTTTGTAGTTCAAGAAGAACCATACCGGTGTAGTTACCTTTAGACATTTCTTTATGAATGTGATCCGTTAAGTGGATGAGACAGGAGTCTGTCGAGTACATGCATCTGAAACCTGATTGAAACTTATAGAATAGATCATTTTGTTTGAGGTAGTGTTCAATTTGGGTGTATACCGCTCTTTCAAGGATTTTAGATACAATACATAATATGCTAACTGGTCTGTAGTTGCCAACTTCTAGTGTATTTCCTTTCTTGAATAGAGGAGTTACAATAGCTTCCTTCAGTTCAGCAGGTACTGTGTTGGTGTTAATTGACAAGTTGATGATGTGGGTTAGGGGGCCTGCTATACCAATGGCTCCATCTCGTAGAAATTTGGCAGGAATTTTGTCTGGTCCTGTGCTCTTATGTACATTTAGGTTAGACAGCTCGTCAAAAGTGTATTTTGGTGTAACATTTTGCAATCTAAATGTGTTCGGGTGTATGTCTTTATCTCTGTAGAAATTACGAAAGGTGTCCGTTGTTGTCGTGTATTTATTGAGAGGTTGAGGTAGGTTCTGTGCAAGTGTGTTTGCTATGGAAGTGAAGGAGTTGAAGTAGGTTGAAATTTATCGTTTATCGTGGCAAACCTGATCATTAATGGTGAGAGCAATATTAGTGTTAGACGAATCCCTTGTCTTGTTGCTGTAGCCTGTTGTTTTTAGGTGCCTCCATAGTTTCTTTGGGTTATTCTGATATTCCTCTGCCTTATTGTGAAAATAATTAGTTTTCGCTGATTTCATTTTCCTACTTAGTTTATTCCTGGCCCTGTTGAACTCATGTTTCAGACCTTGATCCTGTCTATGTTTCGCTAGCCTTTTTAACAGATTGTCTCTGTGTTCCAGATGGTGTAGTATGTCATTGTTGATCCATGGGTCTGACCTTGCTTTAATTCGTATGTCTTTCAGAGGAGCTATTTCGTCTAGGCATTCTACCTACTCAACATTACCCTCAACTGTATCATCACTACCACAGATATCGGTGACCCAAGTAACACAACATGCAACCAGAACACCCAAACAAACAGGAAGCTCTAGCAAACACATCGACAATGAAGTAACAGCAACAACGGCCAAGAACAAGGACATAAAACAACAAATACAGGTAGGGGTGGGAGGGGGGCAAGGGGGAGCCACAACCTGTCCTCATCTCACGCGCTCACACACCATCAGCCGCTCACGGCGCACAGCTGATCACCACACCGCCAGACGTACGATGAACAGTAACAGGAAAATATGTATAGTGTGCGATATTGGATTCAACAAAAGGAGTACAACGTCACAATGTAGTAGTTGTAATGAAACAGTACACGATCGATGTACTTACGTTACTAGCAGAAAGAAGTGGAATGCGATAAATGTAGGGAAATAGCTATTAAGGGTCCTAAAATCATTTGTGAAATATGTGAATCACTCATAACAAGAAAACAAAGGATCATAAACTGTGTTAAGTGTAAAACTGTAGCTCACATGAAGTGCATCTCTAAGAAGACCAACAGTGAAGAACGGGAATTCCTATGCAACATATGTGCCTTGCATTCATTACCGAATATTAATGTAAATGAACCAATTAGTATTAACAACTCAGAATCCAGCCAGAACACATTCAAAATCAAAGATGAATACAGAGTGTTCACCAACAAAGGGCTCCATCTTATCCACATTAACGCCAGATCAATGTACCATAAATTGTCAGAATTAAACTTGTTAGCTAATAAGGCCAAAGCTTCAATAATTGCAATCACAGAAACCTGGCTGGATTCAAGTATAAACGATGGTGAAATAAACATTCAAGGTTTCAATATGGTTAGGAATGATCGCAATAGGCATGGGGGAGGAGTATGTCTGTATGTAAAAAACAACCTCACACACACAACCAGGACCGACCTCCATGTAGAAAATCACGAAGCTCTGTGGATCGATCTACACCTGCCGAGGACAAGACCCATCACAATTGGGGTATGCTATAGGCCACCAGACGACACACAATTCTTGACCAAATTTGAACGAACGTTGTCATCGCTAGACCCTCGGAATGAATCCATCATACTAGGGGATTTTAACCTGTGTTACAAACAACGAAATGATAGGCTTGTACGAGAATATAGGCATATACTGACAATGCACAATCACAAACAACTCATCACAACCCCCACACGTATCTCTGAGAACACTGCCACAATAATAGACCACATAAACTGTAACAGAGAGGACAAAATATCCCAATCAGGGGTTATACAGACTGGGATAAGTGATCACTTCGTCACATATTGCACACGAAAAACCACAAAAATTACCCTAGAGAATCACAAGATTATCAAAGCAAGGTCACTCAGAAACTACAATAAAGAAACATTTCTGGACATTTTATGGAATACAGACTGGTCTCCAGTGTTTGGAAGTACAAACGTTAATGACGCATGGGTTGGCTTCAGAACCATCATCACAAACATTCTAGACGAAATAGCTCCTCTGAAAGACATACGAATTAAAGCAAGGTCAGACCCATGGATCAACAATGACATACTACACCATCTGGAACACAGAGACAATCTGTTAAAAAGGCTAGCGAAACATAGACAGGATCAAGGTCTGAAACATGAGTTCAACAGGGCCAGGAATAAACTAAGTAGGAAAATAAAATCAGCGAAAACTAATTATTTTCACAATAAGGCAGAGGAATATCAGAATAACCCAAAGAAACTATGGAGGCACCTAAAAACAACAGGCTACAGCAACAAGACAAGGGATTCGTCTAACACTAATATTGCTCTCACCATTAATGATCAGATTTGCCACGATAAACGACAAATTTCAACCTACTTCAACTCCTTCTTCACCTCCATAGCAAACACACTTGCACAGAACCTACCTCAACCTCTCAATAAATATACGACAACAACGGCCACCTTTCGAAATTTCTACAGAGATAAAGACATACACCCAAACACATTTGGATTGCAAAATGTTACACCAAAATACACTTTTGACGAGCTGTCTAACCTAAATGTACATAAAAGCACAGGACCAGACAAAATTCCTGACAAATTTCTACGAGATGGAGCCACTGGTATAGCACGCCCCCTAACCCACATCATCAACTTGTCAATTAACACCAACACTGTACCTGCTGAACTGAAGGAAGCTATTGTAACCCCTCTATTCAAGAAAGGAAATAAACTAGAAGTTGGTAACTACAGACCAGTTAGCATATTATGTATTGTATCTAAAATCCTTGAAAGAGCGGTATACACCCAAATTGAACACTACCTCAAACAAAATGATCTATTCTATAAGTTTCAATCAGGTTTCAGATGCATGTACTCGACAGACTCCTGTCTCATCCACTTAACGGATCACATTCGTAAAGAAATGTCTAAAGGTAACTACACCGGTATGGTTCTTCTTGATCTACAAAAAGCGTTTGACACAGTAGACCATGATATCCTATGTAATAAACTACAAGCAATGGGCATAGGATCTGTGAACTGGTTTAAATCTTACCTTAGTGGTAGAACCCAAAGAGTCAAAATTGATGATAATATATCTGATCCTATGCCAATTAACTGTGGGGTCCCGCAGGGAAGCATCCTTGGTCCCTTACTCTTTCTCTGTTATGTGAACGACATGGAACTGAGCGTCTCATGTAAATTATTACTGTATGCAGACGACAGCGTGCTCCTGGTTTCAGGAAAAGACCCAATAAGTATTGCCGCTTCACTTTCCAAAGAACTAGAATCATGTAGTGAATGGCTAGTGGACAATAGACTATCTCTTCACCTGGGCAAGACGGAAGCCATCTTATGTGGAACAAAACGCAAACTGAAAGACATTGTGGGCTTCTCGGTCAACTGTAATGATATTTCTATAACAACAGTGTCACAAGTTAAATATCTCGGAATAAAACTGGACGCGAGTTTGTCAGGTGAAACAATTTTGGAATCTATCCTGAGTAAGTGTAGAGCACGTATAAAATACCTGTATAGACAGGTGGGATGCTTGCCCGCGGCGACCAAAAAGACCCTCTGCCAAGCGCTTGTTCAATGTCATTTTGACTATTCTGTGTCATCCTGGTACTCTGCATCATCTAAATCAGGACAGCACAAACTTCAGGTCACTCAAAATAAAATGGTTAGGTTCATGCTGAACCTAGGACCCAGATCACATGTTGGCCAGGAACAACTTCAGTCACTAGGTATGCTCAATGTCGCTGACAGGGCCAAACAAATCAGGCTCACTAATGCCTTCAAAATGTTCTATGACAGAGCTCCAGAGTACCTAAAGAATGATTTTGTTAAAGCAAATGAGAGGAGTGGACATAATGCAAGAAACAGGATGTTTAATTTTAAGGTCCCGAGAATCCAAGGACAGGGTAAGCAAACATTCTTCTTCACCGCCATCAAAGACTGGAACGACCTACCCCAGTCAGTCCGTGAAAAGAGAACACTGTATTCCTTCAGACGTAGCCTGAAGGAACACCTGAACCGGACAGCTGCGAGAAGGGAGCACCAAGCTTATGTCTACTACTAAATGCGACATAAGAGATAGACAAACCAAACTGAAATGATTACTGATTACGGATTACTGATATTTACTATAGGATGTAAGGTATCTTAAAATAACCCCCTAGAAATACTTTCTCTAAAGTATCTATTTCTTTATCCTCCCCTTTTTCCCCAGCTAACCTAATCCCACAAGGACCCCAATGGAAATACGCCTAACGGCCTTATTGGGCTATCCTTAGTTGGAATTATGCAAGGCTGGTACATGTCATATTTGTAACAAACTATGTGGTACCAACTCTGTAAATTGCTAACTGAATAAATATTATTATTATTATTATTATAATTTAGAAAACAAATACACACATTAGTTGAGTTACCCCGCTGAATCCCGTATACACTCTTTATATAGTCTAATATTATTGTTGCCATCATTTCTGAGAGTGTAATGTGATTTCGGGGGCTGATGAGTGATTGGTGCTTCTGAATGCTTGTGTGCTTGCTTTTTGTGGGCGAACTGTTATGTGTGTGTTCTTCTCCTGTTACCTCTTTTTCCTTTCTCGAATCTCTTGCTGATCCTCCCTACCCCTTGTGGGAGTAAGGGCTATAGCTACTGACTGTAATGTGATACAAATGGGCTGGTTCAATATACTTGATTGGCCTGATGAAGCTATATGAAAAAACTTTGTCAATAAAGTGCTCCTCCTCATATGTTGTTTGTATATTCATTCTGACTGTAATGTACCCCAACAGATGCCGGAGACATAGAGGACTTACTCAAAGTAGCCGCCAGGGTCCATGGGTTTGTTAACGAAGATCTCTACGTGCACGCCCTGGCATACACCCTCATCCACAAACAGGTCGGATGGTTCACTGTAGTCTATTAAGGGGGGTCACAGGCTTTTTTTCTCTCCTTTTCTCTCTTTCTCTGGCTTGTATGTATTCGGCCCCATTCAGCCTACTGTTTTAAGACGTTTAATCCCATCCAGGTGTCAATATTTTCCTGGCGAGTGGTAGCGAGCCAGCATATGTATATTTTTGTTTTGACAGCAAGCTAAATTTGTACATTTGTCGATAGACAAAAAATTCCGGCGAAGCCGAATTTCTCCATATAATGCTGGCTCGCTATCGCTCGCCAGGAAGAAATCGACACCTATCTATCTATCTATCTATTGCCTGACGCCGTGATCCCTGAAGGGGTGGCCACGAACGAACCGCCCCCATGCACCTCTGTCCCCGGTCAGTCGACGCCCCTCCCCCCAACCAGCACCACCTTCGTTCATATACTTCCTCACTCCATCCTTCCACCTCTCATTCGGTCTACCTCTCCCTCTCTGTCCCTCCACCTTGCTCTCGTACACTCTCTTAGTCATTCTCTCGCTTTCCATACGTTCCATATGGCCGAACCATCTTAAGTTGTTCCTTTTCACACTTTCCAGCACATCTACACCTGATGGGGATAAAAGTCTTAAAACAGTTGGCTGAATGGGGCTGAATGGATACAAGCCAGAGAAAGAGAGAAAAGGAGATAAAGAGAAAACAAATCCAGTGACCCCCTTTAATTTTAATTAACCAAAAATATTAACCACTAACCTCTTTAACCCTCGTCTAGCGGGGGATTTTGGGCTATTTTGGGCATATTCAGGCCCTCCTGAATGATAAATCAAGTATCTGCATGAAAAGAAATGTATTCAGCAAAAACTAGGCTCTCAAAGCTTCAAAATGAGACCAGAACGAGCTACATAGCACTCGTAGTTCTCAGGCAGTGGTACCACCAACATGGGAGTTTAGCGTATAGCGGCATATTATTTCCAGCTACGCTTACTACTGGCTACACTGCCGGCCTCTCGAGAACACAGGGAGGGTGAGTCAGTGGGCGGCGGTAGGCCCTGGGAGTCGGACGTGTGGCCCGCTGCGCTCCCGGCCATTTGCACTCGATTTTAACCCTTTAAAAACCTTAATAATGCTCCTAACTTGCTTCAAATGGGCGCCCGGCTATAGCCCGGCGCCGCTCTTTAAGGGTTAACTCTAAAAAAGAACATAAATAATCGCGCTAATATTTCTACCATTTCAGAAGAGTCCAGTGTTACCCGGCCTCCAGAGCCATCAATATTTGCATGTTTTATACAAACTTAATATAACATACTTCAGTGTTGGATATGCGTAGACCATCGCAAATGTCTTATAAGAGACATAAGAAAAAACCAAAATAAATTGCCAACTTCCCCTGTATAAAGCGCCGCGACATCATGGCCGTCAATTTCTGGAGATGTTTCACACTACAATTCAGTCTATGCCAGTGCCACTCTAGGTCTTTATTGTCATTAGTTTACCCCAAACCTAATTAAGCCCCCTACTGGCAACATAAACGCTGATTTCAATAAGTCGCATTAGGGGGGGGGGGGGGGGGGCAATGCCAATGCCAACACTTAAATGCAATGATCCTTGCTATATAAAACGGCAAGAGTTGTGTTATCGGGCGTATCACCTACCTCTGACCGGGTATATCCTAGTGTTTACTATACCCCTTAGAAAGGACATTAGCCTAACCTAACAACCTTACCTCACCTATCCTAGTATTATGGGTGGGGGCTGCCGCCCCCGCACCCCCGCTGTTTTACATAAACTCACGTGTTTACATGACGTACGCCCGGTAACACAATTCATCCCTATAAAACTACTAAATGTCAAGGAAAAAATTAAAACAAATAAAAAGACAAACTGAAAATTCGAGGCTGGGTAACACTGGACATTGACCTGCACATTTACAGCCCATTTACTCTAGCCCTTTTTGAGTCACAGAGGTTAAGGGTTATGAATTCTGGTCTACCTATAATGAATGGTCTATAGTATCGTTGGTCTACAGGCCGAGGTACCCGTGTCGTCCTGTGCGGGTTAAGGGGGGTCACCGGCTTTTTTTATCTTTCACTCTTTCCCTGGCTTGTATCCATTCGGCCCCATTCAGCCAACTGTTTTAAGACGTTTATCCCCATCCAGGTGTCGATTTCTTCCTGGAGAGCGATAGCGAGCCAGCATTGTATGGAGAAATCCGGCTTCGCAGGAGACATTTTTCTATCGAAAAATTTACAAATTTAGCTTGCTGTAAAAACAAACACATATATATATATGTTGGCTCGCTACCGCTCCCCAGGAAAATATTGACACCTGGATGGGGGTTAACGTCTTAAAACAGTAGGCTGAATGGGGCCGAATGGATACAAGCCAGGGAAAAAGAGAAAAGGAGAAAAAGATAAAACAAGCAGGTGACCCCCCTTAAGGCATTGTACCGTGATCCCAAGAGGGTAGCACTGGAATAATTAACCCTACAGGGAACCACATACCGGTACCGTAGTGCAGGTGGCATAATAATTAACCCTACAGGGAACCACATACCGGTACCGTAGTGCAGGTGGCATAATAATTAACCCTACAGGGAACCACATACCGGTACCGTAGTGCAGGTGGCATAATAATTAACCCTACAGGGAACCACATACCGGTACCGTAGTGCAGGTGGCATAATAATTATATACAGGGAACCACATACCGGTACCGTAGTGCAGGTGGCATAATAATTAACCCTACAGGGAACCACATACCGGTACCGTAGTGCAGGTGGCATAATAATTAACCCTACAGGGAACCACATACCGGTACCGTAGTGCAGGTGGCATAATAATTAACCCTACAGGGAACCACATACCGGTACCGTAGTGCAGGTGGCATAATAATTAACCCTACAGGGAACCACATACCGGTACCGTAGTGCAGGTGGCATAATAATTAACCCTACAGGGAACCACATACCGGTACCGTAGTGCAGGTGGCATAATAATTAACCCTACAGGGAACCACATACCGGTACCGTAGTGCAGGTGGCATAATAATTATATACAGGGAACCACATACCGGTACCGTAGTGCAGGTGGCATAATAATTAACCCTACAGGGAACCACATACCGGTACCGTAGTGCAGGTGGCATAATAATTATATACAGGGAACCACATACCGGTACCGTAGTGCAGGTGGCATAATAATTAACCCTACAGGGAACCACATACCGGTACCGTAGTGCAGGTGGCATAATAATTAACCCTACAGGGAACCACATACCGGTACCGTAGTGCAGGTGGCATAATAATTATATACAGGGAACCACATACCGGTACCGTAGTGCAGGTGGCATAATAATTAACCCTACAGGGAACCACATACCGGTACCGTAGTGCAGGTGGCATAATAATTATATACAGGGAACCACATACCGGTACCGTAGTGCAGGTGGCATAATAATTAACCCTACAGGGAACCACATACCGGTACCGTAGTGCAGGTGGCATAATAATTAACCCTACAGGGAACCACATACCGGTACCGTAGTGCAGGTGGCATAATAATTAACCCTACAGGGAACCACATACCGGTACCGTAGTGCAGGTGGCATAATAATTATATACAGGGAACCACATACCGGTACCGTAGTGCAGGTGGCATAATAATTAACCCTACAGGGAACCACATACCGGTACCGTAGTGCAGGTGGCATAATAATTAACCCTACAGGGAACCACATACCGGTACCGTAGTGCAGGTGGCATAATAATTAACCCTACAGGGAACCACATACCGGTACCGTAGTGCAGGTGGCATAAAAAATTAATACAGGGAACCACATACCGGTACCGTAGTGCAGGTGGCATAATAATTAACCCTACAGGGAACCACATACCGGTACCGTAGTGCAGGTGGCATAATAATTATATACAGGGAACCACATACCGGTACCGTAGTGCAGGTGGCATAATAATTAACCCTACAGGGAACCACATACCGGTACCGTAGTGCAGGTGGCATAATAATTAACCTACAGGGAACCACATACCGGTACCGTAGTGCAGGTGGCATAATAATTAACCCTACAGGGAACCACATACCGGTACCGTAGTGCAGGTGGCATAATAATTAACCCTACAGGGAACCACATACCGGTACCGTAGTGCAGGTGGCATAATAATTAACCCTACAGGGAACCACATACCGGTACCGTAGTGCAGGTGGCATAATAATTAACCCTACAGGGAACCACATACCGGTACCGTAGTGCAGGTGGCATAATAATTATATACAGGGAACCACATACCGGTACCGTAGTGCAGGTGGCATAATAATTAACCCTACAGGGAACCACATACCGGTACCGTAGTGCAGGTGGCATAATAATTAACCCTACAGGGAACCACATACCGGTACCGTAGTGCAGGTGGCATAATAATTATATACAGGGAACCACATACCGGTACCGTAGTGCAGGTGGCATAATAATTAACCCTACAGGGAACCACATACCGGTACCGTAGTGCAGGTGGCATAATAATTAACCCTACAGGGAACCACATACCGGTACCGTAGTGCAGGTGGCATAATAAGTGAACCTACAGGGAACCACATACCGGTACCGTAGTGCAGGTGGCATAATAATTAACCCTACAGGGAACCACATACCGGTACCGTAGTGCAGGTGGCATAATAATTAACCCTACAGGGAACCACATACCGGTACCGTAGTGCAGGTGGCATAATAATTAACCCTACAGGGAACCACATACCGGTACCGTAGTGGAGGTGGCATAATAATTAACCCTACAGGGAACCACATACCGGTACCGTAGTGCAGGTGGCATAATAATTAACCCTACAGGGAACCACATACCGGTACCGTAGTGCAGGTGGCATAATAATTATATACAGGGAACCACATACCGGTACCGTAGTGCAGGTGGCATAATAATTAACCCTACAGGGAACCACATACCGGTACCGTAGTGCAGGTGGCATAATAATTAACCCTACAGGGAACCCCATACCGGTACCGTAGTGCAGGTGGCATAATAATTAACCCTACAGGGAACCACATACCGGTACCGTAGTGCAGGTGGCATAATAATTAACCCTACAGGGAACCACATACCGGTACCGTAGTGCAGGTGGCATAATAATTAACCCTACAGGGAACCACATACCGGTACCGTAGTGCAGGTGGCATAATAATTAACCCTACAGGGAACCACATACCGGTACCGTAGTGCAGGTGGCATAATAATTATATACAGGGAACCACATACCGGTACCGTAGTGCAGGTGGCATAATAATTAACCCTACAGGGAACCACATACCGGTACCGTAGTGCAGGTGGCATAATAATTATATACAGGGAACCACATACCGGTACCGTAGTGCAGGTGGCATAATAATTAACCCTACAGGGAACCACATACCGGTACCGTAGTGCAGGTGGCATAATAATTAACCCTACAGGGAACCACATACCGGTACCGTAGTGCAGGTGGCATAATAATTAATTAAAGGGAACCACATACCGGTACCGTAGTGCAGGTGGCATAATAATTAACCCTACAGGGAACCACATACCGGTACCGTAGTGCAGGTGGCATAATAATTATACAGGGAACCACATACCGGTACCGTAGTGCAGGTGGCATAATAATTAACCCTACAGGGAACCACATACCGGTACCGTAGTGCAGGTGGCATAATAATTAACCCTACAGGGAACCACATACCGGTACCGTAGTGCAGGTGGCATAATAATTAACCCTACAGGGAACCACATACCGGTACCGTAGTGCAGGTGGCATAATAATTATATACAGGGAACCACATACCGGTACCGTAGTGCAGGTGGCATAATAATTAACCCTACAGGGAACCACATACCGGTACCGTAGTGCAGGTGGCATAATAATTAACCCTACAGGGAACCACATACCGGTACCGTAGTGCAGGTGGCATAATAATTAACCCTACAGGGAACCACATACCGGTACCGTAGTGCAGGTGGCATAATAATTATATACAGGGAACCACATACCGGTACCGTAGTGCAGGTGGCATAATAATTAACCCTACAGGGAACCACATACCGGTACCGTAGTGCAGGTGGCATAATAATTATATACAGGGAACCACATACCGGTACCGTAGTGCAGGTGGCATAATAATTAACCCTACAGGGAACCACATACCGGTACCGTAGTGCAGGTGGCATAATAATTAACCCTACAGGGAACCACATACCGGTACCGTAGTGCAGGTGGCATAATAATTAACCCTACAGGGAACCACATACCGGTACCGTAGTGCAGGTGGCATAATAATTAACCCTACAGGGAACCACATACCGGTACCGTAGTGCAGGTGGCATAATAATTAACCCTACAGGGAACCACATACCGGTACCGTAGTGCAGGTGGCATAATAATTAACCCTACAGGGAACCACATACCGGTACCGTAGTGCAGGTGGCATAATAATTATATACAGGGAACCACATACCGGTACCGTAGTGCAGGTGGCATAATAATTAACCCTACAGGGAACCACATACCGGTACCGTAGTGCAGGTGGCATAATAATTAACCCTACAGGGAACCACATACCGGTACCGTAGTGCAGGTGGCATAATAATTATATACAGGGAACCACATACCGGTACCGTAGTGCAGGTGGCATAATAATTAACCCTACAGGGAACCACATACCGGTACCGTAGTGCAGGTGGCATAATAATTAACCCTACAGGGAACCACATACCGGTACCGTAGTGCAGGTGGCATAATAATTAACCCTACAGGGAACCACATACCGGTACCGTAGTGCAGGTGGCATAATAATTAACCCTACAGGGAACCACATACCGGTACCGTAGTGCAGGTGGCATAATAATTAACCCTACAGGGAACCACATACCGGTACCGTAGTGCAGGTGGCATAATAATTAACCCTACAGGGAACCACATACCGGTACCGTAGTGGAGGTGGCATAATAATTAACCCTACAGGGAACCACATACCGGTACCGTAGTGCAGGTGGCATAATAATTAACCCTACAGGGAACCACATACCGGTACCGTAGTGCAGGTGGCATAATAATTAACCCTACAGGGAACCACATACCGGTACCGTAGTGCAGGTGGCATAATAATTATATACAGGGAACCACATACCGGTACCGTAGTGCAGGTGGCATAATAATTAACCCTACAGGGAACCACATACCGGTACCGTAGTGCAGGTGGCATAATAATTAACCCTACAGGGAACCACATACCGGTACCGTAGTGCAGGTGGCATAATAATTATATACAGGGAACCACATACCGGTACCGTAGTGCAGGTGGCATAATAATTAACCCTACAGGGAACCACATACCGGTACCATAGTGCAGGTGGCATAATAATTATATACAGGGAACCACATACCGGTACCGTAGTGCAGGTGGCATAATAATTAACCCTACAGGGAACCACATACCGGTACCGTAGTGCAGGTGGCATAATAATTATATACAGGGAACCACATACCGGTACCGTAGTGCAGGTGGCATAATAATTAACCCTACAGGGAACCACATACCGGTACCGTAGTGCAGGTGGCATAATAATTAACCCTACAGGGAACCACATACCGGTACCGTAGTGCAGGTGGCATAATAATTAACCCTACAGGGAACCACATACCGGTACCGTAGTGCAGGTGGCATAATAATTATATACAGGGAACCACATACCGGTACCGTAGTGCAGGTGGCATAATAATTAACCCTACAGGGAACCACATACCGGTACCGTAGTGCAGGTGGCATAATAATTAACCCTACAGGGAACCACATACCGGTACCGTAGTGCAGGTGGCATAATAATTAACCCTACAGGGAACCACATACCGGTACCGTAGTGCAGGTGGCATAATAATTATATACAGGCTCATTCAAAACTTTACCGACAAACTTTTTGAAGAAAGATATGTTCGTTAAAATAGGACTTACGAGTCTATCAACCCTTTTGGATTATTAAGCCAGCACACTGTAAGTCAAGAATAATGTCAGGACTGGAGCTACTTTTCGAGAACTCCAGTCCCTTAAAGATATGAGCATATTTCAAACGCAAAAATCTAAGTAAAATAAATAAGAATAATGCATTAAGAATAATTTAGAGGACTTGCTATTTCGTAGCAGAAGCAGTGTAACATTCAAATGTACAAATCAGGGGATAGGTGAATGATGTTTTTACTAACTTTCATTGCAATATAGCTATGATGGTTATATACAGTATGTTGGTAATAATATGGAAGGCATATTGATGTAATATATTGAGTATGGTTGTTAATTAGAAATGTTCTAGCAGTTCTGTGCATATTTCTACCTCAAGTTGTGATCGTGAAATTATAACGCAGATATTACAGGCAATGATATTGCCAACACCACAACCAACTCCTCGAACAATTAATAACTTAACAGTTACAGGATTCGAGCTGATCCAATGCAACGGTCACACAAGCAAGACATGTAACCCTACATGAAGGTCAGTGTCACAGGGCCAAGGTCAAGGGTAATTTTTACAATTTGTTAATATGCTAAAAAAAATCAGCAAACTCATGGTGTTAGTTGTCTTTTACATAAATATCATATTGACCGGTTTTCATAAAAATCCACAAGGTGTGAGGCAAAACCCAGAGTGTAAATAATGTTCCCTTAATTAATCTGACACATACTGTTCTGTATATTATCTTTAAACCTACCCGTTATTTTCCAAATACCTATTCAAGCAACAGAAACAAAAATATACATATAGGCTATACACACAGTTTGTACTAAGGAGGCTAAACACCAATTTCAGAATTCTAGGTCGCAGAGTTGAGTATGCAGAGTTTATGCTTTTATATTTTATTATTTCAATGCGAAAAACTGCACTTCTACTTTATTAGAATAAAATTAGTAAGTTACTTCTGTTTTCATATTGTTCTTCTTAGTATCATGTCCGTTTTTTATTCTGCATGGAACAGATATATTTTTCTATGTGAAAGGCTAAGTTGCCTGTAATACGTGTCACCTCTCCCCCCTTTTTAATTTACCTTTTTTCGAAGTGCTGTGTCGGTGGAACCACCCCACAGATGCGAAAAATACTAAATATATGGGCATACACTATAAAGCAAGAAGCTGTGCGGGAGTAAAGAATCCACGGAGATGGTTGAGTACACCTAACTTCTGGGAAGCTGTTTTAGCCAGAGTGATAATATGATCTTTCCATGAAAGGTCTGATGAAAAAGAAACCCCAAGAATATTGAGAGAAGACGAAGGCTTGAATTGTGTGTTGTTGAAGAGTAATGGATAGTCATGTGGAAGAATGTGACGGCTAGATAGATGGAGGGATTGGGTTTTTGGAAGCATTGAAAGCAACAAGGTTCTTTCTACCCCAGTCGGAATTAGCTGTTAGATAAAAAGAGAGGAGTGCTGTGGCCTCATTGTGTGAGTTTTGAAGTAACTGCATGGAGGGTTGCTGTGGAAACCTAGTTGAATAATTTACTGCAAGATAGTCAACAGCATAGGATTGGACAGGACTAGAGGTACAGTTGAGTAGATCATTAATGAATATTATAAATAGAATTGGGGATAGGACAGAGCCTTGCGGAACACCGGAGTTGATAAGTTTAGGAAGTGAGCAATGGGCATTCACAACTACAGCTATGGAATGGTCAGAAAGGAAATTGGAGATAAAGGCACATATAAAGGAATAGAAACCAAAGGAGGGTAGTTTAAAAATTTGGGATTTGTATGTCAAGCTCAATATAAATGGTCTCACCGAAGTCCCGAAAGAAGGATGACTAAGAGTTAGTAAGCTAATAAAGGAGATCACCAGTAAAGTGGCCCTTCAGGAAACCATACTGGTGATCTGAAAGACAATTATAGGAAGACAAATGCTTAAGAAATTTTGTATTAAGAATAGATTGGAAAACTTTAGTAATGCAAGAAAGGAGGTCAATTGGACGATAGTTGGAGTGTTCAGTCACTCTTCTTTGGGACAGGTTGAATGAGATCAAACTTCCTGCAAGAAGGGAAGATGTTAGAGTAAAGATAGAGACGGAATAGTTTACCTACGCAGTGAGTCAGCACAGAAGCACACAGGTTTAGTAAAACAGGAGGAACATCATCTGGTCCGTATACCTTCTTAGTATTAAGCCCAGAGAGGACTGGAAGTACATCTTTACAAGAGATTAAGATATTAGGCAGAAGTAAGAGAGAAGTGGGTGGAGAGGGAGGAAGGAATAGTACCGGAATCATCCAAGGTTTAGGTTTTAGAGAAAGTTTGAGTGAAGAGTTCAGCTTTGTCAGAGGAAGAAATTATGGTGGGGCTGCCGGATTGGAAAAGAAGAGGGAAAGACAGAGAAGCAAAATTGTTGGAGAGGTTTTTGGCTAGATGCCAGAAAACTTGAGAAGAGCTAGAATTGGATAGTTGATTACATTTGTTATTGATGAAAGAATTTTTGGCAAGATGAAGGATATATTTGGCTTTATTCCAGGCGGAAACAAACAGATTGCGATATTTTACAGTGAAAACGTCGGTACTGTCTGAATGTCTCCTTGTTTCGGACAGCAGCAGAACACCTATAAGTTAATCAAGATGTTTTTTACATTTTACTGAGAGAAAGAATGATTACCTTGGTTATGTGCTTAGCACACTCCGAGGGTTTTTGGTCATGGAAGCAAAAATCATTCCATGGGAAATCAAAGAAGTACTCCCGTAGAGATTGTCAGTCGGCAGTGTCAAAGTACCACAATTGCCGCCGGATGAGAGGTTAGAAATAAGTCAAGGATGTTGGGCTGATCTCCAAGGCTGGTAGGGATACGAGAAAGGTGCTGAACTAGCGGTTCTAGGTTATTTAATTTAGAAAAGATGTATGTTTGTTCACCAGGTTGGTCAAAGAAAGGAGAGGAGAGCCTTTGGTGGTAGTGAACGTTGAAATCACTTAAGATCACGATTTCAGAGAAGAGAGAAATGGATATGATGTGCTCCACTTTAGAAGTAAGATAGTCAAAGAATTTTGAGTGGTCAATAGAATTAGGGGAGAGATAATCAGTACAGAGCTATTTAGTCTGAGATTGGCAAGAAAGCTGAAGCCAAAGAGTTGAGAATTCAGAAGAAGCAAAGTCGGGAACATGATAGCAAGTGAGTTTGTTGTGCTTATATACACAACATTCGCCTTTGGCTTTGAAACTAGGATAGAGAAAGTAGGAGGAAGCAGAGAAAGAGTTGCTGGCAGTTGCTTCAGACACCTGAGTTTCCGTGAGAAAAAGAAGATCAGGTTTGTTGGAAGAGAGTATGTGGTGTTCAACAGAGGGAAAGTTAGAGGAAAAGATGTGAAGATTGGAAAAAGTTGGTAGAAAATGGTTTAGGCCATGGTCCAGAACATTTAGTGGGGTCGTTGCCAGCAAGACAGTGCATGGGAAAATTTATACCCCCCCCCCCCATTCCCCCTAGGGTCTCTGAGGCTGGGTCAACTGATGCAATATTAATATATACAATTTTGATGGAAGAAAGAAGTAGTGTGCTTTGTGTGAGGAGGGGAAATGTGTGGGAGAGTTAGCTGAATTACTCGCTGTATAGATGGGGCACAAAGAGAAACAGTAAGAGTGGCCAATCAAACGAAACAGGATTCCTAGCAACTCTTTATCACTAACCTATAGCTCTCCCTGGGTAAAACCCTGTTCGATTGGTGCCTACAATTTCCCCCATTCTAAGCTTAGGTAGTTTAGGTGGATTAGATACTGGCAGCCTCGTAAGGATTAATAGACCTGTTGTTGCTTGCATTCCTTTGTATATTCCTTTATATGGAAGGAGTGGCGCCGCCTGACGAATGCCAGAGGTGCGATTCACTCTTTGGGGATCAAGGTGTCTAATATTAGATAAATAGATTATTATTATTATTATTATTAGGGGTTCGTCCCCTACGGGGAACCCCTATTGTAATCATTAAACCTGGAATTTCATCCAAATGTTTCTTACGCGCCGGTTTCGACGCAATAACTCCAGAACCGCTTTTTGGATCGAGATCAAACTTTCACAAGAGGTGCCTTTTTGTATTGGGCAACTTTTGATATGCTAAACATCCGGCATGGTGGCCAAACAGGTCCGTGGCAGCCGATTTCCCGAAAAACTTGACGCCTAAATACCGTCTCTCCCACTCACAGGAAACGACTGGGCTTTGGCATACGCACTCCCCTACTAATGCTCCGCAAATTTTATAGAGAAGGTTTTGCTTTTGCACGTGGGTTTTTTTTCCGGCAATCTTGAAAAAACCTCGAATTCCACTTAAAATTCCACATCTTGAAAACTACGCCGATGATCAGAGCCATGCTTGCGTAGTTGGGTGAGGCTCGCGATTCCGAACGTTTTGATACCAAAAAAATATAAATGGGTGGAATAGTTTGGCCGCAGCATTGAAAACTGTCTATTCTTACATTACTTTAAAACCGAATTCGCTACCACACACAAAGTTTACCATCTACAGTCTATAGGCTTCCACGCATCCCCCAGTTTTGCTTAATAACATAATCTCTTTATTATTCAGTCCTAACTTTTGTTTTTTTATTGAACTCTCTCAAAACCGTTCGAGTCCCTACGAATTCCAGCAATTATTTAGCCAACCTACCTATACATACCTACCCTACCAAATAATAATGATAAATTCAAATTTATTTTTGGCAAATGACAGAGTATTGGCTAAGGTTTTTAACAATTCCTCCCTTTGCCAAATGCTTAGTTTAATAACAATGATATGGACCTTTAAAGTTTTGGCAATTGCCCGTGTGACTCCTATTTTAACCCTCCTAAAGTGTTACCACGAAATACCGCTAGATCCTTTCTCAAAAGTCGCTAGCATGTTGCTACATAGCCAAACAATGTTAGGATAATGCTGCAATTTCTAAAGAGTTTTGGTTTGTTTGTTTTGCAAATTTTACAATGTAGTATGACTAGAATGTCTGAAATTTTCAAATTATCCCTAGTAAATGTCTCTAGATATAAAAGAAATGGCTGCTAGATTGAAGTAAATAGCTCTACATTTAGCGGTAATATGTAGCTTTACAACTGGCACCACTGCAACCACCACCCAGTGTGTCTCCACAAAATACCGCTAGATCCTTTCTCAAAAGTCGCTAGCATGTTGCTACATAGTCAAAAAATGTTAGAATAATGCTGCAATTTCTAAAGAGTTTTGGTTTGTTTGTTTTGCAAATTTTACAATGTAATATGACTAGAATGTCTGACATTTTTAAATTATCCCTAGTAAATCTCTCTAGATATGAAAAAATGGCTGCTAAATTGAAGTAAATAGCTCTACATCTAGCGGTAATATCTAGCGATACAACTGGCAACACTGCCTAGCCATTCCCTCCTATCTTCGACCTCCCTCATATGTATCAACAACCACTCTAGTGAACTTTCGGTATTTAGTTTATTCAGCTTAATACTATTTATCCACATAAAATAGAAACCTATCACGATTGTTGTCTAATACAACCATAGATAATGCTATTACATATTATTTGAACATGAGGTCGAATTTAGCAGTTGTGTTTACCTTGAACAGTAATTGACAGTCTGTGACAGAACCGAAAGCTTCTCTTGCCGTGTAGTACTCAAAGAAAGCAGGGGTAATTAAGCCAAGTCAGAGATGCAGAGGTAACTTTCACAATGCATTATAACCCTAGACAGACATCAATATACCACTAAATCAGACAAATATCACTACAAAGAGATAGGAAAATATTATATTAATGTCCTAGGTATTTGAAATTATGCAAATGAGTAAAATCCATTATGATATAATGATAATGGGATTGATTAGTAGCTGGCAACAGTGTTGCACAAAATTTTCTTAACGTATGCGAACTTCGGAGTATTTATCCCATTAATATACACATCTATCACTATTTAAATGTAATACAACCATACACAGTGCTATTACATATTATTTGAACATAATATAGGATGCTCTTTCCTTTAAACCATTTTCTATATCTATTCAAGAAAAATATAGGCCTAGCCTAGGCAGCGCTACCGGTAGGTACTAATTTATCAGTTCGAATTTTGATTGAGAGTGGGATTAGGCCTAGGCCTAGCCTAGGGCTTAACATGGGATACTGTTTGGGGTTTGGGAATAGACTGAGGCTGCTTTAGGCCTAATTAGGTAAAATTAGTCAAATCGAGACAATTGCACAGCCTAGGCCTATTAAGCAAATATTTTACCAATCTACAATAGGCCTAGTCTATTCGCTGTAAGTAGGCAAGAAATCATGACCTAGGCTATAACCTCTGTAACTAAAAACAACTAGGCCTAGAGTGATCAAGCTAATATGTGAATTATTATATGTCGACCATTTGGGAAGAGTCAGTCAAGGAATAGCCTAGATGTGGAAATTTGCAGCCAATTTGCTCTAGCCCTATTTGATATACAGAGGTTAGAGGTCATTGTTGAGGCCCCCCCCCCTCATGACATATTGTCATCATCTTATATATTGCCAGCAGGGGGCAAATAGGCCTAACCGAAAAAAATCGCCGTCAAAATAGACGCGAACTTAACCACGGCGATCGACACATGTAAACACGGCGGTGGAGCGGCGACGAAAGCTTGCCATCATGTTCCCGTCCATTTTGAATGCCATTGGATACAATAATATGTTGAGGGGGGAAAATAGGCCTAACCAAACTGCGGCGATCGACCATGTAAACATGACGGCGGCGGCGGCGGTGGACGCTTGCGATCATGTTCCCGTCTATTTTGACTGCCATTGGATACAATAATATGTTGAGGGAAGGGCTTTGCGGCAATTTTTTTGGTTGTTTGCCCCCTACTGGCAATATATATGATGATAACATGTCATGGGGGGGTGAGGGGGGGCTTTCAACATATTATTGTATCGAATGGCATTCAAAATAGACAGGAACATTATCCCAAGCGTCCAACGCCGACACCGCCGCGGCTGCTGAAGAACAAGGAAATTAGCAATAGGTTTCATTGTGAACTGGAGGAAATTAATAGAAATAAGGAAGCTAGGCCTAGCGATGTAAATAGTCAATGGAATTTCCTTAATAATGACAATTATATGTATAGGTATAAAGTAAAAGCAATATATTTTACATAATTTATTGCATATCTTACATATTTAAACAAATATATATTAAAAATAGTTTAACCACACCACTGAGTTCCCCCAAAATACTCTAATAGGGCTGGCCTGAAGAATTAGATCAAGATGGACAACCAATCAACACATGATAGGTAGGGAAGGGCAGGTTAACAACGGCGATCGACAAATGTAAACATGACGACCGTACACTCGGAAACTACATCCATCCCCATTAGCCTAACCTAACAACCTTACCTAACCTATCCTAGTATTATGGGTGGAGGCTGCCGCCCCCTAGACCCAGTACGTTGGATACAAAACTAACCCTCACGTAACACCTAGTATATGTCCCTAGTACCCAGTACGTGGGATACCAAGCTAACCCTCACATAACACCTAGTATATGTCCCTAGTACCTAGTATTTGGGATACAATACTAACCCTTATATAACACCTAGTATATGTCCCTAGTACCCAGTACGTGGGATACAAAACTAACCTTCACCTAGCATATGTCCCTCACTCAGTACACCATTCACCCTCACTACCGTTCGTGAGTCTTCATACATCTTCATTATCACACGCACCAGCCACTCCTCTACGCCAAATTTTCTCCTAGCCTACTGCACAACTTCTTACTTTCAGTAGCGACGTGATTTTCCGGGCCCGTCGCAAGACCACCGTCTCAACCGAGCCGTCGCAAGATCATCACAGGACAGGAAAAACAACACAGGCTTGCTCCAAGCCAGCACACATCTTACAAATATATAGGCTAGGCTATACAACTTCCATTTCATCGGAATAACATTCACCGCCAATTTAATTATCATAAGGATTATATAAATGCAATTCTGATATGAAAAAACAGTCGGTAAATAGCATAGCCTAGGCCTAGTCAAAGCTGGGGTTTGTTGTTGTTTCGTGGACAAAATTTAGCCAAGCGTACTGTCCCACATTAATTTATTATCAACAATTGGATATACGTTACTGTGGGCTTTTATTACTCTACTTCCTAATAATAGGCAACTAAATTATAACATAATGTTTGGATAAACAAATATACCGAAATAAATTAGAATGGAGAAACAGAAAGTTGAGTGAGATGTTTCAGCTTGCCGTCAACCCTGCTCCGGAGCTCTTTTGCCATCGCAAGAGAATATTGGTGTCTCGCTTGCTAAAGGTGGGCTTGCGACGGGACCAGAAAAACAGTTTTTCGGGTAGATCTTGCGACGGTGGTCTTGAGACGGGACCGGAAAAACACCTCTTAGATATCTTTCCTGCAGCTGCCTGACTATGAAGTTATCATACCTTCAAAGACTCTCTCACACTCACAGACCTTCATGACTTGGCCAAGCATTTTCAGGCCTCTTATAGCAGTTGCAAGGGGAGCCTAACTCTGAAATCACTAGATAGTGCCTCCAGAACCACAAAAAAGAGGAGAGGGCTTAATTAACACACTTCCCTGTTGGACTCCGACGCAAACTGAAAACTCATCACTCAGTACCCTCACGTAACACCTAGTATATGTCCCTAGTACCCAGTACTTTGGACACAAAACTAACCTCCACCTAACACCTAGTATATGTCCCTAGTAACCAGTACATGGGATATAAAGCTAACCCTTACCAAATATCTAGTACCGTACTGTATATGTCAATCCAAGGTCCTCCTGCTAACGAAGAAGTTCCTGAGGTTGGCGGGGCGTATCCGTCGACTGCGGGGCATGGGTGCCCTCCCCTGAAATCTACGATGTCCCCGTCCTCCCTGTGAAACCTCTCCACCCTGGGGTCCTTTCCGCCCGGATAGGGTGACATAAGCTTCACAGCTTCACTACCCTATATCCTCAACAAGAAGTACTGTATATGTCCCTCACTCAGCTGTACACCTTTCACCCTCACTACCGTTCGTGATTCCTCGTATATCTTCATTATCACATGCACCAGCCACTCCTCAATGCCAAGTTTTCTCCTAGCCTACTGCACAACTTCTCTGGCCACCTTATCAAAGGCCTTCTCCCGGTCTGCAAACACAACATCAGATCCCTATCTTTTAAGTACATACAGTACATACAGTATCTTTCCCTTATCATACCTTCTAAGACTTTCTCACAGACCTTCATGACTTAGTCAAGCATTTTCAGGACCCTTATAGCAGTTCCCAGGGGAGCCCAACTCTGAAATCACCAGATAGTGCCTCCAGAACCATAAAAAAAAAGAGGAAAGGGCTTCATTAACACAGAGCCCTGGTGGACTCCGACGCGAACTGAAAACTCATCACTCAGTACCGGTACATCTTTCACCCTCACTGCCGTTTGTGAGTCCTCATACATCTTCATTATCACACAAATACCTTCATGACTTGGATTGTGCCGTGTCCTAGCATGAAACCAAACTGCATATCGTCAATATCATACCTTCAAAGACTTTCTCACAGACCTTCATGACTTGATCAAGTATTTTCAGGCCCCTATAATTTTCCCTATCCAATGAGTCCCCTTTGCTCGTATACAGTATATAATATACTTTTGTGCCATTCATCAGAGATTACTTCCTCTCTGATGATGAAGTTAATTAGCTCATTGAACACACCTACTCCTTTCTCACCTGAGGCCTTAATCATCTCGGCTAGAATGCCAGAGCATCCTGCAGCTTTTCTGTCCTTCATTAAGTTATTGCACTGCTTACAAAAGCTGGCACAATCACAGGGAGGGGGGAGTATTGGCTTTTCGTTGCTAAGCTTCTCTATTCCATTCAAATTCCATGTTGAATAATCTTTCGTAGTGTATCACAAACTTATTTTACACTGGAAAATAATGCATGAGGAGGGCTGGGTAGGCCTATTAGTATTTTGTGAAATAACTTAAATTAGGTTAGGCTATAGTATACTTCATTAGGTTATTAGGCCTATGAGAAACCAGGCCTAGGCCTAGCTTAATTTTATTTCACTGCTCAACATATTTTTTTTTTTTTTGCTTTTGAGCTCTGCATATTTGAGCTCTGCATTCAGGTAGGCTTGGGTTTTAGTAAAATTGCAATAGGCTATGCTACATATTTTTACTTCTATTGGAAAGCACAGGCCTACACAATAGTACACATGTTAAAGAATTTAACCTAGCCTACCACAATTTAGCCTAGACTGAAAGAACAAACAAAAATAGGCTAGGCTAATTGCAGCTAAATAATTTAACCTAGCCTCACCAATTTTTAGCCTAGACTGAAAAAACAAAACAAAAATAGGCTAATTGCAGTTTTGGTAAGAGTTGTAGTTGTGGGCATACCAAGAGCTTTGTTTATATAGCCTAGTCGCACGCTCGCAGTTAGGCCTACATTCGCTTCTAATTTAACTGCTGGGGTAAACTTGGTAAAGCCACCCTCAATCCGCCGGCCGGTAACAAAACAATTTACCCAACGCCTGGCCGTGAGATACAATAATGGGTTGAAGGGGCTTTATCCCCCTATGACTTATTGTCATCATCATCTATATCACCAGCAGGGGCAAATAACCACAGTCAAATTAGACGCGAATGTAACTGCGAGCGTGCGACTACGTAAATAAA